>JAPXFY010000015.1:67532811-67540311 GCA_030674185.1 Monoplex corrugatus
ATAACCCTTTTATACATCACCCTATCCACCAGCTTCCTGCAGGAACCAAATAACAAAAGGGTACAACAGAACTTCATAAAACAACATTTACAAAATAAACAAAAAAACTTCAGAATTTTAAAAAGAACTTGATCTGAAACATGATTGCTTTTCAATTACCCATTTCATCACTTGAACGCTAGTATCGTGTATTTCTGTGTTGGGAATGCCAAATAATACCAAGTTATCCGCCCTTTGCTTGAAAATCTTTGGAAATGGCACACTGGTGGTGTCTACAGTGAGAAGAACACGTTTCTACCACTCTGGCAAAATAATTATCTCTCTATTTGTTCATTTTCAGGGGAAGAGAAACATCACTGATATAAACACGAGACATGCTTTTAAGGAGAAGGTAATAGAAGAGAGGCAGCGACTATTATAGTAGTCTTGTAAAGAGAGATAATAATAATAAAGAGCATTTATATAGCGCCTAATCTGATGAAAACAAGAGCCCTAAGCGCTTACAGGTATCACGCAGACACAACCAAACACACACATACACACACACACACACACACACACACACACACACACACACACACACACACACACACACACACACACACACACACACACACACACACACACACCAGCACACACACACCAGCCGACATTCAAGGCTCAAAAGACAACAAGGGGGGATTTGGGGAAGTTAGGTGGTAGAGTCTTTATAAGTATCATGAGAGGGACTGGAAGAGATGGGTTTTCAGAGAGGACTTGAAAGAAGTGAGAGTTGCAGAGTGGCGAACAGAGACAGGGAGCTGATTCCAGATTACAGGGGCCTGATAGGAAAAGGAGCGTTGACCATAGGTTTTAGTGCGACGGATGGTATGCGGAAGGTACGAGTATCAGCCGAGGAACGAAGTTGACGAGAGGGGGTGTACAGATGGAGGAGGTCAGAGATGTAAGGGGGTGCAAGACCGTTGAGAGACTTAAAACATAACAAAGCAATCTTGTAGCGAATTCTCTTTTCAACAGGTAACCAGTGAAGAGATTTGAGAAGAGGAGTGACATGAGAGGAACGAGATTTTCTGAAGATGAGCCTAGCAGCATTGTTTTGAACTTTTTGAAGCTTTTGAATGAGAGAGAAAGGACAGCCCGAGAGGAGGGAGTTGCAGTAGTCGAGACGAGAGAGAACAAAGGCACAGAGGAGAGTTTTGGTGGCTTCGACAGAGAGGATATTGCGAATAGAAGAAATTCTGCGTATCTCAAGATAGCATAATCTGCAAACATTCTGGACGTGTTTTTCAAAGGACAGGGTGTTATCAAGAGTGACTCCAAGATTGCGGACAGTGGAAGATAGTGGAATGTCAGATCCAAGCAGAGAGACAGACAGAGGAAGGGAAGAACACTTAGCCAATGTAGTGGGAGAGATAAGGCTAAGTTCAGTTTTAATGGGGTTGAGTTGAAGTTTGTTTACAGTCCTCCAGGAGTGAACATCAAAAATGCAGCATTGGGTTTGTCTGATTATAGAGGGCAGTTGTGGGAGGGAACCAGAAGTATAGAGTTGGTTGTCATCAGAAAAGCTATGATGGGACATAGAGTGAAGTCGCATAATTTCAGAGAGGGGTTGTGTGTACAGCACAAATAGGATGGGACCTAAAACAGAGCCTTGGGGCACACCAAACTGGAGGGTAGCGGGTGCAGAGGATGAACAACAGACAGAGACTGTTTGAGTACGATTGGAGAGGTAGGACTGGAACCAAGACAGAGCGATGTCAGAGATACCGAACAATTTATGGAGACGTGTGAGCATGATAGAATGGTCGATGGTGTCGAATGCAGCCGAGAGATCAAGGAGAGATAGAAGAGAGATTTGATTTTGATCAAGAGCAGTCAGAATATCATTTGCAATTTTTACAAGAGCAGTTTCAGGGCTGTGTCCAGTGCGATAAGAGATGTCTGATGTGTTTACCTTTTTCACGGTATATTCATTTGATAGTTGTTGTCTCAGTGGCAACGTGTTGTGCGTTTGTACACATGCACTCATATACATTTGTATATGAGTGTGCCCGTGAATTTGGAGATTTCGATTAACAAGCCCTAGTTTGGATCCATAAAAGGGAGGAGGTTACACAAATATTATTTTACAGCTTCGCCAACTTTATTGGATACCATGTGAATGCCAGAAAAAAAAAAAACAACAATAAAAAAAATCTTCAGTTTATTTTTGTAGTACAAATAAAGGGTATTGACCATGTAAATAGACTGAAAATGTAGAGGGTCTAGAACCATAGACAGTTAGCAGGCCAGCTCCAGACAACATAAGAGCAATCTACACAAACAGTGAGAGAGCTGAAATGACCACAAGTGAATGTTCCACGTGATTCCAAGTAGCATTACCAGTTGCCGTGGTGTAGCGGTTAACGCAACGGACTACCGACTAGAAGGTTGTGCGTTCGAATCCCCATCAGTCCCTTCAAAACTATATCATTGTGGGATTTTTCGGCTCTAACCGGTTCCTACCCAGAGTTGGGCGTGCTATGGGCTCATTGGGAAGACTGGGACCACACAGTCGAGTCTCATCGATGCGTCATTGAGGGTGTTGCTCAAATCTTCTGACCACCACCGCAAGTGTCTGTATCTCTCGTGCTGATTGACGCCAGTATATATTATGAAAGTAAGCGAAGAGCACAGTCCTGTCACGCAGTCTCAGTCCTAGATGGAACTTCATAGCATCATGATTATCATCCTCATCGACATCATCATCACATTGTGAAAAAAAAAAAAAAAAAAAAAGAAAAAGAATCTGTGCCAGCTTCTGTGGCCATTAATGATGGCGTAGAAAATGGGACCAAAAAAAAAAAGAAAAAAGGTGAGCACAAAGGTAACCTCCCTAAGTGCTATGATCCTTGAAAAAAAAATAAAAAAGGTGAGCACAAAGGTAGCGTCCCTAAGTGTGATGAATGAAAAAAAAATGAAAAAAATGTGAGCAGAAAGGTAGCGTCCCTAAGTGTGATGAATGAAAAAATAAATGAAAAAAGGTGAGCAAAAAGGTAGCGTCCCTAAGTGTGATGATTGAAAAAAAAAAAAGGTGAGCACAAAGGTAGCATCCCTAAGTGTGATAATCCTAAGAAAAGGAAAAAATAAAGATGAGCACAAAGGTAGGTTCCCTAAGTGCGATAATCCTAAAAAAAAAAAGAAAAAGGGAGAGCACAAAAGTAGCATCCCTAAGTGTGATGATCCTAAAAAAGGAAAAAAAAAGGAGAGCACAAAGGTAGCTTCCCTCATCATCATCATCAGGTGCCCTGCCGCATGGCGTTGGCGATCACGGACTTCCATCCATCTCTATCTCTCGTTGCCCCTAGCAACTCCCCCACCCTCCTCATCCCCAGCCACTCTGCAAGTCCGTCCAGCATTTTCTCCCTGGGTCTACCCAGTCCTCTTTCCCTCCAGCTTTCCCATTGTGACTAGGTGCTCCAAATCCGCCTTACTCATAAAATGGCATATAAATGTTGCTTGTCTTTTCCTAATCTTCCTTATGAGTGATCTACTTGTGTCTGCCTCCACAAAGACTGTCTCGTTTGTTTTCTTTGCTGTCCATGGAACTCTCAACATTCTTCTGAGAAACCACATCTCGGCTGCCTCGATCCTGCTCTGGCTTTGCTTGCTGACTGTCCACGCCTCGCATCCGTACAACAGTAGTTGTTCTACATAACATCTTTCTGATGTTAATTAATAGGCATTTGTTGGTAAGAATACATGTCATCTTCTTGAATGCTGTTTTGGCTTGGTGTGATGATCCTAAAAAATGAAAAAAATAAAGGTGAGCACAAAGGTAGCTTCCCTAAAGATGCGATAATCCTTAAAAAAAAAAAAGAAAAGAAAAAAGGGAGAGCACAAAGGAAGCCTCAATAAGTGCGATAATCCTAAAAAAAAAAAAAAAAAAAAAAAAGGGAGAGCACAAAAGTAGCGTCCCTAAGTTTGATGATCCTAAAAAAGGGAAAAAAAGGGAGAGCACAAAGGTAGCCTCAATAAATGCGATAATCCTAAAAAAAAGAAAAAAAAAGGGGAGCACAAAGGTAGCTCCCAAAGTGCGATGATCCTTAATTTAAAAAAAATTCCAAGTACCATTTGGGGTCCGACAAGAATGCGTCCATCACCACCTATTTTCATCTTCTGCACGGATAAAACTACTAATCATGTCAACCGTTATCCAGAAGCTTTCAGTGAACTATTATTCGCTGATGACTAAGTGATCGTGACGTATGACAGCTGCAAAAAAAAAAGTATCACAAATTAAACAGGAGCTGTGAAAGCTATGGCACTGAAATCAGCACCAGCAAAAGCGAAGTCATGTCAGTTGGACGAACACCTGATGTGAAAGGTCAGATGGAGCGTATCTTCAATTGTTCATGGTTGTGGCCATATTTTTGAATGTGAAATTGGGCAGGAGGTAATTTGGTTATGCTGACTACAGTTACTAAACAAATAATAACAATGATGATAGTAATCATTATAATAATACTGATAACAATGATGATATTTATAATAAGAATAATGATAATAATAGTAATAATAATAATGATGATTATAATAGTAATAATAAATTACTTTCATATGCGCTATTCTTCAACACATAGGTAAAGACTCACTGTGCTTTACATTAATTAGTTCATTTTTCCCAATCAGCCCTATGCCTCGTGGTCAATTATATTAACTCCCACTCCTAATCCGTCCTCCTCCCACCTCGCACCCCAACACACACACACACACACAACACACACACAAACACATCTGCTGCAAGGAAGTACTAATATACACATTACTGAATCGGAAAGATCAAAAATCATGTATCATTACTGATAGTATTTATCAAAAAGATGAGTTTTGAGGCCCGCCTTGAAAGGAGAGAGAGATGATGAACAGCAGAGAGAAAAAGGCAGACAAGTGGGGCCTGCCAACAGAAGGTACGGTGTCCTGTGGTTTTCTATTTGTATGAATATGCAGACACAAGTAGATCACTCATAAGGAAGATATAGGAAAAGACAGGCAACATTTATAGGCCATTTTATGAGGAAGGAGGATTTGGAGCACCTGGTCACAACGGGAAAGTTGGAGGGAAAGAGAGTGCCAGGTAGACCCAGGGAGAGAATACTGGACGGACTTACAGAGTGGCTGGGGATGAGGAGGATGGGGGAGATGCTAGGAGCAACGAGAGATAGAAATGGTTGGAAGTCCATGGTCGCCAACGCCATGCGGCAGGGCACCTGGTGATGATGATGATGATGATGATGCATACTAAACGAATTGGGAACAGCAAGAAAACATCTATCATTAGTAAATGAAAGACATTTAAGATATGTAGGCCGTGCGCTACGAAACCACGAGACTGATCTTATGAAGACTGTCTTTCGAGGCAAAGACTGAGGGGGGAAAAAAAAAAAAAAAGCCAGACCACCAGCTTCTCTCATTGGTAACATCACCGAATCCAGCGGCATGAGAATCCATGAAGTCAGCAGGGCCAGCGTAGACCGGAACAAAATGGAGGAGGAGGATAACCCTGTCGGTGTCATTGACTGCAGCCGCCAACATCGCACCTGGTGATGAAGCAAATGAGACTGATGAGACTACAGTTTGTAATGTTTCGCACAATTTTGACTTTGCTGTAACGTTTGCATTTGTCTCGTTGTGCTTTGATTTTCTTACCCGCACACACACACACACACACACACACACACACACACACACACACACACACACACACACACACACACACACACACACACACAACCACACACGCACAAAAACACACGCGCGTGCGCACGTACGCACAAATACAAACGGAGAGAGAGAGAGGGAGAGGGAAAGAGGGAGAGAGAGAGAGAGGGAGGGAGGGAAGGACAGAGAGAGAAACAGAGAGACAGAGAGACAGAGAAAGAAAGACACAGAGAGAGTGTGATAGATAGATAGATAGATAAAGAGAAAGGCAGAGAGAGAGACAGAGACAGAAGCAGAGACAGAGACACAGAGACACTCACAGAGAGAAGCAAATAGCCAAATAGTGAAACATATTGCCAAGAGCGCTATTTACAATGGAATCTGTGTTCTAGACAATATGCACTCGACAGTAAGCGATAAATAAACTGTGATGAGTTGC
Organism: Monoplex corrugatus; assembly: GCA_030674185.1. Classification (NCBI taxonomy): domain Eukaryota; kingdom Metazoa; phylum Mollusca; class Gastropoda; order Littorinimorpha; family Ranellidae; genus Monoplex; species Monoplex corrugatus. Next base: position 67,538,951 of record JAPXFY010000015.1, read on the forward strand.
CAGCCAGCCAGCCAGCAGTGCACCAGTGGGTCTCTCGGCTCCAACAATGTTTATTCAAAAACGTAATGATCAAATAAATTTCAAACTCTTGGGATTTGGTTCATGCTGGAAACTGAGTTGTTGGTATTATTCCTGGATTGAGTGGTATATGTGTGTATGTGCATGTTTATGTGAAAGTGTGTGTGTGTGTGTGTGTGTGTGTGTGTGTGTGTGTGTGTGTGTGTGTGAGTTTGTGTGTGTGTGTGTGTGTGTGTGTGTGTGAGTTTGTGTGTGTGTGTGTATGTGTGTGTGTGCGTGCGTGTGTGCGTACTTGTGTATGCATTTCTATGCTTGTGTACCTATCTGTATTTCTGTGCGTGTATTTGTGTGGAGTGGGGGGGATTTGTTAAGTTCCATTAAAATAATGAGATTTCAAGTTCAAAGATGATGATGATGATGAACTTAAATAATGAAACCTATGTCATCTTCCCATTGATACACGCTCTGCTTCATTGGAAATGATTGTGTTAATAAAAGAAAAAAAAAAAGTGCACTGTGCGTTAGACATATGGGTCCTTTGGGAAAAATCTTGATTTTATTGAAATGAATAACCAATGTTCATACCACATAAGAGTACCGACTAAAACCAAACCTGTGTTACATTAGTATGCATTGTCCACCATTCTTATTCAGTGGTTGTGTCATTTGCACGTGGTAGATGGATTTCAGTATAGCATACCAGTGAATAAGGATGGTGATATCAATGAGGGCTTTTACATTTACCAGATACATCAATCTTTTCTTACATCATAATCATAGCACTGGCGATATTTTTTGGAACAGTCTGGCAGGTGCAGATTGCAGTTCCCATTTGCCTGCTTCGAAAAGAGATAGAAAGAGGGAGAGACAGAGAGTTTGCAAAATATAATTATAACGATATTTTATTTTCCAGTGTAAAAGTTATGAGCTAATATAGCCTTTTGTTTTTTCAAATCTGCCATTTCTTGCATGTTTGACATTTTCATGTGTCCATGAGCCAGTCATTGATGTGACTTAACGAATCTTTAACCTTCATATTTGAAACTCTGTGTGTGTATATTCATGGAAGGGGATTTCTAGTTTATTTAGTATTTATTTATTCACCTACTTACTCACTTCTTATTCACTTACTAACTCACTCACTCACCCACTCACTCACCCATTCACTCACTCATTCACTCACCCACTCCCTCACTCACTTACTTACTAACTCAATTACTCACATACCTACCTATGATTACGAAAATATTGTCTTCATCTAGCTAATAGACAACCGAGCATTTGGGCAATTGACTGGGGAGAGGGGGGGGGAGGGGGAGGGGGTTCTGTCATGTAAGATGAGA
>JAPXFY010000015.1:67567811-67572811 GCA_030674185.1 Monoplex corrugatus
GCATGGCATCAACACTATCATCCCCTTTGTCATTGTCAGAACACCTGTCAGACAAATCGCCCCAGATTCTGTCACTATTAATACGGCGCAGAAGCAGGGAAAAAGAAAAAGAAAAAAAAAGAAAAAAAAAGAATCTCCATTTCTGGTGTCCAATTAACACAAATTCTTGCAATATCCACCTTTTAAAAAATTAGTTGTTTGATTGTTTTCGAGAGAGGGGACAGGCGATGCCCTCGTGGTGCAGTCCCCGGGAAAAGTTGAGGTCTCTGCCACCTCACTTCCTTACGATCTCAGGATTATTGAACATATCTAGGTACAACCTCAGGGTTATGGAACTATCTAGGTAGGACCTCAGGACCTGGCCAGCTCATGGGTTTACGTGCAGGCTTAAGGATTTGTGCCGTGATTATTCTGGATCTTCTCCATCACATGTCACCTGTGACGTTAGTGCATATGGAATTCATTCCGACAACGGAGACGTCATCTTGAGAAATTGAAATTGAAATTGTTTTCCTGTTCTTCATTTTCTGCACAGCTCCGGTAGCTGTGCCACTAGCCCCACACCACTTATACCGGCTCTACAACACATCTGCAAAACCCACGAAAACTGAGGTCACCATGATAGCAGAACATGAAGGGTCACACAATCTGAAAACATCTTTTCAAATGCTATGATGGTGAATAGAACGGGGACGACGGTCATGATAGTTGTGAAGTTTCTTGTCGGATTGGGATTGTGTGCAAGGGATGTTCTGTGTGGTTACTTCCATAACATATCAGGACTTGTGTAATTTGAACCAGACAGACAAGAGTTTACTTTACTAGAGACCACAAGACATCTCCCCAGCTTGTAGGAATTTAAATTGGGCTGGAAGAGTCTTTTAGACTGACAGTTATAGCTGGACAGCATCTTGGCATTTTCAGATTGACAAGAATACCTTATAATAACAATGTAGACTCTAAATATGGAATTAAACAGAGTCGAAGATGAATGCCTGTTTCATACCCGTAGCAATATTGGCTGGGATTTTAGACACAGGTGTATTTTTCATGCCGACAAAAAGACGTTAGATGTGTTTGCGCGCGAGCGCGTGCACACACACATATACACGCAATTACATGTATATGCATATGCCACATACATATACGTTCACACACACACACACACATACACACACACATACACACACACACACACACACACACACACACACACACATACACACACACACACACACACACACACACACACACACACACGAACACACACACACACACACACACACATTGAATAGACATTAAATCAAAGACCACCACCACACTCATCCACACGCGCGCACGTGCGCTCACATACACATTTGTGTGTAAGGAGAAGAGAGAGAGAGAGAGAGAGAGAGAGAGAGAGAGAGAGAGGCAGAGACAGAGAGAGACAGACAGACAGACAAACAGACAGACAGACAGACAGAGAGATAAAATGAGAGGCAGACAAACATACAGAAAGACAGACAGAGACAGACATACAGAGAGAAAGAGAGAGACAGAGAGGCACAGAGAGAGGCAGACAGACAGACAGCCAGACAGAAAGACAGACAGAGACAGGCAGACAGAGAGAAAGAAAGAGAGACAGACAGATAGACAGACAGACAGATAGAGACAGAGAATGAGAGACGGAGAGACAGAGACCAAGAAACAGAGAGAGAGAGAGGGAGAGAGAGAGAGAGAGAGAGAGAGAGAGAGAGAGACAGACAGACAGACAGAGACAGAGAGAGAGAGACAGACAGAAAGACAGACAAACAGATAGGCAGACAGACAGACAGAAAGAAAGAGAGAGAGAGAGAGAGAGAGAAAGAGGAGAGAGAGAGAGAGAGAGAGAGAGAGAGAGAGAGAGAGAGAGAGAGAGAGAGAGAGAGAGAGAGAGAGAGAGAGAGGGGCCTCTGCACACATATGTTCACACACGCGCACAAGCTTCCGCCCACACGTACATAAATATATAAACAAAACACACACACAGAGACGCCCTTGCACGTGCACTGTTACAGGCATTGTTCAGCCGTTCTACTTCAAACCATTTGTTATCGTCTTTATGTGTGTTCTTTACCTGGTACCTGTCTTAACGCTCTCAAATAGGGAAGAACCAATGGTGTTAGTATACTTGGGAAACGCCTGCTGTGGCAACTAAAACATCAGTGGATGAATAGCCTCACACGCGGGAAAGGACTTCTGTTTGGCAATGAACTTTGGGAATGGATGTCACCATCTTGGCTGTTTGGTGACCATTTCGAACCCAGTCTACTGGGTTTTTGCAGTGGCGGATGGCGAATGATCTCCTGATTAATTTAACTGCGAAATAAACCAGGCCTGCTGAAACGTAATAAGCAAGCCTCGGGTAGGTCTTTTGGCTGAGGGCGTGGTAACCCCACAGAAAGTTTACACAGAGCTGTAGTCTGAGGTACCAGATCAGCAGACGCCTTCTAACAAATCATGATACCATACAATATAATGCAAATGTCTACACAGTTGTCTATACCCGTGGTGGAGGCATCGCTTTTGTTGTGTCTGATGCCATTACTTCCTCCATTAGTGCTACCTCGAACTTCTCCTTCCCTCACACTTCATTTGAACTGGCCCAACTTACTCTCTCCCTACCCCAGCTTCTACTTCATGTTTTTTGCTTGTACCGTCCCCCTCCTAACAAAAAGAACCATCTCAAGGACTCACTCTTTCTCGACGAGCTCCCCGATCTACTTGAACATATGAACATGGTTAGAGGCAATTTCATTTTGGTGGGAGACTTTAACTTCCACTGGGATACCCCCTCAAATACATATCCGTCGCGTCTCATGGATCTTCTTGAATCCTTCAATCTATCCCAGGCTGTCACCTCCCCTACCCACAAGTCTGGCCATATCCTCGACTGGATCATTCACCCTGAAGGAGAACTGGTTGAGTCTGTCTCGACCAGCTTGTCCCTGACTTCGGACCACTACCCTGTTCTAGCCATGCTGAACCTCCCTGTTCCCTCTAAGCCTCCCCGCTACATTGAGAAGCGTGACTTGGCATCCATCGACTTTGTGGCTTTTAGATCGGATGTGCTGGCCGCTCTTCAGTCGGCTCCTGCCCTATCTGCCGGGCTGTTCAACAGCCTTCTTCAAGACGTCATGGATCGCCATGCTCCTTTTCTTCAACGGAAAATCTCCACCCGACCACCGTCGCCCTGGTTTCCAGCTGCTGGAGAACAAGTACTGGATGCTAAGCGTGCAAGACGAAGGGCTGAGAGACAATGGCTTAAAAGTGGACTAGAAATTCACAAACAGATAATGCGTGCTGCTAACAATTTAGTAAATACCTTAGTACAACAAGCCAAGTCAGCATATTATAATTCAAAAATCACTGCATGTACTACAACAAAACAACTGTTCAAGGTCACCAATGCATTCATGGGGAGAATAAAATCATCCCCACTTCCTTCGCCTGTCTATCCCTCTAATCTACCACAGAAATTTTGTGACTTTTTTAGTAACAAAATTGAAGATCTTCGTTCAAGCCTCGACTCTCAGTCAGCAATGTTACCAGATGTTCCCTATGACTCTTTCACTGGAAACCTGTTTAATGAATTTAAGCCTGTGACTGAAGCTGTTGTCAGTGAAGTTATTCATAAAACTACCATAAAGACATGTGCACTTGATCCCCTTCCATCTGTTCTTTTATCCCAATTGATTCACGATTTGCTTCCCTACATCACTGTCATTGTAAATGACTCTCTCACTTCTGGATGTTTTCCTTCTATTCTCAAGACAGCTATTGTTCAACCTCTTCTAAAGAAACCCTCCCTTGATCCTGAAAACCTGAAAAACTACCGTCCTGTTTCCAATCTGTCCTTTCTTTCTAAGATTATTGAAAAGATCGCACTTCTCCAACTCCAGGAACACCTGGATTGCAACAGCCTTCTCTATCCTTTGCAATCTGCCTATCGCTCTGGTCATAGTACAGAGACTGCTCTTTTGAAGATTGTGAATGATCTGCTATCTACTCTAGACAATGGTCAGGTGTCCCTTCTCTCTCTTCTTGATCTCTCTTCTGCCTTCGACACTATTGATCACAATACTCTTCTTCCTCGACTTCAGAATATTTTTGGTATCTCTGGCATTGCTCTGTCATGGTTTCAATCCTACCTTTCTGGTCGTGTACAAGTTGTCTCCATAAATGGTGTCTCTTCTAATCCTACCATCTTGAAGTACGGTGTTCCTCAGGGCTCTATCTTAGGCCCTATTCTCTTTATTTTGTACACTCAGCCCATCTCTGACATTGTAGCCCATCATCACATATCCCATCACTGTTTTTCTGATGACAACCAAATCTACATGTCTGGCCATCCCTCCACTATCCCTTCTATAATTCAACGCACACAGCTCTGCATTTCTGACATAAAGTCTTGGATGACATGCAACAAACTCCAGCTGAATAATGACAAAACAGAATTTATATTTATTGCATCAAAGCGACTTCTGTCTACTGTGCCTATCCCTGTTTCTATCCAGCTTGAAGACTCGGTAATCCACACTTCCACATCCGTGCGTAATCTTGGAGTTGTACTGGACCAAACTCTTTCCTTCCACAGCCAGGTATCCTCTGTCTGTCGTGCTTGTTACTTAGAACTTCGACGGATCAGTTCTGTGCGTCATCTTCTATCTGAAGAAAGCACTATAACTCTCATTTCTGCACTCATTCTTTCCAGACTCGACTACTGTAACTCGCTTCTTGCTGGCTGCCCCCAAACACTCTTATCCAAATTGCAAAAAGTTCAAAATAACGCTGCTCGCCTTGTATGGAAATGCCCAAGGTCAACTCATGTTTCCCCTCTGCTTCGAACTCTACAATGGCTTCCTGTTCGAAAGCGTATTGACTATAAACTTTCCCTCCTATGCCATAAGTCTCTGGCTGGTCTAGCTCCCCCCTATCTTTCTGATCTCCTGACTGTTTACATTCCCTCCAGAGAGCTA
>JAPXFY010000015.1:67580311-67590311 GCA_030674185.1 Monoplex corrugatus
CAAAACAGCAGACAAACAATGTACAAAACAGTAGACAAACAATGTACAAAACAGTAGACAAACAATGTACAAAACAGTAGACAAACAATGTACAAAACAGTAGACAAACAATGCACAAAACAGTAGACAAACAATGCACAAAACAGTAGACAAACAATGCACAAAACAGTAGACAAACAATGCACAAAACAATAGACAAACAATGCACAAAGACAGTAGACAAACATGCAATCCAAAACAGCAGGCAATGACAACGCACAAAACAGTAGACAAACAAGCACAAAACAGTAGACAAACAATGTACAAAACAGCAGACAAACAATGTACAACAAAACAGCAGACAAACAATGTACATCAAAACAGTAGAACAAACAACGCACAAACAGCAGCAAAACAAGTACAAAACAGAGACAACAATGACAAAACAGTAGACACAAAATGCACAATAACATAGACAAACAATGATAGACATAACAAACAATGCACAAACAACAGGACAAAACAATGCACAAAACAGTAGACATACAATGACAACAAAACAATAGACAAACAAATGCAAAACGCAGACAAACAATAGACAAAAACAATCAGCAACATACAAAACAGCAGACAAACAATGACATACAAAACAGCTAGACAAACAATGCACATACAAAACAGTAGACAAGCAATGTACATACAAAACAGCAGACAGGCAATGTACATACAAAACAGTAGACAAGCAATGACATACAAAACAGTAGACAGCAATGCACATACAAAACAGTAGACAACAATGTACATACAAACAGCATAGACAAACAATGCACATACAAAACAGTAGACAAGCAATGTACATACAAAACAGTAGACAAGCAATGTACATACAAAACAGTAGACAAGCAATGTACATACAAAACAGTAGACAACAATGTACATACAAAACAGTAGACAGACAATGTACATACAAAACAGTAGACAACAATGACATCAAAACAGTAGACAAACAATGCACATACAAAACAGTAGACAGCAATGGACATACAAACAGTAGACACAATACATACAAAACAGTAGACAAGCAATGTACATACAAAACAGTAGACAACAATGGACATACAAAACAGTAGACACAAATGACATACAAAACAGTAGACAAACAATGACCATACAAAACAGTAGACAGCAATGTATCATACAAAACAGTAGACAAGCAATGTACATACAAAACAGTAGACAAGCAATGCACATACAAAACAGTAGACAGGCAATGTACATACAAAACAGTAGACAGCAATGCACATACAAAACAGTAGAACAGCAATGTACATACAAAACAGTAGACAGAGACAATGTACATACAAAACAGTAGACAAGACAATGACATACAAAACAGTAGAACACAATGTACATACAAAACAGTAGACAAACAATGCACATACAAAACAGTAGACAAACAATGTACATACAAAACAGTAGACAAACAATGTACATACAAAACAGTAGACAACAATGTACATACAAAACAGTTGACAAACAATGTACATACAAAACAGTAGACACACAATGTACATACAAAACAGTAGACAAACAATGTACATACAAAACAGTAGACACACAATGGACATACAAAACAGTAGACACACAATGGACATACAAAACAGTAGACACACAATGTACATACAAAACAGTAGACACACAATGGACATACAAAACAGTAGACAAACAATGTACATACAAAACAGTAGACAAACAATGTACATACAAAACAGTAGACAAACAATGGTACATACAAAACAGTTGACAAACAATGAATATAAAACAGTAGACAACAATGGACATACAAAACAGTAGACACACAATGGACATGCAAAACAGTAGACAAACAATGGACATACAAAACAGTTGACAAACAATGGGCATACAAAACAGTTGACAAACAATCAACATAAAAACCGTAGACAAACAATAGACATACAAAACAGTAGACAAATCAGTAGAAGATTTCTCTGGCATTTTGAAGACCAGGAGAAATTCATAACGCCAACAAAAACGCTAGGGAGGTCTCCTACTGATTTAACCACTAAGTTTTGTGCATTTATTCCTCGTTGTCTTTTGTATGTACATTTGGCAAAGGCTTCAGAAATGTTCGTCAATCTTGTTTTGTTATCTCAAATCTGCGTTCTGGCTTTTTTTATTCTTTTTGTTTTTTGTTTTTGTTAATGTGTTTCTGGGAGAAGTTGCAGTCTGTTATGTTTCTGAAAGGATTGCAGTTTGTTATGTTTCTGAGAGAAGTTGCAGTTTGTTATGTTTCTGAGAGAAGTTGCAGTTTATGTTTCTGAGAGAAGTTGCAGTCTGTTATGTTTCTGAGAGAAGTTGCAGTCTGTTATGTTTCTGAGAGAAGTTGCAGTTGTTATGTTTCTGAGAGAAGTTGCAGTCTGTTATTTCTGAGAGAAGTTGCAGTCCGTTATGTTTCTGAGAGAAGTTGCAGTCTGTTGTGTTTCTGAGAGAAATTGCAGTCTGTTATATTTCTGAGAGAAGTTGCAGTCTGTTATGTTTCTGGGAGAAGCTGAAATCTCTATCACCTTGCTTCTTTAGCCGCCGACCCAAACGACAACCACGCTCGACCGTACCTTACCTCTGCTGGCAGGACGGAGCACTACAAGGATTGTGTCATATCAGTCTGCCTGTGACCCTAGCGTGATGGACGGATCGCGTGTAGGGTGTTAACTAGCCCGTAAAAGCGGATAATTTTAATAACACCGTTCTTTGATCTATTTCAACTAGTAGTACGGAAAGTGTAAACATGTTAGGATAATCGCAGATCAGCCTATCGATATTACCGATTCAGCAATCTCGTAGTCGTGGCAGAAAGGGAAAACCGCGCTTATCTCGGAGCTGTTAAAAGATCTTATTGCGAATATTCGATTTTAGCTCTTTTGTGTCATGTGCTTGGCGCTCTCTGCGTCTATTTTTTTGTTTGTTTTTGTTTCGTTTTTGTTTTTTTCAGCTGTCTTTGTCATTGAAGTCATTCGAGTGGTCACAGAGTTTGAGAGAGTTTCGTTTTTTTTTGTTCTTCTCATAATGCTATGACGATGCATGGGTACGGTGGAGTTCATTCTGGATTGAGACTGAGTGAAAGGACTGTATTCTACGCTTCCTTTCATAGTATATCCTGGCATCAACCAGTCTCGAGAGATACAGATACCTGCGGTCTTAGTGAGGACTTTTAAGTAACACCTCACAAACGCATCCATGAATTTTTGTGGTGCCTGTTTTGCCAGTGTGCCCACAACACACTGAAAACGGGTAGGAGTCATTTGGGGACAGAAAAATTCCAGAATGATTTTGACAAGACTAATAGGATTGGAACCCACAACCTTCCAGTCTTTAGTCCCGTCGCGCTAACCACCTCGCCTCAGAGACTGGAGGTTTTCCTGTCTTTTGCCTTGTTCAGGCTCTTGTGTTACGTGGTAGTGGGTGCTGTTGCGTAATCCTGTGAACCGCCGTGATACTGTGCTGATTAGTGTTTATGTGGAAATTGCATCCTTAATGTGAAAATGACCGCCTACATGTCGCTGTCAATGTCTGTTTGCCTGCCTGCTGCTGTCTGTCTGTCTGTCTGTCTGTCTGTCTGTCTGTCTGTTTGTCTGTCTGTCTGCCAGAGTTTCTGTCTGTATGTCTGTCTTCCTGCCTTTCTATCTGTCTGTCTCTCCGCATTTCACAATCCTAGTTTGTTTTGTATTTAATATCATCTTTCAGTCTCCCTTTGAAAATGGGAATTCAGTTGTGATCGACCCATGAAACCAGCTGCCCATGTCGTCTCTACCTTTACTGTATCCATCTCTTTGTGTGTATGTTTGTTTTTATTTTTATTTTTTTAATGTGTTCCTTCGTGTTCTCCAACTATATTTGTACTCAACTGCATGAGCTGTCTTTTACGTGTCTGGCCACTCGTGCGTGTGTGTGTATATATCGATTTGTATTGTTGTGTTGTTGTTTTTTTTTTACTCACTCATTAAGGCAGTAATACTCCTGTTTTCAGGAATATAAAATGCTAGTTGTTTTCGTGATTTTAAATCCAATGAATATATTGCATATTTACAGATCTTTAACAGGAACATTTGAAATTTATGCGTGTTGTTTGTTAGTCGTGTGTTGTTGTTGTGGTGTGTGTGTGTGTGTGTGTGTGTGTGTGTGTGTGTTGTGTGTGTGTGTGTGTGTGTGTGTGTGTGTGTGTGTGTGTGTGTGTGTGTTGTGCACGGAAGGGGCTCAGGCATGACATGTCTGCATATTAAGCTGACCTGGGAGATCGGTGAATTGTCCACCTTTACCCATCATCATCATCATCATCATCATCACCACCACACACCACCACCACCACACCACCACCACCATCATCATCATCATCATCATCATCATGATCACCAAGTGCCCTTCCACATGGTGTTGACAAACATGGCCCTCTATATGAATTTTTTCCTTGTCGCTGCAAGTACATCTTACACACTCTCTGTCATCAGCCACCCTGCGAGTCCGTGCAATATTTTCTCACTGGATCTACCTGGTGTTCTCTTTCACTCCAGCTTTCCTGTTGCGACCAGGTGCTCTAATCCCCTTTCCTTGTAAAATGTCCTATGAATATTGCATGTCTTTTCCTAATTTTCTTTATGGATGATCTTCTTGTGTCTGTTTCCATCAAGCCTATCTCGTTTGTTTTCTTTGCTGTCCATGGAACTACTCTCAACATTCTTCTTAGAAACCACATTTCGGCTGCCTCAATCTTGTTCTGGCTTTCCGAGTTGACTGTCCACGCCTTACAACCGTCGGTTCTATATAACATTCACAAATTATCTTCCTGATGTTAACTGATAGGCATTTGTTGGTAAGAACGTTTTTCATTTTCGTGAATGCTGTTTGGCTTGGCCGATTCTGCTGGCTATTTCTTATGTGCATCTGCTTTCTGGTAAGATGACCGTTCCCAGATAGTTAAACTTATCATCATCATCAGATGCCCTGCCACATGGCGTTGGCGATCATGGTCTTCCAGCTGTCTCTATCTCTCGTTGCCCCTAGCATCTCCCCCACCCTCCTCGTCCCCAGCCACTCTGCAAGTCGTCCAGCATTTTCTCCCTGGGTCTACCCGGTGCTCTCTATCCCTCCAGCTTTCCCGTTGTGCCCAGGTGCTCCAAATCCCCCTTCCTCATAAAATGGTCTATAAATGTTGCTTGTCTTTTCCTAATCTTCCTTATAGTGATCTGCTTGTGTCTGCCTCCATCAAGACTGTCTCGTTTGTTTTCTTTGCTGTTCATGGAACTCTCAACTTATCAACCTATCTCAAAGTTGTGCCATTTGCTGTTATTTTCCATGGACGGTTTTTTGTTTTGTTAATTTTTTTCCACTGATTAGCATGACTTCAGTCTTCTTGCTGTTTAGCTCCTATCCTTTATTTTTTTTCTTTCTATTTATATTACATTTACGAGGTTTTCTTTACCCATCAGGTAGTGTCAAAGCAGATCTGAACCCAGATTTTCCAACTGAAAGACCAGTGATCTAACCACTTGGCTATCATGCTCATCTGTCTGCCGGCCAGAGGCTGGGCTGGACCTGGTTGGTGCGAGTTGTGTGGCTATGTCCCGGGGTTTGTCATCTCCCCACCTTGCCATTCGGTTTGTAAACAAGGTAATTGATGACTGGGTCCCAGTGGGTCATGCAAAGCATGGGCAGCCCCCCCTTTGCTTGAAGAAATGACTGTCGACTGATGTCGGGAGTTTGGGAGGTGAGCGTCCTGAGAATGGCGAGGCATTGGTGCTCCGGGTCCCATTCCTTGTAGTGTATCTTGTTAACTTTGTCAACTGGAGGCTAGGTGGTTCTTTTGATAGAGCCGTGGGCTCAAGGTCTGCTATCTGGAGTTCAGTCCTAGCCAGCGACATTAAAAACTGTCCACTTTGCTGCCCATCTTAAATGTCCCCATCATTCTGGTGGTGTCAGCTTAGCGCTTCATATGTCCTTTGTGCTCCCCCTCCCCACCCCCTTCCTTTTCTAAAAACCTTGCCAGCACATATGGTTTTGCGCAGGCTCAGAGAGTCTGCCAAATAATTGCTGGCAGGTTCGGGTGCAGCGTATATGGAATTATCCAGGTTCGATAAATCCATCTTGAACAAACTCCAAACGCCAAAAGTCTTTGTTAGATTTATGTCGATACAGGCTTAGCTCTGGGATGGGCAAAGAAAGTACAGAGCAGAACAAAGGTATTGATGTTACCGCATGTCTCCTTCGGAATACTCACAGACTGTCCAAATGTCATCATTTAGAATCAGAATTGTGGGGATGGATCCCGCTATCGTTACTTTTCGGCAATATTAAACGGAGCTAGGTACCCATCCTTGGAAAGAGGAGGGGTCATGGCAGAACAGTTTGTCAAGGAGGGAAGGGGGAATGGAGAGGGACAAGAAGGCATAACGGTTTGCGCGACTTGTGCAAAAGTAAGATTAACTGAAAACTTAATTTTATTTGGCGCTGACGAAAACATGCACACAGATCCAATACTTGACCTTATAAAAATCTTAGGAAAAATGTATATTTACAAAAGCAAACTCGAAAAAAATCTACCAAACACCATCTCTTTTACTAGATATCTTACCAAAAAATATCAAATAGAAGAATATAATGCAAAACTGAGCTGGAATTCACACGCTTTTAAAGAAAAATGGTTGCCATATTTGTCCCTGGTAGCAGATGAAGTTTGATGTGACTTTCAAATGAAGTTTGATGTGACATTTGGCTTCTTTATGAGATACATGTATGCGTGATTTCTATATGACCTGCCTCTTTATATTAGAATGTTTGTCTTACATATAATTGTAAATGACTGTAAATTCATGCACATAGAACCTTTGATGAAGATGTAGGCGTTTTGCATGTATTTTGAACTTTGGGCTCATGCGGATAATCTTGCTTTGCTAAAGCGTTTATCGTTGACCTCTTACTGAGAGAGAATACTAATAAAATACAAACAAAAAACAAACAAACAAACAAACAAACAAACAAGCAAGCAAACACCACCAACAACAACTAAAATCAAAAACTGTATAAATTAAACGACCTTATATTGTTTAAGAAAACATAACAGATTAATAGATATGGCGCATGTACATGATTTTTGCTCAATCCATTGTATACACATCTTGTTCTTTTTTGTGTGTGACATTGTAATAATGTTTAGCAAACATTGTATTTATTTGTGTTTTGTCAAAAAAGAATTAAAAAAAAGTTTGAGAAAAAAAAAAAGAAGGCATAACGGTTGGGCATTCACCCCTGAAAACAGATGACAAATTGGCCTCGGTTACCAACTGGTGGGTGAAAAACATTCGCCGTGGCTTAAACATCATTTCGCATGTACACAGCTGGCACATAGGATCGATAGCGCATGGAATTGTCTAAGTACGATAACTCCTTCTCAAATGAAGTCCAAGTCTACCCAGCTGTAAATGAGCATTCGTCTTTCTTTAGTGATGAAAAAAAAAAGAAGTTCAACGACGATAGACAGGAGATGGGTTACTGCCCTGACAATGCTGGCCTTGAGAAAAAGTTGAGGTAATGGAACGCATTACTGTCGTAAGACTATTCTGGGAAAATGGTCTTTCGGCTTCTTCATCTATGTAATCACCAGCCGAATCGATTCTGTGTGATTTAAAATGAATGACAGGGTGTTTACCTCTACGACATCCAGGCCACAGAATTAAGATGTCCTTGCTTTTCTTTTCTCCACAAGCAATGAACTGAGTTTACCCACCAGGTTTTCTGTATGTGGAAAGGATACAGGGTGAACACTGCAATGGTTCTGGCCCCTGTCTCTCTCCTTGCCTCTTTACAACTATTGCGTTATCTTGTGTTTGGTGCTGTTGTGTAAGTCGATAGAGCATCAAGTTTTCGGACCCTGATTTGTGTTTGTGTGCAAAAAGCTACAGATCGTTTGACCATGCTCTTTATCCTTCTTTCCTTTTCTGCTTGTCTGTCTCCTATTTCCGTTCTTCTTTTCTGTCTGTCTGTGTCTGTCTGTCTCTGTCTGTTCTGTTCTGTCTGTCTGTCTGTCTGTCTGTCTGTCTCTTCGTCTTCTGTCTGTCTTCTCACCCTCCTCCCTCTTCTCCCTTCTTCGTCTATGTCTCTGTCTGTCTGGCTGGCTTTCTCTCCTTCTCCCTATCTCTCTCTCTGTCTCTCTTTCTGTCTTTCTCTCTCTCTGTCTCTGTCTTTCGCTGTCGCTGTCTCTCACTGTCTCTGTCTCTCTGTCTCTGTCTCTGACTCTCTCTCTCCCAGTCTCTGTCTCTATCTGTCTGTCTGTCTCTCTCTCTCTCTCTGCTTCTGTGTATGTATGTGTGTAGTGCGTGTTGTGTGTGTGTGTGTGTGTGTGTGGTGTGTTGTGTGTGTGTGTGTGTGTGTGTGTGTGTGTGGTGGTGGGTGGGTGGGTTTTGTATTGTGTGTGCGTGCGTGCTGCGTGCGTGGTGTGTGTGTGCGTGTGTGTGTGTGTGTGTGTGTGTGTGTGTGTGTGTGTGTGTGTGTGTGTGTTGCATGTGTGATCTCTTTTCTCTTCCCCCTGTCTACATGATTGGTTGACATTATATTTCTGTGATATCGAAGCTAAATCGTTAGCAGAGTCCAGCCCTGTCAACACAGAGTCTCAATCCTAGATGGAACTACTCCGCAACATAATGATCATCACCCACCCACCCACCCACCCCCCGCAATTATCGTGGAATCATCAATGATTATGGCATCAGGAAAATGGTTCCCACATTCTGTAATCCTCACTGCTCTGATCTCCTGGTGATCTCAGCGTCAGTTCCCTCTTTCTAACCATTACCATGCCTACCATGCCTGAGGTAACTTCAAGTAGGGGTCTTTGGTGTCAGTGGTTCACGGGGTCTGTCCCCAGAGGGTTGCGGTGGTGGACTACTTACTGAAGAGAAAGGGGGAGGTGTAGGAGGAAGTGGAGGGGAGGGGGATGGGGAGGGGGGAGAGGGAGGGGGGAGGTCTCTCGCTCAGTCAGTCTGACACCGAAATTGAGCGATTACTGTCATTAGTAAAGGAGGTTTGATATGCATCGTGATAAGCTCCATCCATCACAACAGGTATTGCTGAACTTCACTTGAAGTGACCCAGAAGCGGGTGCAGGGTCTCCTTTGTTGGACGAGCTCTCCCCCAGTTTGGCTTGACATCATCCGGCTCTTTTTTGTGGGGGCTTGCTTCCTGACACTGGGACTTTTTCCTCTGATTAAACATGTGTTGTGGAACCGGACAGAGCGTTGTATGGCAACGCTACTGAAGCAGCGCCAAAGATGGAGCAACTAAGCTAAAATAATAAAAAAATATAATCAACAACAACATCATCATCATCATCATCATCAGCAGCAGCAGCAGCAAGTGCCTTGCCACATGGCGTTGGTGATCATGGCCCTCCATATGCATCTATCCCTCGTTGCCGCCAGCACATCTTCCACCCTCTCTGTCCTCAGCCACTCTGCAAGTCCGTCCAATATTTTTTTTCCCTGGATCTACCTAGTGCTCTCTTTCCTCCAGGTTTCCTGTTGTGACCAGGTGCTCCAATTCCCCTTTCCTCATAAAATGGTCATAAATGTTGCTTATGAACGATCTTCTTGTGTGTGCCTCATCAAGACTGTCTCGTTTGTTTTCTTTGCTGTCCATGAAGCTCTAAACATTCTTCTTAGAAACCACATCTCGGCTAATCCACATCGAACGTCTCAAAATTGTCAAGATCTCAATGCTTTTGAGTCAGATTTTGAGGGCCTACCATTCTCTATTTACTTTTTCATTAAGTTTCTCTTTCAACTTCAGTTTCAATTTCTCAAGATGACGTCTCCGCGCTCGGAATGATTCCATATGCACTAACATCACACGTGCCATGTGATGGAGAAGATCCAGAATGATCACGGCACAAGCCTTAAGCCTGACATAACCCATGAGCTGGCCAGGTCCTGAGGTCCTACCTAGATAGAGCCATAAT
>JAPXFY010000015.1:67595311-67597811 GCA_030674185.1 Monoplex corrugatus
GACAGAGAGAGACCGAGAAAGAGAGAGAGAGAGATAGAGAGAGAGAGAGAGCGAGAGCGAGAGAGAGACAGAGACAGAGAGAGAGAGGAGAGAGAGAGAGAGAGAGAGAAAGTGAGAGACAGACAGCCAGAGAGAGAGAGAGAGGGACAGAGAGAAAGGGAAAGAGAGAGAGAGAGAGAGAGAGAGAGAGAGAGAGAGAGAGAGAGAGAGAGAGAGAGAGAGAGAGAGAGAGAGAGAGAGAGTTCTCTCTTTTCTCACTTCGGGTTTTCGTTTCTCTCTTGGGCGGACTACCCAGCCGACGGCGCGACCAGCCACCAGATTTACTTCCCTTGTGTATGGTCTCGACACGTACCAGTCAGAAGGTCCCAACGTTGTTTTACTAAAACGTCAAGAGGTGTTCCTTCCATGGCAAAAAACGGTCAGACATGATGCTCCACACACAGCCCTTTTTTATATTAATTTTGCTTTTCATCTATGCCTGGCATGCCCCCAAAGGGATACCAAGTCTGCTGTTTCTCTCAGCTGTCACCAGGATTTTCCCTGCGGTCATCAGGTCTGATTCCCCGCGTCTCTTCTCTCTGCCTCTCTCGTAAACAAAAACCAAAAGCAACAGTCTGCTTATGCTACTATATTCGTAAAAAAAAATGTCCTGGTTCCCCTCTCCCTCTTCTCTCTTTCTCACTCACTCACAACCCCCTCCCCCCCCCCCCCAACCCAAACTCTGTTTTTTTTTTCCTGCCTCTCTCTGTCACGCTCATGAATAATAATAATCTTAGGTTTTGTCTGTAGATTTTGTTAAAGATTAGCCCTAGCCTATGGCAAGAATTTCAAAATAAACACAAAATGTCAACACCCCTTTGACTTCTACTCCTGCAAATCCAGGCTAAAATTAGTAGTATCCTGCTCTTTCTTTGTGCGCGCGTCCTCCAGGTCACCCACCCCCCTTTTTTTTATACTGCTACCCTCTCTTTTACAGGGTAGTGGAAGGCAAAGCAGCGAGGACGAGTACGGAGCAACGCCCTTTTAGTTTGCGCTGGCTCTGAGAAAAATGAAAAGTAATAGACGTGTCTACAATGTCACTCACTCTGCTTCAATGTTACGGGACAGAGTATACCACTTATTTCTAACCATCCTTTTCATTTTATTTTATGTCTGCCTGTCTGTCTGTCGGCCTGTGTATCTTTCTGTGCGTCCGTCTCACCGGTTATGACTGACTGTCTGTTCTTTCTGTCTGTCTGTCTGTCAGCCTCTGTATCTTTCTGTGCGCCCGTCTCACGTTTATGACTGACTGTCTGTTCTTTCTGTCTGCCTGTCTGTCTCATTTCACACTGTTTTAATTTCATTTTATTTCTCTTCCTCCATCTCTGTCTCTCTCATTCTTCTTGTTTTGCTGTCTCCTAATCTCCTGGACCACTAGCTCAGCTGTTAGACCACCATGCTCAAAATGCAGGAGTTATGGGTTCAACTCTCGGGTGGGTTACTTTTTTTTTTAATTTACGTGGGCCGGACAGTTCTTTCGAAAGAGCCGTGGAGTGACGATCAGATACCTCAAATTCCCATCCCAGCCCGCAACATTGAAAGCTTTAGTTTCAGTTTCTCAAGATGACGTCTCAATTCTCATTTCTCGGAATGAATTCCATATGCACTAATGTCACAGGTGCCATGCGATGGAGAAAGATCCACAATGATCATGACACAAGCCTTGAGCCTGCAGATAAACCCCGCGAACTGGCCAGGTCCTGAGGTCCTACCTACATAGTGCCATAACCCGGGGGTCGTAGGGGAGTGAGGTGGCAGATACCTCAACTTTTCCCGGGGCCAGCAACACAAGGGCGGCGCTCATCCCCTCTCCCTCAATTCTAATTCAAATTTATATTCACATCATTTTTACCAAAACTTTAGAAAGGCTAGAAGGCTAATTGGTTTTCAAGCAGTGGGACCTGGGAAATCTACCTATTGCTTCAGTGTTTTATACCAAGGCAGCCGGGCAATGCCCTGCTCTTCACAATTTTCAACTGCCGCTGGATCTTAAGCGTGCGCAGCCAGAAGGCACACGATTCCAATTCGGTTTTTTTGTCCCCTTCGGAAGGACTAGACGTTCAGTTCGATTTTCCAGCCAAACTGAAGGGACAAGTCGAGACCTCTACGGGTAACGAAAGCTGGAACCTCGAGTTTAGTTATTGTCAGGTGAACGTCTGAACCATTCTGCCACCCTTCTCTCTTTCTTTAAACATTGAAACTGTCCTGTTGGCTACCCATCTTAATGTGTCCATAATTCTAGTGCTGTCTGCTTAGTGTTTCCTGGGTCCTTTCTTCCCCCTTGTCCCTATTTCAAGACCTTGCCAGCGCATTAGGGATTTGCACAGGTTCAGGAAGTCTGCAAGGTAATCGCTGGCAGATTTGGGAGGAGCGCATATGAAATTGTTTGCTCCGGGTGCAATGAATCCCTCTTGGACAAACTCCAAACTTCAAAATGACCTTTCCCGTTTCTCTGTATTGG
>JAPXFY010000015.1:67615311-67627811 GCA_030674185.1 Monoplex corrugatus
ACAACATTCATAGGCCATTTTATGAGGAAGGGGGATTCGGAGCACCTGGGCACAACGGGAAAGCTGGAGGGAAGGACAGCACCAGGTAGACCCAGGGAGAGAAAGCTGGACGGACTTGCAGAGTGGCTGGGGATGACCAGGGTGGGGGAGATGCTAAGGGCAACGAGAGATAGAGATGGTTGGAAGTCCATGGTCGCCAACGCCATGCGGCAGGGCACCTGCTGATAATGATGATGATGATGACCTCTGATATAGTTTGTTATGACTGACTATTACCCGGTTGATGAATTAGTTGACATGGAGTGGCTTATACTTCAGTTACACAGATTAACGTTATCAGCCATTTGATCCCCGCACTCTGTCCACCAGCATCCTGCATTGCCAACCGTGCTAGCAAAGCAAAACCTAAACTTTTTTGATTCTCCCGCCCTATGCGCCAGCTTCCTGTAGGAAGCTGGTGTAAAGGGTGAGGGAGTCAAAGGGTTAATTTTTTGCAGTTGGCGGATAGGGGGTGCGGGAGTCAAAGTGAAACGTGTTCCAGGCAGTTTGCTTGTTTGAGGGCACGATTAATGTTATCAGTCAGCATTATATACATGTACTCTCTTCACAAGGGCAATGCCATATTTTACAGATTGTGAAAATAAAGAACAGTTTTTTTTTGGAGAAGTCAGCTCGCTGAAATGTGGTTTCTAAGCAGAATGTCAAGAGTTCTACGGACAGCAAAGAAAACAAACGAGACAGTTTTGCAAGAAGCAAAAACGAAATGAACATTGTTGAAGAAGATTAGGAACAGACAAGGAACATTTATAGGGTGTTTTATGAGGCAAGAGAATTTGGAAACATTTGTAGGATATTTTATGAAGCAAAAAACAAACAAAAAAACAACAAAAAAACAAAAACAAAAAATAAGCAAAACAAAAAGCAAAAAAAACCCCAAAAAATGAGCATCTAGTCACAACAGGAAAGCTAGGTAGAAAAAGAACACTAGTTAGACCAAGGGAGAAAATTTACATCTGTGCAGAGTGGATAAGGAGAGAAAGGGTAGGAGATATACTTGCAGCAACAAAAGATGAATTCGTATGACGGTCCATGATCGCCAAAGCTTTGCGGCACATCATGATGATGATGATGATGATGATGATGATGATGATGATGATGATGATGATGACGATGATGATGAAGCGGATAGTGCAGGATCTGAGCCGAGAAGAATGAGGAGGAGGAGAGGATGAGGAGAAGAAAAAGAAAAAAAAAAGAAGAAAAAGAAGAAGAAGAAGAAAATCAACAAAAACAACAATAACAATAACAACCACCACCACAACAACGACCGGTACAACCACCATCACTATCACTTCAACAACAGCAACAACAACAACAACAACAGCAACAGCAACAACAACAACAACAACAACAACAACAACAGCATCAACAGCGATAACAATGCAACGACAACAACAGCAACAACGAAACGAACAAACGAAAAAATCAAACAGAGCAAACAAAACAAAACAAAATAATAATAATAATGATAAATAAAACTCGACAACATCCCTAACCCATTTCTATTCTTCTCGGAGACGCGACAGCCGATTTTCTTTAGTTCCTTTCGTTATTTTCAGTCAGTCAGTCAGTCTGTCTGTCTGTCTGTCTTTCGTTGTCTGTCTGTCTTTTTTCCTTCTTCTTTTTCTTTCTTTCTTGTCTTTTTTTTTCTTTCTTTCGGTCTTTTTTTCTTTCTTTCTTTCTTCTTTCTTTCTTTTTTCTTTCTTCTTTCTTATTTCTTTCTTTCTTTCTTCCTTCCTTTCCTTTTTCTTCTCATTCTTTTTTCTTTCGTCCTTTCTCTCTTCTTATCTTTCTTTTTAGTTTCGTTTCGTTATTTTCATTAGTCTGTCTTTTTTCTATTTTCTTTCTTTCTTCTTTCTTTCGTCTTTCTTTCTCTTTCTTTTGCTCTTTCTCTCTCTCTCTTTGTGTTTTTCTTTCTTTCTTCCTCTTTTGTTTGTTTTTTCCTTCTTCCTACCTTCTTTCTTTCTTTCTTCTCTTCTTTCTGTCTTTCCTTTTTTCTCTATTCTCTTTGTGTCTTTGTTTCTTTCGTTTATTCTTTCTTTTCCTTTCTTTCTTTCGTTTCTCTCTCTCTATCCTCTCTCTCTCTCTCTCTCTCTCTCTACATCTCCTCCTCCTCTCCTTTCTTTCATTCTTTTTTTTCTCTCCTATTTTAACTTTCTGTCTTTTTACTGCTTTTTCGGAGGTGGGGGTTCGTATAGGGTGAGGGGGTGCATTGTTATTTCTGCAATACCGGTGCCATAAATCTGCTAATCGTCAACACTTCTTCCTCTCTACTGAGACGATGTCTGTAAGCAGCTTGGGGACATGACACACTACGGGAAACTGACACACACACACAACCACACACACACACACACACACACACACACACACACACACACACACACACACACACACACACACACACACACACACACACACACACACACACACACACACACACAACACACCACACACACACACACACACACACACACACACACACACACACACACACACACACACACGGAAATACACACACGCACACACACACTCACACAACACACACACACACACATACCACAACAACACACACACACACACACACACACACACACACACACACACACACACACAATCATAGCACACCGACTGTTTCCAGCGCTGTTCCGTAGGCAAAAGGAGATAAAGCAAAGGTACGTCTATAATCGTCAGATCCAAAGCGAGCAAGATGGCAGTAGAGAGCTCACAACTCTCAGAAGAGCGGTCTCATTTTTTTTATGTCTTTTTCGCCTTTATCTCCCCTGATCCTGATCGTTTTCTTTTTCTGTGTGGACATAAATAACAAACAAACAAAACAAACTAGCAAACAAGCAAACAACCAAACAAACAAAGAAGCAAGCAAACAAACAAACAAAAACAATAGCAACAACAACAACGTGAACAACAACAACAACCAACATTTAACAATAACAGCAACGCCAACAATAACAGCAACAAGAAGAAGAAGAACAAGAACAACAGCAACACCATCAACAACATCAACAAGAACAAGAACAAGAACAACAACAGCATCGCAGGCCATGTGCCCTATTCACATTGGCACCAATATACATACATGCTGTAGTGTGTGTGTGTGTGTGTGTGTGTGTGTGTGTGTGTGTGTGTGTGTGTGTGTGTGTGGTGTGTGTGTGTGTGTGTGTGTGTGTGTGTGTTGTGTGTGTGGTGTGTGTGTGTGTGTATGTGTGTGGTGTGTGTGTTGTGTGTGTTCGTTCTTGTTGTGTGTGTTGGTGTGTGTGTGTGTGTGTGTGTGTGTGTGTGGTGTGTGTGTGTGTCTGTGTTTGTGTGTTCTTGGTGATTGTGACGTGTGTGTGTGTGTGTGTGTGTGTGTGGTGTGGTGTGTGTGTCGTGTTGGTGTGTGTGTGTGTGGTGTGTGGTGGGGTGTGGTGTGTTTGGGAGAATCGAATCCCCGATCTCCATGTTACCCTTAATGTAATGATACTCTGACCAAATGAAATGATGATCACATAGATGGCAGAACCTTGGCTTGTCTATCCATCCATTTTATCCTCTACTGAGTCTTTCTCCTAAAAAAAATGCATATAAAAGCCCTAAAATCTTAGAATAAATAAAGGAATAAAATAACAACAAAAATATATAAAATCAATAATCAATAAGCAAAAACAGATACATGAATTTAGAAAAGAATAAGCTCATGCAATGCTCTAAAGATGAAACAACTGAATAACAACAATAATGATAATATTCCAACTTTTCTTTTTTCTCCGAAAATATCTGAAAGAATAAATGTTACACTCAAAAATTTCATAAAATCGCCTGAGTACAAATTCAACTCTTTCCACCCGAGAGAGAGAATGAGGGAAAAACCAAAGTGAGAGGGGAGAGAGAGAGAGACAGACAGACAGAGAGAGAGACAGAGACAGACAGAAAGAGAGACAGAGACAGACAGAGAGAGAAGTAAAAAGAGAAAAAAAAAAACAGGAAGAAAGAGAGAGAGGGGGGCGGGGGTAGGAGATGTATATATCTATAGAGATATAGGAAGGGGGAGAGAGTGGGACAGAGAAAGACAGAGAGAGAGGGGGGAGAGAGAATGAGAAAGAGAGAGTGTGTGTGTGAGAGAGTGAGAAATAGAAAGAAAGAAAAAAAATGCATATAAATGCCCTAAAATCTTGTTGTGTGAGTAGATGTCGCGCCAGCAGGCAGCAAAAGTGTGTGTGGTGTTTTACAGTGATTTTATCGTGGTTCTATTTGATTTTATGCATTGAATTTTGTATCAGTTTGTTGCTTTTAAATCCCGACACACGATGATGTAAATATTTTTTAAAACTGTTGAATATTTTACCAGATAATCTGATTTTAATTCAGCCGCTCTCTCTCTCTCTCTCTCCTCTCTCTCTCTCTCTCTCTCTCTCTCTCTCTCTCTCTCTCTCTCTCTCTCTCTCTCTCTCTCTCCTCTCTCTTCTCTCTCCTCTCTCTCTCTCTCTCTGTCTCTCTTCCTCTCTCCTCTTCCTATCTTCTCTACTGTAGACTAATAGAAGCTGTAATCTGCATCCATGACAGGGTTCTGAATAAACCTTGCATGTACTGTAACTATATGATTAGAAAAGATGAACGTATCTGAAAAAAGCAAATACCAAGATCAACATCATCACCTGTACTCAATGGGAGGTTGTAGTGAGATCCATCTAAAACATTCAAATGATAAACCATTTTCTAAAGAAAAGTAAATGTTAGACAAAGCATATTCCTCCTATAAACAGAATGAAATGTTTTCCCAAAAGGCCATATTCTTAACACGTTGTACTATGGCTTCCTTTATTGGCTGGCACAATCATTTCCATTGTGGAAACCGAAACTGAAATTCAGACAAATTTCTTGGGTTTCTGACCTCGATGAAGTATCTGTCTTGTTTATTCCTTTTGAGATATACCACCCTGACACATAACCATAAACCTGATATGCTAGACAGCTTTCTTAACTTTAAAATTACTTACATTATAAATTTTATTTGTTTTTCATGTTTGGTGTTCTAATAACCATGGCACAGATCAAGACTGAATGAAAGAAATGATATCCAAAATTGAAAATAACAAAACCAATGAGACGTGCCACCATGATTCGTTACACAATACAGTCCGACATTTTATCTGTGAACTGTGTTTACATTTTAGCCTACTGTGTTCGCCCAACGCTACAGCTTTCCCAAACCTTTGTGTTCTCTGGTTTTAAGTGTTGTGAACTGACCAACCCACACACCAACCTGCAAGTATCTTCCTCTCCTGACCGGCTCGCAATTATGGACCCGTCTTTTATAAAACAAATTGGACTGACACTTTTTAAACACAGCAAGTGCTACCTCGGTAGAGGCGTCTACCAGCGCATACGAACACTGGGGCTGTGTCCTAAGCCCCGCACTGCGCGATCCTGTCGTGGTGGACGTCTCCACCGACTTTGGCACAATCTGCCTCCTGCTGTGCCAGTCCGACACCACTTTTCGTCTTCTGCTTCTTCGTCTCCTCCACTGCCCCTGCACTCGACCTTGCTGCTGCAAACTTCGTCTCCTCCTCTGCCGTCTTCGCCTTCGCCTTCTGTCCCGCCGGTGCCGCCTTCGCCTTCTGTCCCGCCGGTGCCGCTTTCGTCTTCTGTCCCGCTGGTGCTGCCCTCATCTTCTGTCCCCTGGTGCTGCCTTTGTCTTCTGCCCCACTGGTGCCTCCTTCGTCTTCTGTCCCGTCGTTGCTGCCTTCATCTTCTGCCCCACTAGTGTCGCCTTCGTCTTCTGTCCCGTCGGTGCTGCCTTCATCTCCACCTCGGCCGCCGCTTTGTGATAAACTAAAACTAGTCTTTTTAACGCTCAATCAACATGCACTGATGGCAAAGCCGATGTCATTGCTGACTTTATCGCAGATGAGCATGTTGACATTGCTTTTATCACAGAAACATGGCTTAACCCCCTTGGTCATGAACCTATACATGCGAGTCTCACTCCGAGTGATTACAAGCTTGCTTCTTTCCATCGCTCATCCTGAGGTGGTGGTATGGCCATCCTCTACAACGACTCACTCCATTCCTGCCTGTCTTTCTCGCAGTCTCTGCCTTTCCCCATCCTTCTTTCGAGCACGTTGAAGTATCCTTCCAATCCATCCCTCACCCCATCACCTTCTCCTGTGTCTATTGACCTCCACCTAGCTCTGCCAACAAGCTCACCACATCCATGTTTCTCTCTGACTTTGATCAACTTCTTGATTACTACTGCCTCTTACCTGGAAATCTCATCATTCTAGGTGACATCAATGTCCACTACGACAACACTCACCGTTATGACACAAGATATATCATCAACTCTCTGTCCAATCACAATATGACTCAACACATTTCTGAACCAACCCATCAAAAAGGTCACATTCTTGACTGGATCATTTCTCGTGATCACCACAATTCAGCTACTGACAACTGCTTAGTTATTTCTACCCGTCTAACTTCAGCCCTTCCATCTGACCACTCTGCAATTCTCTGTTCTCTTGACATTCCTCCTCCTTCCCGTACCATGCGCACAGTGACTCGTCGCAATCTCAAATCTATCGACCTCTCCACATTTTCATCTGATGCCTTCCGTCTCCTTTCTGAAAAAGTCACATAACCTTGCCGATGAATTATATACTACTCTCCACCATCTTCTGGACACTCATGCTCCAGCCACAACCCGTCTTTTACCTGACCATCCCCCTACCCTCTGGCTCACTCATGAGATTGCCTGTGCAAAACGTGCCCGCCGCAGAGCAGAGCGCCGCTGGTGCAAATCCAAACTCACTATACTTTTCCAAGCCTCTAAAACAAAAGTATCCACCCTCATTGCATCTGCAAAAACAAGCTATTTCCAAACCAAAATCCTGAATGCCTCTTCTTCAAAAGAACTCTTTACAACCATGAATCATCTCCTTGGCACACGAAAAGATTTACCTCTCCCAACAAAACACACAAATGAAGAACTCCCATCTGTATTCTCCAAGTATTTCACCACCAAAATACAAACTCTTCGTGACAGGCTTGACAGGACACCCTGTCAACCATGCCCACCTGACCCTTCCTTCTCTGGCACACCTCTTACAACTTTTACCCCAGTCTCACAAGAAGAAATTCTCAACACAATCAGATCCATGTCGTTCAAAACCTGCGAATTGGATCCTCTTCCAGGTTCTCTCTACTCTGACTGTCTCCCTACGCTCCTCCCATTCATCACTGACATCATCAACACTTCTCTCCAAACTGGAACTGTCCCAGTTCTTTCAAGTCTGCTATTGTTCACCCTCTCCTCAAGAAATACAATTTAGACCCAAATGAACTGAAAAATTACCGGCCTATCTTTAATCTCTCTCTCTTGTCAAAACTGCTCGAAAAAGTCGTCATCAACCAACAGAACTCTCACCTGTCTGCCAACAATCTCCTCAATCCTTTCCAGTCAGCCTACCGCCAGTGCCATAGCACTGAAACTGCCTTGCTACACATTCTCAACAATCTCCTCCTTGCAACTGATACTGGCAAAGTCTCTCTTCTCACACTCCTTGATCTGTCTGCAGCCTTTGATACCATTCATCATGGTATTCTCCTTACTAGACTTCATCATACTTTTGGCATCTCTGACATTGCTCTCTACAGGTTCACTTCATATCTATCAAACAGAAAACAAACTGTTCTCATCAATGGCACTTACTCTCAACCTGCATACCTGACCTGTGGTGTTCCACAAGGATCTGTCCTTGGCCCTGTTCTTTTCACTCTTTACACCTCCCCCCCTGTCCACCATCATCAACTTCCACTCTATAAAACACCACTTCTATGCTGATGACACCCAACTTCAAGACAGTGACTCAACTGACAATATACAGAGCCTCCTGACTCGCACCACTGAGTGTTACTTGGACATTAAAAATTGGATGACATACAACAAACTTCAGCTAAATGATGACATGACAGAAGCTATCCTCATTGGCACCCGTCAGAAAATTTCTCAGCTGCCTCCTCTTTCTCTCCCATTATGTAACACATCAGTCCCAATTTCTGATTCAGCTAAAAACCTTGGTGTCTGCATTGACTCTACCCTCTCCATGAACAGCTGTGTTTCTCAAACTGCCAGATCTTGCTACTATCATCTCCATCGTATAAGCCTGATCAGGATGTATCTCTCTGTGGAAACAACTGCAAAACTCGTTCTCTCCTTCATAATGTCTCGCATTGACTATTGCAATTCACTCCTGTCTGGTCTTCCTGCCTCCACCACTCACATCCTACAGCGCATTCAAAACAATGCTGCACGCCTTGTACTCAAAAAGAAAAAAGCTGACCACATATCTCCTCTCCTGGCACAACTTCACTGGCTCCCTGTATCAAAGAGCATACAGTACAAACTAGACACCATATGCTACAAAAGCCTCAATAACGCAGCCCCCGATTACCTGTCAAGCCTACTTGAGATCTATCTTCCCTCACGTACCCTCCGCTCTGCCTCCGATCCTCTGACTTTTCGCTTTCCACGCACTAAGCTCAATACCTATGGTCCACGAGCCTTCTCTGTTTCTGGTCCGCTCTCCTGGAACAAACTTCCTCTCTCAGTCCGTCAGCAACCAACTTTGTCTCCTTCAAGTCCGCTCTCAAAACTCACCTTTTCTCCTCTGCATAAAATCCTGACCTCACTCAATCCCCTCTGCAGCCTGTCTCCACTCGGAGGGGAATCACATTGCAATATATAATTGTATATAACATGCTCTCTATAATTTTCCATTGCTTTTATTCTTTCTCCCCATTTATAGCCGTGTGCGTGTGTGCGTGTGTGTGTGTGTGTGTGTGTGTGGTGTGTGTGTGTGTGTGTGTGTGTGTGTATGTGTGTGTGTGTGTGTGAGCGCATGCACGCGCGCGCGCGTGTGTGTATGTGTGTGTGCGTGAGTGCGTGTGTGCGCGTGCGTGCGTGTGTGTGTGTCTGTTTCAGCGCTTACATTTGATTTTATCAAGATTTTGCGCTATATAAATATTGTAATTATTATTATTATTATAAAAATAGAAAGAGAGAGAGAGAGGGACAGGGAGAAATAGATAGCTATATAGAGACAGATAGGGAGAGAGAGACAGACAGAGACAGAGACAGAGAGACAAAGAGACAGACAAACAGGGATACAAGGAGACAGAGAGACAGAGACAGGAGAGAGAGACAAACAACAAACAAACAAACAAAAAACTGAAAGAGAGAGAGAAAGAGAGAGAGAGGAGAGAGAGAGAGAGAGAGAGAGAGAGAGAGAGAGAGAGAGAGAGAGAGAGAGAGAGAAAACAAACAAACAAAAGCAACCCTCAAAAACAAAGAAATAAAAAAAAGCCGACAGAACTGAACCGTAATATCATGAATTCGAGATTGATTGAACAATGAAATTGTTAAGAATGGAATGAAATTGTTCACAAACGGACGGAATTGTTAACACTGCTTGATCAGACCAAAGAGGTCGATTCTTCCTTTATTTTTGCGTCTACCCTTTCTTAGAAAAAAAACTCTTTTTTTTTCATTCTGGCCTGGGATGTGTTTATGTGCGTGTGCCTGTGCGTGTGCTTATGCGTGCGTGCGTGCGTGCATGCGTGTGTGTGTGTGTGTATGTGTGTGTGTGTATGTGTGTGTATGTGTGTGTGTATGTGTGTGTGTGTGTGTGTGTGTGTGTGTTTTGTGTGTGTGTGTGTGTGTGTGTGTGTGTGTGTGTGTGTTTTGTGTGGTGCAAAAAGATAGATGTCAGAAACTTTCAGAATAAACCATATTATTTCAATGGGTGAGCAGTGGTAAGAAACTCTAGGGAGAGCTGGACAGCAGAAGGTGCTCAGAGGAGGAATCCCCGTCAAGCAGGTATTTCGGCCCTTAACTCCTGACACTCTAAGGGGGCCGGGCCACATCCAGGTCATGTCTCTTGGATGCCCTTCTGCTGTCGCCGTTTTTTTTTTTCTTTTTTTACTTTTTTTTTAATTTCATGTATCTATTTGTCACCTCCCACCATGAAACCAGTCTTAACTCGCAGTCAGTCGAACAGCACTAGGAGCTGAAAAGGTGACTGAGGGTCTATCTGGAGTGTTCTGACTTATTCTCAAAATTGATTTCTGTGAACTATAATCTATCCGCCACAGAAATTTTTTTTGGAGAAAATATCATTAATCAAGATTAAATGGTATTTTAATGCACTGATCGCAGCAGAAAGAACGCAATTTCCTATCAAAAGTACCTGTTTTTGTCTCTTATTATGAACAGTAACCTGTACAGTACCCGCACATGCAGTATACTGATGAAAAGCTCTTTGTGCTCCTTTCAGATAACACCAGCGAGAATTAGAAACAAACTGGGTCAAAGCCACAAATAAAGAAATTTAAGGAAAATGTGTAGGAGAGCACACAAAAACTTTAGAGGCCGTTTTCTCAAAATGGCTGTCATACAACTTAATGATTTTAAACATACATAACTTCTACATTTTTTTGAGTTCAAGCTTCATTCAAGTACCAAAATAATCAGCAGAATGTACATTTTCAAGTGATAAGTACATCTCAAAATGCTAGTTAAGACTGATTTCGTGGTGGTAGGTCACATTTATTTATTTATTTATCTTAAATTTGTCCTCCAACTGGAATCGAACCAGCGCATGCAAAGTTGTCAGGCGTCTAAAGGCATTGTCACCCTTGCGACCGGTAGCTTTCGCTGTCAGGGAGGGTATGATGTTTGTTCAGATCAAACATAAAATGACCAGTGTTTCTTTTTTACATGCCCTCTGGTTTAAAGAAGAACAGTCAATTCTAAAAAAAACACGATGTAGTCATTACAAAATGTATGTTAGATAAACAACTCAACAGAAGAGAATACATCTTTGGCAACATTCACTTGTTTGGCTTAACGGGGGAAACCCTGCATGGTTATGACTGAATGGTATTAACTGTTCGGACAATTTGTGGCTTGCAAAAGTTTATAAAATTGTGCGGTTTCAGAATGAATGTGTTCTTGCGTAAAATTCTTTTGATCATCAAGTTAACAATAATTGAAGTGGCCGTTTTCAATTCATTACTCAAAATCCTCAGTATATTAAATGACTTGTCTGTTCGTTCTTTAATTTAATTTAACGTCTTTTGACCATAAGTGATATTAGAATGAATGTGTTCTTGCATAAACATTCTTCTGATCATCAAGTTAACAGTAATTGAAGTGGACGTTTTCGATTTATTACTCAAATATCATACCCTCCATGACAGCGAAAGCTACCGGTCGCAAAGTGACTATGCCTTCAGACTTGTCTGCGTATGTGTTTGTTATGTCTGTCTTGTATGTGTTGTGTTGTGAGCGTGTTCATTACATTAATACGTTTAGTGCATATACAGGTCGATGGAAGAGAGTTTTTCAATGTTATATAGAACCAATACTGTTGTACGGTTGCGATTCGTGGACAGTCAACAAGCAAAGCCAGAACAAGATTGAGGCAGCCGAGATGTGGTATCTGAGAAGGATGTTGAGAGTTCCATTGACAGCAAAGAAAACAAACGAGACAGTCTCGATGGAGGCAGACACAAGTAGATCATTCTTAAGGAAGATTAGGAAAAGGTAGGCAACATTCATAGGCCATTTTATTAGGAAAAGGGAATTGGAACACCTGGTCACAACGGGAAAGCTGGAGGGAAGGAGAGCACCGGGTAGAGCAAGGGAGAAGATACTAGACGGACTAGCAGAGTGGCTGAAAACAGGGAGGGTGGAAGAGATGCTTGAGGCAACAAGAGATAGAGACAGATGGAAATCCATAATAGCCAACGCCATGCGGCAAGGCACCTGATGATGATGATGATGACAGGTCGATGGTCAAATTACAATTATCATCATCATCACATCCCCTGCCGCATGGCGTTGGCGATCATAGTCATCCGTACGAATCTATCCTTTATCGCTGCTAATTCATCTCAACAGAGAAGGTAGGAGACGTACTTGCTATAAAGTACAATATTCCTTTCGAATCTGAAATCTTTTTACTTACCCCTGGCTCCTCACCTTTTGATCTGCATTTCTGAATGAGTGAAGATCTCATCAATACACAGGCAGGAAAGATATATCTACAGACACTTTTTCTTATAGAAATGGACAGTTCATAGATATGCAGACATGGACAGTACATATATATGCAGACACACACCGGATCGATATTATCAGTATCCCTATTTTTGTTACACCAAAAGCAAGCTTTCAAACAGACAGAAAAAAAGGACGAACAAATACAGACAAACAGACTATATAACATACGGAAAAACCACATCAACTAGCCTATCATCCCCCCCCCCCCCCAAAAAAAAAAAATAAATAAAATAAAATAAAAATCTAGCAATTAACTAACAAGCGAACAAACTAACATTTCAGCCATCGAACTAACCTTCTAAAATACCAAAATTAACTA
>JAPXFY010000015.1:67632811-67642811 GCA_030674185.1 Monoplex corrugatus
AGCTGGAGGGAAAGAGAACAACAGGTAGATCCAGGAAGAAAATATTACACGGACTTCTTTGGGTGGCTAAGGACAGATAGGAAGGAAGATGTGCTTGCAGCGACGAAGGATAGATGCACACGGAGGGCCATGATCGCCAACGCAATACGGTAGGGCACATAATGATAATGATGATGTCCTGTGGTACATAAAGATTATGAACTATATATCTACTTTGTTGTCCTGTAGTACATATAGAGGATGAACTATATATCTACTGTGTTGTCCTATAGTACATAAAGAGGATGAACTGTATATCTACTTTGTTGTCCTGTAGTCCATAAAGAGGATGAACTGTATATCTACTTTGTTGTCCTGTAGTACATAAAGAGGATGAACTGTATATCTACTTTGTTGTCCTGTAGTCCATAAAGAGGATGAACTGTATATCTACTTTGTTGTCCTGTAGTCCATAAAGAGGATGAACTGTATATCTACTTTGTTGTCCTGTAGTCCATAAAGAGGATGAACTGTATATCTACTTTGTTGTCCTGTAGTCCATAAAGAGGATGAACTGTATATCTACTTTGTTGTCCTGTAGTCCATAAAGAGGATGAACTGTATATCTACTTTGTTGTCCTGTAGTACATAAAGAGGATGAACTGTATATCTACTTTGTTGTCCTGTAGTCCATAAAGAGGATGAACTGTATATCTACTTTGTTGTCCTGTAGTACATAAAGAGGATGAACTGTATATCTACTTTGTTGTCCTGTAGTCCATAAAGAGGATGAACTGTATATCTACTTTGTTGTCCTGTAGTACATAAAGAGGATGAATTACATGTCATGTAGTACACAAAAAGGATGAACTACATTTCTACTTTGTTGTCTTGTAGTACATAAAGAGGATGAACTATATATCTACTTTGTTGTCATGTAGTACATAAAGAGAATGAACTATATTTCTACTTTGTTGTCCTGTAGTACAGAAAGAGGATGAACTATATTCCTACTTTGTTGTCATGTAGTACATATAGAGGATGAATTACATGTCATGTAGTACACAAAAAGGATGAACTACGTTGTACTTTGTTGTTCTGTAGTACATACAGAGGTTGAAATATATTCCTACTTTGTTGTCATAGAGTATATAATCTCATACTTGAAACAGATAACAAGAAGTATCATCGTGATCCCTGCACGCTCAGATTTAATATGTTGATGTCAATACATAATGAAAACGTTCTGTTTCATTCTTGTTTGTATGTCTATAGAAGCATTGAAGATATTGGTTATTGTTACGTCATCGATTTATACCCAATTAAAATGCTTATTATTGTGTGTGTGCGATGTTTTAGTTTACGGTTTTATGTGTATAACCTCCTTCGATAAGGGGCTTAGACCTACACTGAATGAATTGTATTCGTATTCTTTCTGTCTCTTGTCTCTGTCTCTGTTTCTGTTTCTGTTTCTGTTTCTGTCTCTGTCTCTGTCTCTGTCTCTGTCTCTGTCTCTGTTTCTGTTTCTGTCTCTGTCTCTGTCTGTCTGTCTGTCTGTCTGTCTGTCTATCTGGCTGGCTGGCTGGCTGGCTGGCTGCTTGGCTCTCTGTCTGTCTCTCTCTCTATCTCTCACACTCACACACGCACGCACGCACACACACACGCACGCACGTACACACACACACACACACACACACA
Organism: Monoplex corrugatus; assembly: GCA_030674185.1. Classification (NCBI taxonomy): domain Eukaryota; kingdom Metazoa; phylum Mollusca; class Gastropoda; order Littorinimorpha; family Ranellidae; genus Monoplex; species Monoplex corrugatus. The sequence continues at coordinate 67,634,489 of JAPXFY010000015.1, forward strand.
CACACACACACACACACACACACACACACACACACACGCACACACACACACACACACACGCACGAACACACACACACACAAATTCACACATGACACTGCAAGAAACAAACAGACGGACAGACAGACACATGCACACACACACGTATACACACACACACATAAACACACATGCACACACACACACTCACACTCATACACACAAACTCTCACATACACACACTCTCTCACTCTCACACACAAACACACACACACTAACACACACACTCTCACACTCCCACACTCACACACAAACACACAAACAAACACACACACACACACACACACGTACACACGTATACACACACACACTAACACACTAACACATACACACACACCGTTTCAATGTTTAATAGATCCTTTAACCCATACAAAGGCCTTGTGTATAGCGGCACTGAAAATCCAATGGGATTAACATGTAATATGAAGCCCAAAGAAGTAAAAATAATCCAACAGAAAACAATACAACAACAACAACAAAAAAAAAAAAAAAGAACTGTCTTGAGATTGGATTTTCAAATGTTCAAAACTTGACCTTACACTTTTGGATACTTTTTCTAAAATAAATTTTGAAATTTTGAAATGATCTGTAGCCTTCCAAAAGCAAAAAAAGAGAAAAAAAAGAAAAGAAGGTTACACAGTGAGAACACTTGATTTGACTGATCGATGATTTAGTGAAATAAATGTCAATCAGTCGTTGTGGAGAGAAAGAAGAGAGAGGAGAGAGAGAGGAGAGAGAGAGGAGGGGAGGGAGAGAGAGAGAGAGAGAGAGAGGCAGACAGACAGAGACCGATCGACAGACAGAGACAGAGACAGACAGATAGGCAAACAAACAGAGACAAAGACAGACAGATAGGCAGAAGACAAACAGAGAGAGAAAGAGAAAGAGAGAGAGAGAGAGAGACAGAAGACAAAACAGACAGACAGACAGACAGAACAGAGAGACAGAAGCGTGTGCGTGTGTTTGTTTATGTGGGTGAATGTGCTGTGTGGGTGAGTGAGTGAGACTGTGTGTTGTGTTTGTTTTTGTGTTGTGTTGTGTGTGTGTGTGTGTGTGTGTGTGTGTGTGTGTGTGTGTGTGTGTGTGTTTGTGTTTTTGTGTGGTGCTTGGCATGTGTGTGTGTGTGTGTGTGTGTGTGTGTGTGTGTGTGTGTGTGTGTGTGTGTGTGTGTGTGTGTATGTGTGTGTGTGTGTGTGTGTGTGTGTGTGATGTGTGTGTGTGTGTGTGTGAATGTTTGTAAATGTGTGTGTGTGTGTATGTGTGTGTGTTTGTGTGCGTGCTTGTGGTGTGTGTGTGAGCGCGCGCGCGCGCGCTCGTGCACGTGCGTGTGTGTGTGTGTTTGTGAAGCCATTGTAACAGTCTGAATCCTCCTGCTCATGGGAAAGGAAGGCATTTAGCGTGTCCGTGACCTTGACAATGAAACATGCAGCAAACACTGTCTCCTCCTCTCCCACCTCTCTCTCCCCCTCTTCTCCCCCTCACCCCCCCCCCCCCCCCCCCCCCACTTCACCTCTCCAGAGGGCAACCGTTTGACGCTTGAGCCATCGTTTTAATCTGACCCAACACACGCTCCATGCACAACAACAAATGTTTCATGGAGGTGACGGGGGGTGGGGGCTGGGGGGGGGGGGGCGTGGATGACATGACTCAAGTCTTTGGCTACATCATCATCGACAAACGGAGAGGAGAAAGCCTTTCTGCAAACTTGTCCGTCGGTCGGTTGTGACGTTGTGATCTGTGTGATGGAGATCAATGAACCCTGCCTGACCAGATCAACATTTAGCCTAAACTATGCTTTCACGGTTCCTGGTGTGTCGGATCGGTGTAACATTCAGCATGCTTTTCGGTTTTGTGTGTGTTTTTTTTGGGTTTTTTTTTTTCAGATCTGAGCTCTTATGATGGGACTCTGAAGCCCCGTCGTTAAGGAGGGGGATTATTCATTTCTGACCTAACAGTTTTGTGAGGCATAATTTCGATGCTGCTTCTGCTGGTAATAATAATATTAATAATAATAATAATAATAATAATAATAATAATAAATGATAATAATAATAATGATAATAATAATAATGATAATAATGATAATGATGATGATGATAATAATAATAATACAATGATAGTATAACAATATAATAATGATGATGATGATGATGAATGAAATAATAATAATAATAATGGATGATGATGAATAATAAATAATATAATAATTAATAATAATAATAATAATAATAATAATAATAATAATAATAATAATAAATAATAATAAGTAATAATAATAATAATAGGAAAACAACAACAATAATGAATCGATCTCCATACTGCAAGCAGTTCATGTCCAAGAATTCTTGCTGAGCCTTTCATACAAATAAATAGATAACTAACTAACTACATGCAACTAACTAACTAACTAACTAACTAACTAACTAACTAACTAACTAACTAACTAATTAACTAACTAACTAATTAACTAAACGAATAACTAACTAACTAACTAAAAGGGAAAGTGGTGTCGGAGGACTATCCTGTCATTACATTAAAACATGGCCAGATACACATATCAGTATATCAATGCTGCTTAACATAATCCTCAAAAATAACAAACAAATCATAGCATGAAATAAGAATGTGTAATAGTAACACTCATGAATAAAAAGCGTAAAAAGAAAAAAAATTACTAATTCATTTGATAAATGTAATAGAAACGAACTGGAGTGTTCAATAATACCAGAATCTTAACTTTTCTTCTTTTTTTTTCTTTAGGCAGACAGAGGATGCAATATCTATCTGAACGAATTTCTCTCTGTGAAAAAAAAAGAAAAAAAAAGATGTCAGTTGTGTAAAATATCACGTCCTTCACCTAAGCCTTCGTGCAAGTTTTGTCTCATTCTGAAAACGGTAAAACTAACGCCTGTTTTCTGTCCGGCAAGGTTTCCTCACGTGTTCGCGTGAGAGTAATCTATTTCCGTGGTTATATGGAGGACTGATTCCATCCAATCTCCGAAGCGCACGCAAAAGTACTTGAACTTCTCTTCAAAATCAGCATCCGAAGAGAGATTACTGATAACAGTAATAACGAGTACTTGTAAATTACCATATCTGGCAAGAGCCCTGACTCCTTCACACAATCATCCCCAAAAACATTCACTTTGCAAGAGTTCTCTATTCTGTACAGTGCGCATTCTTAGAATGAAATTTCACTTTCAGTTTCCCAAGACGACATCTCCGCGCTCGGAACGAATTTCATATGCACTAACGTCAAAGGTGCCATGTGTATGGTGATCATGCACAAGGCTTAAGCCTGCACGTAAACCTATGAGCTGGCCAGGTCCTGAGGCCCTACCTAGACTATGTTTTACCTAGTCCATATCTTATATTGGCATTGTATCATCCCATCATTGGAATAATCTTGGTTACATGTATATGACATGTGTATCTGTGTATCTTGTCTTATAAAAAAAAAGAAAAAAGGAACACATATGCAAAGTAAATAAATGAATAATTAAAGGTCTGAATCACAACACAACTAACTATTCTGTATAAACTCGTCTCACATGACAGAAAGACCCCACCCCCCCCCCCTCCGTCAATGCATAAAACCTCAGCTGTTTATCACCTAGGTGACAACAATATTTCCTTATTGTAGGCCCGCCAGTCTTTCGTTCGCTTCCGAGGAAAGAAAAGAGGAAATAGATAGATATGTACGAAAGTGAGTAAGTGAGTAAGAAGTAAGTAAATAGTAAGTGAGTAAGTAAGTAAGTAAGTGAGAGAGTGAGTAAGTAAATAGGTCAGTCAGTCAGTCAGTCAGTCAGTCAGTCAGTCAGTCAGTAAGTAAGTATATACGTAAATAGGTGAATAAAAAGATAGAAAATAAAGGAGTATGCAGATATATAAACGGGTGAGAGATGAAAATAACAAATAACAGAGAACCAAAACAAGTGCGACTGCCCGCGCCCAAGGAAACAGGAACCAGAAGAACAAGAAAACCAATGCAAGCTCGTATTCAACAAAACAAGACAAGACAAGCGCAAAATTTCGGCCAACTGGCCTTTGTCAAGCGCGAACGCACGGTCACAAACAGACCACAAACACCAAACAACAGATAATAAAAAGAGGACTAAAAACTTCCCTGCCGCCTCGTCCAGTGGATAAAAAAGGACCAAATGGAATGCCCATATGTTAATGAGCAGTAGTAACAGTCAATGCATGCATATACTCACATGCCCTGGAGCACCGACCGGGAACCGAAAGCTGAAAAGTTGAGCAAAATGAACGAGAAAACAAGCAAGATCGCAAACAAAACAAACTTTTATGCAGTTTACATATTCAGAAGACTCTTACAATGAATGTTCTAAACTAAAGCAACCATATGATCAGATTTAAAAGCTAGCCTTCAGTGTGTCTATTTCTATATTGCTTGATATAATGTAAGATCTGTATGATGTAAAGTTTCGACTTTTTTTTTTTTCGAAGTCTTTCATCATCATCATCATCATCATCATCATCATCATCATCATCATCATATCATCTTTCATCATCATCATCATCATCATCATCATCATCATCATCATCATCATCATCATCATCATCATGTGCCTTGCCGCATGATGTTAGCGATCATGGCCCTCCAGACGAATCTATCTTTTGTCGTTGCAAGTATATTTTCCACCCTCTCTCATCTCATCCACTCCGCAAAACCGCCCAGTGTCTTCTCTCTGGGTATACCTGGTGCTCTATTTCCTGCAAGTTTTTTTTCCATTGTAACTAGGTGCTCAGACTTATCTTGCCTACAAAATGTCTTATAAATGTCCATTTGGTCCCTTTTTATCCACTGGACGAAGCGGCAGGGAAGTTTTTAGTCCTCTTCTTATTATCCGTTGTTTGGTGTTGTTTGTGGTCTGTTTGTGACCGTGCATTCGCGCTTGACAAAGGCCGGTTGGCCGAAAATTTGCGCTTGTCTTGTCTTGTTGTGTTGAATACGCGCTTACTTTGGTTTGCTTGTTCTTCTGGTTCCTGTTTGCTTGGGCGCGGGCAGTCGCATTTGTTTTCGATCTTACAAATGTTGCTTGCCTTTTCCTAATCTTCATTAATGGTTGTATGTGTGTGTGTGTGTGTGTGAATGTGTGTGAATGTGTGTGTGTGTGTGTGTGTGTGTGTGTGTGTGTGTGTGTGTGTGTGTGTGTGTGTGTGTGTGTGTGTGTGTGTGTGTGTGTGTGTTATTTTTTTTTATAGTTTTTTTTTAAATTGATTTATAATCGACGTATGACTATTCATATACAAAGAAAAGTCATTACAATACCTTTCTTTGGTGTTCACTGGATCTCTATTAGATCGGAATCAAAACAAGATTTGGACTATGAGCGGGAATAGCGAAGGCTTATGTTTTGAATGAAAGGACACAAAGGCAAAATGACAGCAACCAAAAGCGTATGTCAGAATCATTCTTCCTACCGCTCCATTTCTATATTTCTTAGAGAAGACAAAAGAAGAAACAAGGTGGTCAAGCCATTCTAATAGCCTCTTTTTTTTGTAAGAAAAAAAAACTGACAGAAAGTGCAGATTTTTGTACTTTTCAAAGTCACTGTGACCTTGAAAAAGTATCAGCTGAAATACAGCTTGCCGTGAAGCGAGGATTTGGTTGATGATACTGGAGATTGTCAGAACAATGAAAACGATGTAAAATTGTGACAGTCTTGAGAACATGATGTTCACACATCCTCCTGATCAAAATGCTGATTTTGGACACATTTCTCGTCCATGTAACCTCGCCCTTTGCGCCACGACGTCGAAACTTACGTAGTCACGTTTCCATAAAGGTCCACAGCTTTGATATGAATTTGGTACAGATCCGTCCAGAAATAGCTGAGAAGATTCCATGAACATATTTTTGTCACAGCCACTAGTGGGTTTTAAAACGAAAAGGAAACCCCAAAATAAGCAAACGAACGAACGAACGAACAAACAGACACACAGACACACAGAGACAGGCAACCAAACTAACCAACTGAAGAAACCGAACAAAACGAACTAAACAAACACACCAACGAACAGCAGGGTCATCTGCAAACAAACAAACAAAACACACACACACACACACACACACACACACACACACACACACACACACACACACACACACATACACACACACACACAACACACTCACACACACACACACACACACACACACACACACACACGCATGCACGCACGCACGCACGCACAAACACACACACACACATTCGCACACACACGCACATACACACAAATTACAACAAATAGCAAGGTCATCTGCATATCATATATCAGACAAAATTACAACAAATAGCAAGGTCATCTGCATATCACATATCAGATTGCCTAAGAGTATAAAAGGTAAACATCATTCAGCAATACCCATCCTTTACAAGATCGAGTAAGAGATTGCTGGTATGGCCGCTGATAGATTTCGCCAGTGGTATCCAAGCATGTAAACATCATGCCTATCAATTAACATCAGGAAGAGAGTTCTTGAATGTTATATAGAACCAATACTGTGGTACGGTTGCGAGGCGTGGACAGTCAACAAGCAAAGCCAGAACAAGATTGAGGCAGCCGAGATGTGGTTTCTAAGAAGGATGTTGAGAGTTCCATGGACAGCAAAGAAAACAAACGAGACAGTGTTGATGGAGGCAGACACAGGTAGATCATTCTTAAGGAAGATTAGGAAAAGGCAATCAACATTCATAGGCCATTTTATGAGGAAATGGGTATTGGAGTACCTGGTCACAACGGGAAAGCTGGGGGGATAGAGAGCACCGGTTAGACCCAGGGAGAAGATACTAGACGGACTAGCAGAGTGGCTGAAGACAAGACAGATGGAAGTCCATAATCGCCAACGCCATACGGCAAGGCACCTGATGATGATGATGATGATGATGATAAAAAAATGACCTCACGTAGTCTGGATAGAAAGAGAGAATACTGAAAAGGCAGTGCTATATTCTTCTTGTTTTAATTAACTATCAGTTACACACAGTTATCTTTTTTGATTTGATCTGCAGCTCCAGGCGTCAGTGAGAACTTTAATTTCATATAGACAAGAGACAACAAAAAAATGATCAAAAAATATGGTGTATGTGTTTGAATGTGTGTGTGTGTGTGTGTGTGTGTGTGTGTGTGTGTGTGTGTGTGTGTGTGTGTGTGTGTGTGTGTGTTGTTTGTTTGAGTGTGTGTGTATGTGTGTTTGTTTGTTTGAGTGTGGTGTGTGTGTGTGTGTGTGTGTGTGTGTGTGTGTGTGTGTGTGTGTGTGTGTGTGTGTGTGTGTGTGTGTGTGTGTGTGTGTGTGTGCGATGATGGTGATTGTGACCGTCCTTTTCTCCCTTTGCTTCCTAACACATCGGTAATCAGTATCACATTACCTTGTCAGTGTTTGCTGTAAGCTACAGATCTATTTCCTAAACTTCAGAATTTATTTTCCCAACACAGAGACCCGATCTTGAGAAACCGAAATTGAAAAAAAAAGATTCAGAAAGCAAAATGTTCAGCTAAAGACCTCTCTTTCTTAACACCCCCCACCCCCTATCCCCCCGTCCTTCAATTATCACATTTTCCAGCTGGTTTAAGCACAATCTATCTGATGAATTGTTGATGGAGTTAAAAATTTATTCAAGAGAGATTAATCGTACTGGGACAATTTCATATGCGCTCCTTTCAATCTGCCATCTGGCGGACTAACTTAGTCTGCGCAAAGCACTGTGCGCTTGCAGTCTTGAATAAATAGACCAAAACAAAAACAAACAAAAAAACCACTTGGGGGAGAAGGACTTATGAAACGCTCACATCACCCATATGATCAGAGCGTTAAGATGGGCAGTGAACAGGTAAGGTTTTATCTTGCAAGAGTGTGATTAGTAAACTGGAGACATGTTATCTTGAGTCCACAGTTCTTTCACAGCCTACAAGTCGTTGTAGCCGAACGTTTAGTAAGGTGATAGCCTAAAGCCTACAAGTCGTTGTAGCCGAACGTTTAGTAAGGTGATAGCCTAAAGCCTACAAGTCGTTGTGGCCGAACGTTTAAGGCGATAGACTAAATCTGCAAGTCGTTGTGGTCGAGCGTTTAAGACGATAGACTAAAGCCTACAAGTCGTTGTGGTCGAGAGTTTAAGACGATAGACTAAAGCCTACAAGTCGTTGTGGCTGAATGTGTAAAAAGACATACTTAAGCCTGCAAATCGTCGCGGCTGAGAGTTTAAGGGGATAACTAATTCTGCAAGTCGTTATGGCCGAGAGTTTAAGGTGATAGCCTAA
>JAPXFY010000015.1:67652811-67660311 GCA_030674185.1 Monoplex corrugatus
ACTCCTTTTCCTCCGACACACTATCCACTAACTGCAAAATCTTAATCCTTTGAATATCTTACTTCCTGCAGGAAGCTGGTGGATAGGGTGAGGAGTCAAAGGTTACGTTTTTTTTTTGCTTTTTGCTGGCTGTTGACACACAGGATTCTGATGCCTAGGTGCAGGAGAGTAAAGAGTAGATTTCTTTTAAAGTGCTCGAACACACACACACACACACACTTTTTTCCTCTAAAAGCACGTAGTGAAAAGTTAAAAAAAAAACGACACACGCACCACGCACCACGCACACACATCACACACACACACACCACACAGACACACACACACACACACACACACACGCACACACGCACACACACACATACCTTTTTTTCTCGTCTAAAAGCATGTATTGAATAGACGTTAAAGAAACACACACACACACACACAACACACACACAACACACAACACACACACGCACGACACAGCGCTACACACACACACACACACTTTTTTCGTCTAAAGCATCGTAGTGAATAGAGTTAAAACACACACACATCACACTACAACCCCACACACTACACACACCACACACTACACACACAACCACACGCACACACACACATACACACCACAACCCACCACCACACAGACACACAGACCACAGCAACAACACCAACAACACACACACGCCACCACAACACACAACTTTTTTTTCTCTAAAAGCAGTATGTAAAAGACGTTAGAAACAAACACACACACACCACACACACACCACAACACACACACACAAACACCACACACACACACACACCAACACACCCACACACACACACACACACACAACTAACCACCACGTCCTCTCAGACTTATTCTGCTCAACCCACCCCAATCCTCACCATCGCTCTTCCAGCGAACGAATGTTTTACCGCGATGCCACTCGAATAATGTTCGAGGGCACAATTCGATGAATTAAACACGGGAGGCGACTCCCGAGCTCTAATGCGTTTCTGTCCATTTCGCCTCGATCAATATGATCCATATAGTGAAGGGATCCAAGCTCTCATCAAAAGACTGGCTACACCAATACCTCTCCACACATACCACAGACCACTCCGTTCCTCCCTTCCTCCCTCCCTCCCCCATCTTTGTCTCCATCCCTATCCCCCACCTCACCCCAACCTCACCTCTGTTCTTCTTTACCGCCGTTTTTTCTTTCTTTCTTTTTTTTTTTTTTTCTCACCGAATATTTCTTCTCTTCTCTTCTCTCTGCCTTGTCGTGACTGATGACTGGTTAGCTAGTTCTACTTTCTTTATCCCGAGTCCATTATTTCCTTGATAGTAGCAATACACATTGTTATTTGAAAACAGTACGGAACCAAACTACCACCGATCGATTCTTTCTTGATGTCAAACCGTGTTGGACTGAGAGAGAGAGAGAGAGGAGAGAGAGGAAGAGAGGAGAGAGACAGAGAGAGAGAGACAGAGAGAGAGAGAGACAGAGAGAGAAGAGAACAGAGAGAGAGACAGAGACAGAGAGAGAGACAGAGAGAGAGAGAGAGAGACAGAGTGACAGACAGACAGAGAGAAAGAAAGACAGACATAAGACAGAAGACAGAAACAGAGACAGAATTAGAGAGAGAGAGAGAGACAGAGAGAAAGACAGAGAGACAGAGAGAGAAAGAGAAAGAGAGACAGACAGAGCGATGGAGAGAAACACCCACCCACCCACCCACACACACACACACACACACACACACACACACACACACCACACACAAGAGAGAGAGAAAGAGAGAGAGAGTGAGAGGAGTGAGAGAGACAGACAGAGAGACAGACAGACAGACAGACACAGACAGACAGACACAGACAGACAGAGAGAGACAGAGAGAGAGAGAGAGAGACAGACAGACCGAGACAAGACAGAGAGACAGACAGACAGACGACACAGATACAGAGACAGAGAGACAGAGAGAGACAGACAGAGAGAGACAGACATGACACAGACAGACAGAAAGAGAGAAGAGAAGGAGAGACAGACAGACAGACATAGAGACGGATAGACTGAGAGATAGACAAACAGACAGACAGGAGAGAGAGACAGAACAGAGACAGAGACACAACGAGAGGAGAGAAGAGAGAGAGAGAGAGAGACAGACAGACAGAGAGACAGACAGACAGAAGAGAAAGAAAGACAGACATATAGACAGACACAGAGACAGAAACAGAGACAGAATTACAGAGAGAGAGAGAGAGACAGACAGACAGACAGAGAGAGAAGACAGACAGACAGACAGAGAGAGAGAGGGAGAGAGAGACAGAGAGAGACAGACACAGAGAGACAGAGACAGACTGTGTTAGAGACAGAATGGTAAATACAGATAAACAGTGCAAAGCCATGCCGGAAGCAAGTGGCGAGCTGGAGACAGAAGTTAACTAACTTTGAAAGAGCTGCCGAGTTCCAGATGAAGTTAGACCAGACTGAAACAAGAGAGAGTGTCAGACAGTCTTACGTAGATTGGCAGAACGAGCAAATTTGAGAACCAAGTTAGTCGAGAGTACTTGTAGAAGAATCCAATGCAAACTTGCGTTTTAAAGAAGACAGGGCTGCATTCGTATCATTAAATATATCTGAAACTTATTACCAACTACTTTTTATTAGTAATATACACATTACCAAAATAGATGAAAAAAAACCACCTTATTCTTTTTAATAATACTGTAATGTCTCGGTTTATTAATGACCTTCCTGAAAATGCTTTTATTTTCATGCTTTCAAGCTAATGATTTTTTTTCAAGCTTTTTATATATATATGTATATGTATATATAGTTTAGGTCATAAATATGTAATTTTCTTCAGTTTACAGATAAAGAAAAATTCATACTGTATGCTGTAATTGCTGCTACGCTTTGCAATTATGGCCATGTACTCAACTATATGTTTGTAGTTGTACTTTGTCAAAAATGAATTTTAAAAATGGTTGAAAGAGAACGAAAACTGATCAAAATTCTAATGTTTTTGCAATCACAATGGCCAGAGCCAGCCGATGATGAAATGGACGTTCGCGTCACAAAGCAGTCAGACCTACTTGGAACAGTTGTGTGTTATATTGACCTCGATTACTTTGGACGCTAACACTGAATTTATAAGACCTTTTTGATATAATTTGTATATTTTTAGCATTAAAAAAACAAATACATCTACATGTCCACGTAATTATGATTATATATATATATATATATATATATATATATATATATATTATGTATGTATGTATATATAGTCATCCTTCAGTCTCGGAAGACTATGGAGTTGCGCTCTAGGTGTTTATTATGGTACAGCGTCGGGTGTGGTTGGCCAGTCCGACGCGGGAATGACAGTCCTTGTGGCAGAGGGCACAGATGAAGTCTGACGCTGGTCGTCTGCCTGGGCTGCAGCCGTTTCTTCTCATTCTCTTTTCCTCGTGGGCGTTTCTGTCGAACTAGTACTGTCTCCAGCTGTCTAGGTGACCGTTCGATAGATAGACACATACATATATGTATATATACCTCGAACGGTATGTATATGTATATATATATGTATATATGTATGTATGTATGTATGTATGTATGTATGTATGTATGTATGTGTATGTAGTATGTATGTATGTATGTATCTATCTATCTATCTATTATTTTTTCACACGTATTTCATGCACATGATATACACAACTAGAGAATGGAGGTGAAGTAGAAGCAAAATGACGTAAAAGGGAAGAACTATGATCATCTTCTCTTTCTATTCTTAGATCATTGTGGTAGATTCTTTGTCAGTCTCCATTACAAAAACAAAACAAAACAAAACAAAAAGAAATGAAGGCTGAAGAGTGACAGGAAGACATCTGAAATATATGACTTATGTTTAAAAATATTGATTTCTTCTGTATTATAACCCTATAATTTTTGCATTTGTTTGTTTGTTTGTTTTTTCACTCGGACACCAAAGCACTTCCCATTCATTTTTTGAAGAGGGATTAAAAGAGAAGAACCGAAAAAAGAACGAAAGAAACTCGGAAGAAATAGAAATGTTACACAAAAACAAACAAACAAACAAATAAACAAACAAACCAACCAACCAACCAACCAACCAACCAACCAAAAACCCAACAGCAAAAACCAAACAAACACATACATACAAAAAAACCCAAAAAAAAACCACACACCTCCACACACATACACAAAGAAAGGAAAAACGTTATATTAAAAGGAAACCAGGAACATTTTCTCACTTATCGAAAAAAAAAAGAATATGCCTGTTTTAAAGCAAGACATTTTTACGAAGATGTACTTCCCGTCCTAAGTGTAGGCAATGCTCTTTGAACATCGGTTCCAGTTTCGATTTTTATGGCTGAAAGTTTTGTTACAAAGAGAAAAAAAAGATATGAGCCCCAAATCCCTAGACATGACGCCAAAAACACATTTATACCTTCTCTTTCCCGTTCGTTTGGTTTCCCAATAAAGCCGTCTTCATTGTTTGTGCAACACTACACACAGCATGATTTAAGGTAATTGAACATTTGTTTATGGCAACTTGCGAGGATGAAGTTTTTGCCGTTGTTGTATATTACTTAGAAAAACCGAAAAGGCTTTTAGGCGTCAAGGGGTACAAAACCTTTAAGATTTAATGCCTTTTTTTTTTGTCTTCGGTTCCTGGTCTTGTTCTTTAACGGTGGGTTTTAGTGTGGGGGGTGATTTGAAGTTTTAAGAAAAAAAGTTTACTTTGAAGGTCAAAACAACCTTAAAATCTAAATATTTTGTTCAATAACTATGAGGTTTTCTTTTCATTTGTTTCCTTTCTTTTTTCTTTTCTGTTTTTTTTCTTCTTCTTTTTTTCTAGAAGAGTTGGTAAAGAGCAGATTACTTTCGGAGCCATTTGCATCGGATTAGCAGACAGCCTATGTGTCTTTGAGCCATCCAGGCTGGCTGTACAGATCCCCGGGTAGGCTTGTTCAAATGTCATCAGAAATGACGTCTCAGAATATTAAAAGAAATGGCACTTTCGCTGTTTGTAGATGGAACTGCTTCCATTTTGAAAGCCAGTGCGACTCGGGACTTGAGGCATTGGAAATGATTATGGTTAGAGTGATTAGAGTAATGTTACTAACAGCCTTACTTGCAATACGTATAGAAAGAACAAAAAAAGGATATCAATTGCTGAGAATTTAACATCGAACCTTCGTTGTTTTGTTGTTGTTGTGTTGTTGTTGTTGTTGTTGTTGTTTTTCTCTTTCAGAATCTATTCATATAAGTAATTTTACACAACCGATTAGAACAACAACAACAACAACAACAAACAACCAACAACAATAACATTAATAAACGACGACGGCGACAACAACAATAACAACAAATCACAGCAACAACAACGACGACGGCGACAACAACAACAGCAGCAACAGCAACAACAACGACAACAACAACGACAACAATTACAACAACAACGATCTCGACAACGACAACAACAAAAATTACAACAGAAATTGTGCTAGCTCGTAAAACAACCAGTCTTAATCAAAGAAAGCAACCCACACGACTCATCATCATCATCAGGTGCCTGCCGCATGGCGTTGGCGACCATGGACTTCTATCTCTATCTCTCGTTGCTGCTGCATCTCCCCACCCTCCTCATCCCAGCCACTCTGCAAGTCCGTCCAGCATTCTCTCCTGGGACTACCTGGCGCTCTCTTACCCTCCAGCTTTCCATTGTGTCAGGTGCTCCAAATCCCCCTTCCTCTATAAAATGGCCTATAAATGTTGCTTGTCTTTTCCTAATCTTCCTTATGAGTGATCTACTGTCTTCGTTTGTTTTCTTTGCTGTCCATGGAACTCTCAACATTCTTCTGAGAAACCACATCTCGGCTGCCTCAATCTTGCTCTGGCTTTATTTGCTGACTGTCCATGCCTCGCATCCGTACAACAGTATTGGTTCTATTATAACATTCAAGGACTTTCTTTCTGATGTTGATTGATAGGCATTTGTTGGTAAGAATACTTGTCATCTTCTTGAATGCTGTTTTGAATGCTGTTTTGGCTTGGCCGATTCTGCCAAGACTATGTAGTAAAACCCTTGCCGTTTGCAGATACAACTTAGCTTAAAATTTGAATTTTATCAGTAATCAGCATGTACGCCGGCTGTTTATTTGTTTGTTTGTTTGGTTGGTTGGTGTTTTTTTAGCACTGTGGACTCAAAAATCTAATGTCTCGAGTTCAGTCCCAGACTACAGCATAGAAAAAAAATGGCCTGTTTGTTGCCATTTAAGTGCTTCAATCATTCTGATGGTGTCAGGTTAATCTTTCATAGGTCCCCTTCAACTTCTTCTCCCTACTCTGTTTCAGTTTCAATTTGTTTTAGTTTGTCAAGATGACGTTTCCGTGCTCGGAATGAATTCTTTATGCACTAACGTCACAGATGCCATCTGTATGGTGATCATATGGCACAAGCCTTAACTGTATTGTGACTGCACTTGCCACAGCTGAGCTCTCCTGCTGGCCTAGGGCTGCCACACTGAAATCACTTAGAACCGGGTGCAAGTGAATTTATCCATCGGTTTTATACAAAGAAACCGGCAAAACGTAGCTTAAGCGTTCAACGGAAGTTCCCTCCACAAGGGAAGCAACTGCCAACTACTAAATCATTAGCATAACAAAAATAGAGGGAGTTATATACCCTGGACCGTCTGTTACTATGATCGAAGTAGCCCGTCCTCAGTGAGAGCTCAGCTGTTACATTGTTCGAAGTAGCCCGTCGTCAAAGAGTTAAGCCTGCACAAAAACCTGTGAGCTGGCCAGTCCTGAAGTCCTCGTAAGGCCATTATGTAACCCCAATCTCCCTACGCCACGTTTCAAGACCTTGCCAGCACTTAGGGTTTTGGGCAGGCTCAAGGAGTCTGCCAGATGATTGTTGGCTGATTGGGACAGAGTGCATATGGAATTTCCTGAGTGAGGTGAATTCTTTTTGAACAATCTCCAAACTGTAGATAATATGTGGATGTTTTAACTGTCGTTTCTTGGAATACTGGATTTGAGTGGTCACGGGAAAACAAAACTTTCAGAATTGAAATATTCAAACGTAATAGCCTAGTTAAATCAAAATGCGAAACACAGTCATAAGCATTAGAGTCGTCCATCTAGTGTAACAATTTGTTTTTTCATGGTTTCGTGTTGATTTTTAGAATTGTAATTCGTGTGTCTCAGAAATGTTTATTACTTTAATAAGAAAAAGAAACAACATTAAAAATAATCAAATACTTAAAATAAAAACAAAAATCAATAACAAACGAAAGTTTTTTTCAAATCGTTGTCTTTTTTAATTTTTACGTTAAATACTGTTCAGAAAAAAAGGAAACGGTCTCTGGTAAAATCCTATATGTGTATATATATATATATATATATATATATATATATATATATATATATGTGTGTGTGTGTGTGTGTGTGTGTGTGTGTGTGTGTGTGTGTGTATGTGTGTGTATGTGTGTGT
>JAPXFY010000015.1:67680311-67682811 GCA_030674185.1 Monoplex corrugatus
AGAGAGAGAGAGAGAGAGAGAGAGAGAGAGAGAGAGAGACAGAGACAGAGAGAGACAGAGACAGAGAGAGAATATGCGAGCGTGTATGCGAGTGTCTATGTAAATTTGAGTGTTTACATTACTTCTCTTTTTGTCTCTCTGTCTCTGTCTCTGTCTCTGACTATGTCACTGTCTCTGTCTCTGTCTCTGTCTCTGTCTCTCTCTCTCTCTCTCTCTCTCTCTCTCTCTCTCTCTCTGTCACTCTCTGTCGTTCTGTCTGTCTGTCTGTCTCTTTTATTTTGGTTGTACTTTTTCTACACTTCGTCTACCTTTTATTTCTGTTCTTGTTCTTGTTAGGAAATTTCTTTTCAGAATCGTATGATAATGATGTGAATAGGGATTATAGTGATGATGATATGCAGTTCCTTTTTGTTTGTTTTGTTTTTGATTTGAGACTGCGTGACAGGGCTGTACTGTACGCTTCCTTTCAAAAATGTATTCTGGCGCCAACCGTGCCTGAGTCTATGTCCCTCTCTCCTATTTTTCTTCTTGTATTTCTTTTATTTTTCCTTCTTCTCCTTCTTCTTTGTCTCCCTGTTCTACTCGTTATTGGAAAAGCTGCTCTTTTTTGTTTGTTTTTTTGTTTTGTTTTTTTTGGTTGTTTTTTTGTTTTTTTGTTTTTTTGGGGGGGTAGTTTTTAATCTAGTCTACTACTTCCTTATTCTATGTTTTTGCTCACAAAGAAGTGTAGCGCGATTTTTTTTTCTTGTTTAAAGAGCGATTGTATTGGGAATGAAATCGTCGATCTGCCTGTCTGTTTTTGTGTCTCTTTATGTCTCTTTCTTCCTTTCTGTCTGTCTGTCTATGTGTCTGTCTGTGTATCTGTCTATCTCTGTCTCGCTTCCCTTTAAAAAGCGAAGGCTGGATGTACGAAAAGCTTTTATTGCATATCCGTCACCTTTCGAAATAAAATCAATGTGTCTTGCTTTGTCTTTTTCTTGTCTTCACTTTCTCTTTCTATTGTGTCAATTTTTTTACAACCATGAACCAATCTGTTTCCGTTTTGGGTTCCTGTGAAGACTAAGTATGATTTGAGTTCTGAGTTCACACTTGAGCTTAACCTCGGTTTCTGCGGGGGGGGGGGGGGGGGGGGGGGGGGGGCGTGTTATTTATTTTTTTGTAAAGGATAATCGCACCATTTATGCTCACATTTTTTTTTTGGTTCTGATGATGATGCTCCGAATAAATTGTATCTGTGCTGGTGGTGTCACCGATGCCATATGATGGAGAAGATCCAAAATGAACGTGACACAGATCTTCAAGCCTGCACATGACTCCCATGAGCTGGCAAGGTCTTGAGGTCCCGCGTCTCGTGTAGGTTTTGTTTCTTATACATTGCACCAGACTGTCACTGGGACAATTTCGGCTACGTTGTAATGACATATCTACCTGTGTATCTCATCTGTATACTATATATATATTATATATATATATATATATATATATATATATATATATATATATATGTGTGTGTGTGTGTGTGTGTGTGTGTATGTATATATGTACATATATGTACATATTATATATATATATGTACATATATACATACACACACACACACACACATATATATATATATATATATATATATATATATATATATATACATACACACACACACACACATATATATGTATGTACATATACACATACACACACACACACACACATATATATATACAGGGCGGGTGCAAAAGTAGGTATACAGTAAGTATCACATCATTATTATAATGCTTAATTCCGCTCTCGATTAGAGGAGTGTGTGAATACCGACGGCAAGCAGTTTGAGTATCTGAGGGATTAAGGCTGTGCTTGTTATTACATGTATATGCAATATTCATTTGTTTGTATAATAAATGCAATGAGTATTGTACGTGTTTTCTTTTTTCATAACTGTATACCTACTTTTGCACCCCCTATATTATATATATATATATTATATATATATATATATATATATATATATATATATATATATATATATTTTGTGTGTGTGTGTGTGTGTGTGTGTGTGTGTGTGTGTGTGTGTGTGTGACCTCCCACCACGAAATCAGTCTTCATTCGCGGTCAGTCGAGCAGCACTAGGAGCTGAATAGGTGACTGAGGGTCTATCTGGGGTGTTTTGACTTTTTCTCAAAATTGATTTTTGTAGACTATAATCTATCCCCGATAGAATTTTTTTTCTTGAAAAAATATTATTAATCAATCTAAAATGGTATTTTAATGCGCTGATCGTAGCACAAAGAACGCAATTTCCTACCAAAAGTACCTATTTTTGTCTCTTATTATGAACCGTAACCTGTACAGTACCCGCACATGTAATATACTGACGGAAAGCTCTTTTGTGCACCTTTCAGATAATAACAGATAATTAGAAACAAACAGGGTCAAAGCCACCAAATAAAGAAATTTAAGGAAAATATGTAGGAGAGCACACAAAAACTTCAGAGGCCGTTTTCTC
>JAPXFY010000015.1:67702811-67705311 GCA_030674185.1 Monoplex corrugatus
ATTCATATGTAAATTTGTCTCACACATGAAATGCTTTCGAGATGTTTTGAGTAGAGAAAGGAAAACTTTGTTTCCCCACAATATAAAACGTCTTTTCAGGGATTAAATATTGCATAATAATAGTTGCCATGCATGAAAAACGGATCTCATCGGTTTAGAAATAAATACATTAAAAGTTATACTGAGAAAGGGATGACGTAAAACATGGCAGAAAAATAACTACTTCAAATATGCATATTTAAAAGGCTCGGGAGTCAATGGCATTCAAAACATATAAAAATATTCATGTTCCTGTTTATCGTGGTCTCAGAGTGGTGCCATTTTTTTTAACGACATTTTGTTTTCACATCATGGTAAATATGGTATTGCATTCTTCTATTCTATATTTTCAATAGCAGTCATCTAAATACGATGATATCAGATTGACATGCTTTATGGGAACCAGAAAAAAAAAAAAAAAAACAAGAAAAAAGAATCAGAACGTGTATTTAATACAAGACAATACAGGCGCAAAGTTTCGGACAACTGGCCTTTGTCAAGCGTAAGATCACAAACAAACAAACAAACACCAGATACAAAAACTTAGGAGAAAAAGACTGAAACTTCCCTGCTGCTCCGTCCTAGTCTTTAGGAGAAAAAGACTGAAGCTTCCCTGCTGCTCCGTCCTAGTCTTTAGGAGAAAAAGACTGAAACTTCCCTGCTGCTCCGTCCTAGTCTTTAGGAGAAAAAGACTGAAACTTCCCTGCTGCTCCGTCCTAGTTTTAGGAGAAAAGACTGAAACTTCCTGCTGCTCCGTCCTAGTCTTTTTCTCTATTTTTTTTGTTGTATCTGGTATTTGTTTGTTTGTTTGTGATCTTACGCTTGACACAAAAGCCAGTTGGCCGAAACTTTGCGCCTGTCTTGTCTTGTGGTATCAAAGTCGCGTTTTTATTCTTTTTTCGTGGTTTCTTTATTTGTTTTTTTTTTTGTTTTTGTTTGTTTGTTTGTTTTTTGTTCCCATTTGCTTGAATTGCGGGGTAGTTACACTTGTTTTGGATGACATGCTTTATGTTTACGCTTTGCAAAGGTAACACCTGCTATTCTTTGACTCGCTTTCACAATTCAGTACAGATATCAAGTTAACTTCAGGTTATTGAGTCTGCTGCTCTATCAAAAAGAACCAGACTGCCCTGTGGAAAAAGACCAGACATAGCATGACCTACCGATGTAAATAATCTAGATCCAAATTTACATACATATGTATATTAGAAGACAAGACACTTTTAGTACTCAGAAGACGCTTAAATCAAATAAAAAGCCTTGCTGACTATATTTTACCCCCTCCCCCCCCCTCATACCCACACACACCACACACACACACGCACATATACAAACGCAACGGATCAATCTACATCCATCCGTCTCTGTTGTCTATTTCAAAGGGAGATTCAATGACGCTGTTAGTCGATCTACATGGGAATGAGTTTTGCCCTCTCCCTGGTGACACAGTTTGTTGAATATTCATCGACAAAAGAAACGTGCGTACGTGTGACTGTGTATTGCGTAGTTAGAATAATCAGACAGCCCTTCGGGACAGCTTTTCACTTTCGCATCACCCGAGTTGTGTAAAAGCGAACGAGTTGTAATGTGCATCCACGTCGCTGTTGTTGCTTATTAATTCTGTCTTGACGAAACCCAGCTGAGGGAAGAAGTGAGAGATTCAGCACATTCGAAGAACAAATAGTTCACACGTGGCGATTGTTGGTGCGCGTGAGGGGATTGAGCGTTGTGTGTGTGTGTGTGTGTGTGTGTGTGTGTGTGTGTGTGTGTGAGTGTTTGGGGTGTCTGTGTGTGTGTGTGTGTGTGTGTGTGTGTGTGTGTGTTCTGTGTGTCTGTGTGTCTGTGTCTGTGTGTGTTTTATGTGTGTGTGCGTGTGTGCGTGTGTGTTTTATGCATGTGTGTGTGTGTGTGTGTGTGTGTGTGTAGTGCGTGTGTGTGTGTGTGTGTGTGTGTGTGTGTGTGTGTGTATGTGTGTGTGTATGTTGTGTGTATGTGTGTGTGTCTGTGTCTGTGTCTGTGTGTGGTGTAAAGAACCTTTTAGGAGTAAGCGTCCAGAGAACAATAATAATCATAATCAGCATTAACCGTTGGGTACCACATGTAGGTGATAAATAATGAACATCACAGGCCTTTGATGACGATAATTGCGACGCCCCCCTTGATAGTAAAACCATACGTGTTGGGATCAGGTTTTATCGAGAACAAATCGTGTCAGCGAAGGCAACACGGAAAGTGCCTTAGGCCGCTCCTTGGAGGAATAGTGAGTGGTCGTTCATTGTTTGAAGTATTTTTCCGCTGATTGAATTTTGTATCAGTTTATTACACACGATTGAATTCATTGATGTTTGTAGTGTGCACGACCTGTTTACTTCTTTGTGTGAGACAAGTGTGAAATTGTCATTTATTAATTTATTTGTTTGTTTATTTATTTATTTATTTTTTCTCTCGGCTGTCTCTCCCT
>JAPXFY010000015.1:67712811-67717811 GCA_030674185.1 Monoplex corrugatus
AGGGAGTAAAAGGGTTAGCTTTTGGGAAGATGACGGATAGAGTGGGGTGTGGAAAGGTTAATTCCCTGATGCTTTAAACGCGTTAAGAGAAAGGACTAATCGTTTCAGAAAAAAAAAAAAAAAAAAAAAAACAACGGTCATCAGCAAAGGTCGTGATTGTGTTGCAAGTTATGAGGTCGTTACAGCACATCATCAGTACAGGTAGTTGGAAAAAAAAATCCGCCAAGGACACCCATGATGCAGCGCCTGATAAAGTTTTGACAAGCGGAAGTGATGTCACCAGCTCTTTGTTTTCCCACCTAGTCTATGTTGGAAGATACTTTGTCGTCCTTGTTCATTACCTAGCCATTAGTCGTGTTTTTGAAATAGCTTGTCTTTCTTTTTCCGGATTTTGTTCTTGCTGTTGTTGTTTTTGTTTTGTTTTGTTTCGTGTTATCCTTTTTCTATATTTTTTTCCCTCTATCATTTGTCTTTGACTCCTGGTGTTGGCTGTGCCTTCTCTTCCGGACGTGTGTCATGTCATCCTTGATATTATCCGTTAACAGCTCCGTTCAAACGATAGCGAAAAGATCAGCATAATTATTTTGGACATACATTGCTTTGTCTGCGATTTTGAGATTGTAGCTGTCATATTTCTATGAAACATCGTGGGACAGTGTATGGGCTCACCAGTCATTATGCTAGCTTAGAGAGAAGTTCAGGTTTATCATCTCAGTCTTCTACAAACTCAGGATGACGAGACCACCTGTATTTTTTTTTTTTTTAAGTTTACCTCAACCTGTTTCATCTATTTGGAGTTTGGATGTTGTTCAAAGGGGATTCATTGCACTTGGACAGTTTAATAATAATAATAATCATTATCATAATGTGCGCTGCCGCAAGGCGTTGGTGATCATGGCCCTCCATGTACATCTGCCCTTTGTCGCTATAAGTATATCTATCATCTTCTCAGTCCTCAGCACCCTGCAAGTCCGTCCAATATTTTCTCCCTGGTTCTCCCTGATATTGTCTTTCCCTATTGCGTTCCTGTTGTGACCAGGTGCTCTAATTCTCCTTTCATCATAAACTGTCCTACAAATGTTGCTTGTCTTTTCCTAATCTTTTTTGTTTTATCAATGGTCTTCTTGTATCTGCCTACATAAAGACTGTCTCGTTTGTTTTCTTTGCTGTCCATGGAACTCTCAACATTCTTCTTAGGAACCACATCTCAGCTACCTCAATCTTGTTCTGACTTAAGGTGTTGACTGTCCACGCCTCACAACCGTATAACAGTTTCGGTTCTATACAATATTCAAAAACTGTCTTCCTGGTGTAAATTGTAGGCATTTGTCGGTAAGAACTGGTCTGGCCCCCAGACTTGCGGAACACAGGCCCACCGGCGTGTGGACGTGCCCTGGTGCCCACGAACAAGACCCCCAGCTATGGGTAAAATAGCATCACTGCCTTGTGGTTATCTCGGGAGAGAATAAGGCTAAGGGAGTAAACCCTGACAAAAAAATCACCCCTACTGCCTTGTAGGTTGTCGTGGGAACAACAACAAAGGCTAGCGGAGAGTCCGTACACAAACCGATGGAAAGCAACAGAAAACCACCATCGTATATTCTCAAGATCACTCATGGCCAGCCAAAGCAAGAACATTTCATAATCACTCCATCTAAATCTGTCATCAATTATCGGGCAAATTCTCACATAAACTCTTATGCGCTGGCAAGGTCTTGACGTGCAGAGATGGGGGTGGGGGTGAGAGGTGGGGGGGGGGGTAGGAGGCGAGGAGAAGGGATCAATGAAACATCAAGCCGACACCACCAGAATGATGGAAACATTGAGATGGGCAACAAGGAGACCGATACTTTTACTGTTGCAGACGGGGATTGACCTCAAGATATCATCAGCTCTGGAGTCCATGACTCTATCTAAAGAACCAACCAATTCACGTTAAAGAAGATGCAGCCGTGGCGAGGGTTGAACTCACAAGCCCGGTGTTATGAGCATGGTGTTTATGACTACTCAGTCGATGAGCTTTTCATATTGACAACTGAGCCAATGAGCTGCTGAATCTTTTCAATTTGACAACTGAGCCAGTGAGCTGCTGAATCTTTTCAATCTGACAACTGAGCCAATGAGCTGTTGAACCTTTTTTCAATTTGACAACTGAGCCAATGAGCTGTTGAATCTTTTCAATCTGACAACTGAGCCAATGAGCCACTGAACCTTTTTCAATTTGACATCTGAGCCAATGAACTGCTGATCATCTTTCAATCTGACAACTGAGCCAATGAGCTGCTGAATCTTTTCAATTTGACAACTGAGCCAATGAGCTGCTGAATCTTTTTTTCAATCTGACAACTGAGCCAATGAGCTGCTGAATCTTTTCAATTTGACAACTGAGCCAATGAGCTGCTGAATCTTTTCAATCTGACAACTGAGCCAATAAGCTGCTGAATCTTTTCAATCTGACATCTGAGCCAATGAGCTGCTGAATCTTTTCAATCTGACAACTGAGCCAATGAGCTGCTGAATCTTTTCAATTTGACAACTGAGCCAATGAGCTGCTGAATCTTTTTTTCAATCTGACAACTGAGCCAATGAGCTGCTGAATCTTTTCAATTTGACAACTGAGCCAATGAGCTGCTGAATCTTTTCAATCTGACAACTGAGCCAATGAGCTGCTGAATCTTTTCAATCTGACATCTGAGCCAATGAGCTGCTGAATCTTTTCAATCTGACAACTGAGCCAATGAGCTGCTGAATCTTTTCAATTTGACAACTGAGCCAATGAGCTGCTGAATCTTTTTTTCAATCTGACAACTGAGCCAATGAGCTGATGAATCTTTTCAATTTGACAACTGAGCCAATGAGCTGCTGAATCTTTTCAATCTGACAACTGAGCCAATGAGCTGCTGAATCTTTTCAATCTGACAGCTGAGCCAATGAGCTGCTGAATCTTTTTCAATCTGACAGCTGAGCCAATGAGCTGCTGAATCTTTTTCAATCTGACAACTGAGCCAATGAGCTGCTGAATCTTTTTCAATCTGACAGCTGAGCCAATGAGTTGCTGAACCTTTTCAACGCCGCAAGGGCTTAGGACAGAGGTACCAAGACTTTGCAGTCACCTTCTGACAAACCATTGTACCATGCGACATAACGCAAATGTCTACAAGGTCGTCTAGATCCGACGAGAATGGCGCTCATACATTGAACCAACCTGTCCTTGTGGTCTTTGATGGCAATTGGCAGGAACCAGAACAAACAAATAAATGAAAAAGAAAAGAACCGGCCATTGAACCAAACTGCCAATGTGGTCTTCCATGGCAGCTAACACCATCATCATCATCATCACCAGGTGCCCTGCGGCATTGCGTTGGCGATCATGGCCCTCCATTTGTATCTATCCCTTGTTGCCGAAAGTGCATCTTCCATCCTCTTTGTCCTCAGCCACTCTGCAAGTCCGTCCAATGTTTCCTCCCTGGGTCTACCTGGTGCTCTCTTTCCCTCCACCTTTCCTGTTGTGGCCAGTTGCTTTAAATCCCCTTTCCTCATAACATGGCCTGAAAGTTTTGCCTGTCTTTTCCTAATCTTCCTTATGGATGGTCTTCTTGTGTCTGCCTCAGTCAAGACCGTCTCGTTTGTTTTCTTTGCTGTCCATGGAACTCTCAACGTTCTTCTTAGAAACCACATCTCGGCTGCCTCAATCTTGTTCTGACATTGCGTGTTGACTCTCCACGTCTTACAACCAGCTGACAGAAACTAAATTTAAAAAAAAAAATTAAAAAGGAGAAAAAAAAAACGGCCATTGAGCCAACCCCTGTGGTTTTCCAAGGCAGCTAATAGGAACTACAGAACAAAAACAAACAAAAAGAAAGAAAAAAAAAACAAACAAAAAAACGGCCATTGAACCATCCTGCCCCTGTGGTCTTCCATGGCAGTTGGCAGGACTACAAAAAATAAATAAATAAATAAACAAACAGCCATTGAACCAACCTGCCTTTGTGGTCCTGCATGGCAGCTGACAGGAACTACAAAACAACAACAACAACAAAACAAACACACAAACAAACAAACAAAAAACGGCCATTGAACCAACCTGCCTTTTGTTCTCCATGGCAGCTGACAGGAACTTAAAAAAAAACAAAAACAAAAACAGAAAAAAAATACGGACATTGGACCAACCTGCCCCGTGGTCTTCCGTGGCAGCTGACAGGAATTACAACAACAACAACAACAGAAATATAATGAAATAAAACAAAAACGAATGAAATAAGATAAAGTAAACAAAAATTTGAAAAAAAAAGAAGAAACGGCAATTGAAGCAATCTGCCCCTATGGTCCACCATAGCAGCTGGCACGAGTTAGAAAAACAAACAAACAAAACAAAACAAAACAAAAAAACAAATAAAACAGCCATTGAACCAACATGCCCCTATGGTCCACCATAGCAGCTGGCACGAGTTAGAAAAACAAACAAACAAAACAAAACAAAAAAACAAATAAAACAGCCATTGAACCAACATGCCCCTATGGTCCACCATAGCAGCAGGCAGGAGCTAGAAAAAGAAAAGAACAGAAAAGAACACGGCCATATTCCTTGTCAAAGGTGGCCAGACCATGCAAGGCGATGCGTGAAAGAAGGAAGAGAATGTTTGTTTTTTTTTAAGTATTGATAAAACCGTGTGCTGGCCACGCCCTGTGATGTGATGGTTATTGAGATATCCTGGCCACGCCCTGTGATGTGATGGTTATTGAGATATCCTGGCCACGCCCTGTGATGTGATGGTTATTGAGATATCCTGGCCAAAGATTACTGATCAGTGGCAGCAGATGATTAATGTAGCGGACACACCCCATCTTGCAAGGCTATCATCATCAACCCTGTCTCCGCTGTCACCTTGTTTTGTGTCACTTTGTCACGTCTGTGTTTGGTGTTGTGTTGGTGTGTGTGTGTGTGTTGTGTGTGTGTGTGTGTTGTTTGTGTTGTGTGGTGTTTTTGTGTGTGTGTGTGT
>JAPXFY010000015.1:67740311-67745311 GCA_030674185.1 Monoplex corrugatus
AGAGAGCGAGAGACAGAGAGAGAGAGAGAGATGGAGAGAGAGAGAGGGAGAGAGATACAGAGACAGAGACGTGCGAACGCAGAAGAAGAAGAAGAAGAGACAGAGACAGAGACAGAGACAGAGAGAGAAAGAGACAGAGAGAGAGAGAGAGAGAGAGAGAGGAGAGAGGAGAGAGAGAGAGAGAGAGAGAGAGAGAGTATCATAGTAAGATTGTCGTTGATAGCAACGAACATCACTCATTTGGCTCCCCAGAGGGACCCTCAGTATGGTGGCTCAAGCCGTCACATATGCTGGAATACCGTAGCGGATTCAGCCATCTCATTAAAAGGTTCCACCTGAATAAATAAATAAACAATGAAAGTAGTGAAATGTCAAAGTGGCCGGTGCTCCCATGTGTGCTTTACCTCTTACTTCCCTTGACAAGGTCGGAATAAAATTCAGCTCAGGGTCTTCTTTTCCCACTGAGGTGGCCAGACCCCCGTTCCCTCAGCTGTGATTACGGCCAGCTTCAATTATAGGGGCAGTGGTGAGAAGAGCTAGTTCACAGATTTTCATTCCCGTTTGCCAGCTGCGTTCGTCTAACAATAGAGTGGGGCACTATAAGGGTTCCACGCATATTCAGGCATTTACATGAGAAGAATGGCTGAATGGCTCAGACGTTCGCCTGCCAATAACTAAACTCGAGGTTCCAGGGTTCGCTCCCTGTAGAGTCCTCGACTTTTCTCCTTACTTTGACCGGAAAAAAAATCGAACTGAACGTGTGGTCCTTCAGAAGGGGACAAAAAATAAGTCGGACCCGTGTGCCATCTGGCTGTGCATGCTAAAGATCCCACGGCAGTTGAAAATCGTGAAGAGCAGGGCATTGACTGGTAGCCTTGGAATAAAACATCGAAAAGACAGGTTGATTTTCCAGTCCACAATCGTTTTCACGCTGGGACGTTAATACAACTGAAGAAAGAAGAAGTTGATGTTCCAGGCCCCACCCCTTGGAAACCATTTAGCCTTCTTGCCTTTCTGAAGTCTTGGTTAAAAAAAAAAGTGAATACTAGCATGAATTTGAATCGAGGAAGAGGGGATGGGTGCCGCCCTCGTGGTGCTGGCCCTGCGAAAAGTTGAGGTCTCTGTCACTTAACTCCCCTACGACCTCAGGGTTATGGAACTATCAAGGTAAGACCTAAGGACCTTGGGTATATGTACAAGTTTAAGGCGTGTGCCGTGATCATTCTGGGTCTTCTCCATCACATGGCACATGTGGCGTTAGTGCATATGGAATTCATTCCGAGCGCGGAGATGTCATCTTGAGAAATTGAAACTGAAGCTGAAACTCATACATGCATATGGACAGACTGGACAGGCCCTCTGGTAGGCCCTACAATTACAATTTGGTCAAGCTGAAACTGAAAGTGATACGGCTGTAGCCCTACTGCGGTCCCAAGAACAATGCCAAAGACCTTAACATTTATTTTTAGGTCGGTGGTGCTAGAAGGGAAGCGTGCCACACATAGCTTCGCCCATCAAAGTTCAAATCTGCCCTGATTTGAAATGTCTCGATCGATTTGTCATGGCATTTTGTATTGATACAATATTGTATTTAACGAAGTTTTAGGAGGTAATAAGAGCTGCCATTCTATCAGATATGAAGGTGTGTTATTGTTTCTGCATCGAACTACTTGAGAAAACGTTGGAGAAATGTGATGCCTGCTGTTTACGAGGGTTAGAAATTATGCTGACCTCGCTTTCACACAGCGCTTTACATAGTACTGCCGTGGCTTTTTAAGCCATTTATGCGCGACTGAATAAGCAAAGAAATGGTAAACTGGTGGTGTTTCATATATTTTTTACGCTTCCACTACTGCTAATTCTTATGTCTTTTTAGACTCTGGATTGGAACTTAAGGAAGTTAGTTTTCTTCAAGAGCGATTCACCGCACTCGGACAGTCCCATATCTGCTCCACCCAAATCTACCAGTAGTAGTTATCTGTGAGACTGCGTGAACAAAAGCGTATGCGCTGGCAAGGTCGAAAAATTGGGAGGGAGGAAAAAAGGAACACATAAAATACTAAGCTGACACCACCAGAATAATGGAAACATCAAGGTGAGCAGCGAACTTGTCAGCTTTTAATGTAGGGGACTAGGATTGAACTCCTCCCCGTGGGGATGCCGTGGGCTCTTTCAGTTTAAGGGGGCAGACCTACCCAGATTTGGGTACCAAGATTGTGATATTCAGTGTTTCAGTTCTAATAAACCAATCACCATGATATTTGGCAAGAAGATACCTCAGACAGTATTCTCTGGATTGAATATCATTGTTGGGGTCTGTGAGTTATGAAAAGTTGACAAAAAGTAATTAATTAATTGCGATTTTTCGCGAGATTGTATACATCAGACATAATATGTTCAATTTCCTTGATATTTGGCACACGTACAGCAGCCGGTAGTAAAATCTTGCAGTTCTGCTTGAAAGAAACATTTTTATCAAAAGTTGTATTATAATTTTTTTTATAAAAATTATTCTAAAAATTGGTGTGATGATTGTACAGAAAATAATGATAGTACAGCTAAGATTTCACTACATGCCATACATACTATACAGATGTGTTTGCTCATTAAATATCAAATTCCTAACATGAATGTATGTGTAATTATAAATGTCACAGTATGTTTCATTTTCGCGAGAAAATTTTTTAATTAATTAATTTTTGTCAACTTTTTATAACTCACAGACACCAACAAAGATATTCATTCCAAAGAATACTGTCTGAAGTATCTTCTTGCCAAACATCATGGTGATTGGTTTATTAGAACTGAAACACTGAACATCACAAACTTGGTACCCAAATCTGGGTAGGTCTGCCCCCTTAAATAGTATCCCCATCTTCTGGAAATTCTGTGCTAGAAATGTCCTCTTTTCTCTCACTCTCTTTGTTTCTGCCTTGTTCCTTTGCTTTCTGTCATTTCTTCCCATCATTTTCTGCCTTGCTGGTCCATTCACCTGTATGCGTTCGATAATATTTTAGTGCTATCTCTAAGGATTGATAATTGAGTACATATATTTAAGTGCATTTTTGGCTGTAATGAGATGAGATACGCTGAAGCTTTTTCAGGAAACTTGGGCTCGTTTTTATATATGATTAAGTGTATTTAGTTGTGTTTAAATTTGTATTCAAGTATGTTATTTTAGATCCCCTGTGTGATAAATTGGACGGAGTGGTCAACGCCAGAGGCACTTCCTTAGATTATGTGAGTGAATGCACTTCTTTTTTTCCTTGTTGAAGTAGTAGTATTTCTTGAAACAGGTTAAAGCCCTGATATGGCTCTACGCAGTCGGCTGGGCTTTGAACAGAAATAACAGTAACAGTAAAAGCCGAGATTTAAGCAACATGAAATAAACTGAAATCCAATGACAGCCGATGAATCTTCGCCGACGCGATGTTTTTTTATTTTTTTATTTTATTTTTTTTTGAAAACGGGACAAACAAAAATAACAGTTACCGTAACAGGATTGAACTCGAGAGATCAGATCTATGATTCCACAGCTCTGTAAAAAAAGAACTGAGAACCTTAAGACGATGGTGAAGCGGATCCAGACAGTCACGATCAAGTGGACTTTTACATACATAACACATTCATATAACGACGCGGCCAGAAGGTCTAAAGCCCAGTCGCGTGACAGCTTAAAATGTCTGTTATACTACACGGAACCTTGCAGTCTTTTATCACCAGCAACATCATCCCTTAGGAATTTCAAACGAATAAGGAAACAGAATGAAAAACACAATGCATACACGAAGGTGTACGAACACGCGCGCGCGCGCGCGCACATACACACACACACACACACACACACACACACACACACACACACACACACACACATACACACACACACACACACACACACACACACACACATCTATCTATCTATCTATCTATCTATCTTAATAACTATTAAATATATATTTATCTGTCTGTCTGTCTGTCTGTCTATCTATCTAGCTCTCTGTCTATCTATCTATCTAGTTATCTAGCTAGCTAGCTAGCTATCTGTCTGTCTACCTGCCTCTCTGTATGTCTGTCTCTCTCTCTCTCTTTCTCTTACTGTGTGTATATATATATATATATATATATATATATATATATATATATATATATATATATGCATATATATATATGTGTGTGTGTGTGTTTATATATATATATATATATATATATATATATATATATATATATATATATATGTCTATCTATTTATCCATCTGTCCGTCTGTCTGTCTGTCTGTCTATCTATTTATTTATCTATCTTCAGAGATGTCCTTCCAGGTGTAATTTTCAAGTTTTTATAAGCGATCGATAAAGTTGACAATATATGATCATATGTGTGGGAAAGATGTCTGAAGCATGTAGACTTGAAAGGATAATCGTATGATGGGTTGTTTTTAATTAACCGTTGTCTTTTTCATTAGACTTGAGATGTTTTTTAACGTGGTGTTAGTCCTGATATAGCTCTAGTGGTCAGCTGGTTTATAAACAACATAAAATAAAATGACATTGGTCTCCTTCTCTTTTTTCCCCCCTCTTCCTCTTCTGCTTCTCTTTCTGCTCTTCTCCTCCCTCCTCCTTCTCCTGATCAACTCCTTTCTCCTTCATCTCCTTCTTCTCCATCTCTACTTCTCCTTATATTCTACTCCTCTTCTTCTTCCCCTTTTTCCTCTTTGTTCTCTTCTCCTTGTCTTCCTTCGCTTCCTCTATTTTGGGGGTTTTCTACTTTCACTTTTTTTTTTCCTGATGAATTTCCTTTTTTTTTCCCCCTCCTCCTCTTGACGATTATAAGCCAATGGCGATGGTAGAGAAGTGGTTGCAGGGTGGGTCTTAAGTCTCGGTCAGAGGCGTCCTTAATTCTCTAATCAGTTGCCGACGAAGACTCCCGACGGCCTTGGTGATGGTCGTTCAGGCAGGCGCGAAGAGGCGAGGGCTTGGCGCGCTGTCTCATGTTGACACAC
>JAPXFY010000015.1:67752811-67757811 GCA_030674185.1 Monoplex corrugatus
GTCATGTTATATATGAAAGTCCTATTTACAGAGATATTGAAGTAAAATTCTTCAAAGACTCGGCTAAAATACCACTTTATTTACTACTTAAAGCAGCAAATTCTCACTATAGATATAACGTGTCCAGATTCGTCTTTCATGACATAAACAGGCGCAAAAACAAATCATGAATTAAGAGACTAATGAAAATACGAGTCTGGAAATGATTATTTAACTATCACCTGTACAACATTACATCATTATATCATAGTTATCCAATGTTGTATAAATGTACAAAATGGTAAAATAACCAATGCATGTGCCCTGCATTTTTGTCATCATTTTAAATATCGATTGATGTGTGCTCATTATGTGCATGTAAGTCTCAAATAAAGATTGTAAAATATTGGAAGGAGAGGACATTTCTTGAAAAATAAATTTGTTTACTGATTACATGATTTGAAAAATTACCGTTGAATTGATTATTCATTAATTTGTTGATTGATTGATTGATTGATTGATTGATTGATGATTGATTCATCCATTGATTACTTGCATATCAAATACTTGATCGGGAGGGTGATTCTTACGAAAATGATCGAATCGTTGGATGAGTTAAGTGATCAATTCATTAACAGACTAGCAGTTTCATTATGTGATTGATTGGATGTGAATTGGTTGATTATTTAAACTGACGTAGCTTGCATGGTTAATTGAATGACTGACTGATAGATGATGATGATTGATGGTTCGTTTGCTTCTACACAAATTATTTGTTAGATTCAACTGAAAGAGTGAAATGATTATCTCTCAAGTTAGTTGATTAATCGATCAATTGTTGATCGATTGTTGACTGTGTTGTTAACTGATTGGACATTGACTACACTGAGAGTTTGAATGCTTGACCAGTAGATCGAAGAATAGAATGATCATTTTTGTATTAACTGATTGATGCTTTAATGCACTGATTAAGCGTGTTGATAATCAAGTACTGATTAGTATGTTTCTTCGTTAAATCACAGATCAGGTAAGTAAACAAAGGATCACTTATTGTTTACATTGATGAAGTATAAACTGAGGACATCATTAAAGTTACAATTTTCAGTCATATGATTATATGCATTGTAAAATATGTATGAACCACAAAAAGTTCTACTTCCCTCGCCGTCCAATTGACTATTGTATTGTGGCCTAAGGCCGATGTGCATTAAGAGTTCTGAGTTCTGAGCTCTCTCACTCTCTCTCTCTCTCTCTCTCTCTCTCTCTCTCTCTTTTTTCCCATTCTCTCTCTCTTTTCTTTCTCTGTCTCTCTCTCTTTTCTCTGCTCTATGTTTGTGTCTTTCTCTTCTCTGCCTCTTTGATTTGTCTTTCTCTCTCTGTCTCTCTCTCTCTCTGGTCTCTCTCTCTGGTCTCTGTCTCTGTCTCTGTCTCTGTTCCTGTCTCTGTTTGCCTTCTATCTGTTCTCTCTCTCTCTCTCTCTCTTTCTCTTCCTCTCTCTCTTTCTCTGCCTCTCTGTCTTTGTCGCTTTCTCTCTCTCTCTTCTCTCTCTCTTCCCTCTCTCTCTCTCTCTGTCCTCTCTCCGCTCTCTCTTTTTGTATCTTCTTTCCTTTCTTCCTGTTTCTAGTGTGTGTATTGGCGTGTTTGTATATGTGCCTGCATGGTGCGCACTTGCGTATGTTTGTGAATGTTTTAGATTTCACATGTACAGCTAAGACGTAGGTCATATTACGTTACAAGAACAGAAACAAACGTTTGTAAAGAGAGAGATAGCTGAATTATGATGAGAAGTAAAGATTGGTAATGACGGTTAATGGTTTTGACATCACACCCGGGTAAGTCTGAGTTTACAAAGTAGTAAGCGTCTTTCGACATTTTTTTCAATTTTGATAGTCGCAGATTTATTCTGGAACACCACTTTGTCGGTCACCTTTCGTGAGCGTATGTATTTGGTTCATATATATGTGAACTCCCACCACGAAATCAGTCTTAACTCGCAGTCAGTCGAACAGCACTAGCAGCTGAAAAGGTGACTGAGGGTCTATCTGGGGTGTTTTGACTTTTTCTCAAAATTATTTCCATAGACTATAATCTATCCCCCACAGATTTTTTTTTTCTTAAAAAAATATTATTAATCAATTTAAAATGGTATTTTAATGCACTGATCGCAGCAGAAAGAACGCAATTTCCTACCAAAAGTACCTATTTTTGTCTCTTATTATGAACCGTAACCTGTGCAGTATCCGCACATGTAATATACTGATGGAAAGCTCTTTGGTGCACCTTTCAGATAATGACAGCGAAAATTATAAACAAATTGAGTCAAAGCCACCAAATAAAGAAATTTAAGGAAAATGTGTAGGAGAGCACACAAAACTTTAGAGGCCGTTTTCTCAAAATGGCCGTCATACAACTTAATGACTTTAAACAAACATAACTTCTACATTTGTTTTGAGTACAACCTTTATTCAAGTACCAAAATAATCAGCAGAATGTAAACTTTCCAGTGATATGTATATCTCAAAATGCTCAAAATGCTAGTTAAGACTGATTTCGTGGTGGAAGGTCACATATATGATATTCACAGTCTGGATGGAAAGACGTTTTTGTTTGTTTGTTTGTTTGTTTGTTTGTTTGTTTGTTTGTTTGTTTGTTTTTTGTATTTTTCTTTCTTTGTTGTTTGTTTTTGTCGTGGGTGTGCTAATTTAACTAAATGGCTGCAGTCAGGAACAGTTAAGCAGATGGCTGCTACAACACCAATGTCTTATTAAGCGTAATGGGTGTAGTAACGTCTACAAATTGTGCTTGATGTAATAATGCACGATTTTCTATCGAACATTTCATGTTGAATTGTTACTATGTCCAAAAAGTTTCGGAACTCAGTAGAACATTTAATCAATGAAAAATGTGAACTTAGTTTAACCATAAAATCTCACGAAACTTCCATGTTGATAAATATGTAAAAACCGACAAAATCTTTGCTCATATTTTAATGTTTCCAAAATCTATTTTTATTATGCAAGATGTACAAATGTCTTCCAGCTGTATCTGCTTTCTAAAGACTACTAAATTGGAGATTCAAAACTGAACAATATGATACAAAAACAAACTTTTACATGTCCAATTTCAATGCTGAGCAGCACAATTAAATGTCAATATTTTCTAAAGCAGAGAATAGATTTACCTTAATGATCTGTACATATTTTCATGTTCAAAATAAACCATTGCTAAAAAAAATATTGTCACGAATATTTGTACACGTAACATATTGTTCAGAAGTCAAGAATATCATTTTCTTTATGTATGAATTTGTATCATCGTTTTCTATAATATTGCTGATGTTTGTTGTAAATCAAAATTAAATATTAAAAGAAAAAAGATTTTTTTTCAAAAGGTCTGCATCTAAATGTTATCTTATTTTACTTCTTCACTTTTTGTTTGATCGTGATTTCAGAGAAAGCGAGAAACATGTACTTTTAATGCACACGAGTGTCTATACTTGTTCAAAATTGATAGGGATTGTTTCATGTAGATTCTGTCTAACGCCATACTACATGACTATCATCACTATTGTCATCACCATATTGTCAAAAACTATTCAAGATTGTGTGGCCTTTTATGCCGTGCTGTCATGGTGACCACAGTTTCGGCAGATTTGGAGATATGCTGAACAGCCAAAATCAATAAGCGGCACGGGGATAGTAACACTCAAGAGCTGCAGAAGACAGGGGGCATTATCAGAATTGTTCCAGATTCTGTGGCCCTCCATGCTCTGCTTTCATGGTCACTTCGGTTTTCATGTGTTTGGAGGTGTGCTGAACAGACTAACTCAACAGTGTATGCTAGTGACAGAAGAGAGATTGCAGATAAAGGAGTAGAAGAAAAGATAAAATAAAATAAAAATAAAATAAAAATAAATATCAAAATAAAATAAATAGAATTAAAAAAAAAAAAAATTAAAAAAAAAAAATAAATAAATAAACAAAATAAAATAAAATGAAATAAAATCAAGGAAAATGAAATAAAACTAAACTAAACTAACTAAAATGAAATACAACAAATGATAATGAAATGATAAAATAAAATAAATGGAATAAAGAAACAAAATAAAATAACAAAGCGTACAGTACAAACTAGACACCATGTGCTACAAAAGCCTCAATAACGCAGCCCCCGATTACCTGTCAAGCCTACTTGAGATCTATGTTCCCTCACGTACCTCCGCTCTGCCTCCGATCCTCTGACTTTTCGTTTCCACGCACTAAGCTCAATACCTATGGTCCACGAGCCTTCTCTGTTTCTGGTCCCTCTCCTGGAACTAAACTTCCTCTCTCAGTCCGTCAGCAACCTACTTTTGTCTCCTTCAAGTCCGCTCTCAAAACTCACCTTTTCTCCTCTGCATAAAATCCTGACCTCACTCAATCCCCTCTGCAGCCTGTCTCCACTCGGAGGGGAATCACATTGCAATATATTAATTGTATATAATATGCTCTCTATAATTTTCCATTGCTTTTATTATTTCTCCCCATTTATAGCCGTGTGCGTGTGTGTGTGTGTGTGTGTGTGTGTGTGTGTGTGTGTGTGTGTGTGTGTGTGTGTGTGTGTGCGTGAGTGCGTGTGTGTGCGTGCGTGCGTGCGTGCGTGTGTGTGCGTGCGTGCGTGTGTGTGTGTGTTTCAGCGCTTAGATTTGTTTTTATCAAGATTTTGCGCTATATAAATATTGTAATTATTATTATTATTATTAAAACAAAACAAAATAAAACAAAACGAATTGAAATAAACTAACATAAAATGAACTAAACAATAAACAAGAAAGAAAAAAATGATGATAACAAATAAATATCAGAATGATGAAATATAAAACTAAAAACGAATGAACACCAAAAATTAAAAACAAACAAATCAAAAAAAACAAGGAAACGAAAGGATAAACTGTGTTTTCCGTGATTTGTGCATTATCATTGTACGATATCTCTCTATGAGAAGTTTGGTTCTCTGACTGAAAGCCTGTGTATAATGTAATA
>JAPXFY010000015.1:67762811-67815311 GCA_030674185.1 Monoplex corrugatus
AACCAAGCAAACAGCAGAAGAAGGC
Organism: Monoplex corrugatus; assembly: GCA_030674185.1. Classification (NCBI taxonomy): domain Eukaryota; kingdom Metazoa; phylum Mollusca; class Gastropoda; order Littorinimorpha; family Ranellidae; genus Monoplex; species Monoplex corrugatus. Next base: position 67,762,837 of record JAPXFY010000015.1, read on the forward strand.
CTGAAGAAAATAGATAACTGCGGACTGCCAGGCAAATACAAAGTCTGGTGTCTACAGTTCATGCTGATACCAAAGCTGCTGTGGCCACTGCTAATCTATGACATTTGCACCAGCACAGTCGAAGCAATGGAAGCCAAAATCAACAAATACACAAGAAAATGGCTCGGTGTCCCACCTGGTCTCACTGATGTTGCATTCTACTGTCGTCAAGCAATGCTGAAGCTACCTCTGAAATCCATAGTGGAGGAATACAAAGTTGGAAAAGCAAGACTGTTGAGCATGCTGGAGGAATCGGAGGACAATATCGTGAGAGCAGTTCATCCAAAGCTGAGAACTGGCAGAAAGTGGAAAGTCCAAGAGGCTGTAAACAATGCCAAAAGAAATCTCAGCATCAAAGAAATAATTGGACACACGCAAACCAACAGACAGGGACTGGGAGCAACAAAAATGCAGTGGTGGTCCAAAGCCAAAGGGAAGGAAAAAAGAGACATGATCATACAGGAGTTGAAGGAAGAAGAAGATGTCAAAAGAGTGCAGAAGGCAGTCCAGCAAGGTCAACAGGGGCAATGGACAACATGGGACAGTGCACTCCAAAGAAGTCTCAGCTGGAACGATATGTGGCACATGGCTCCTCTAAGGATAAGCTTCCTCCTCAGATCTGTATATGACCTGCTCCCCTCGAATGCAAACTTAGTGAAATGGGGGAAAGCAGACGACCCAGCATGTCCGCTCTGTCAGAAGAAACAAACAGTGGAACATGTCCTAAGCTCTTGCAAAGTAGCGCTAGCCCAAGGAAGGTATACATGGAGGCACAACCAAGTTCTGAAAGTGATCACAGATGTGGTTAGCGAAAAAACCATGACCCCAAACGCACCAATTGCTATGACAACGTTCTACAAAGCAGGAGGGAAACAGGTCTGGCCCGAAAGGGCTATGACAACCAGCACATTGCCAAAGGGTCTTCTGGATGGAGCAGTCGACTGGGAGTGTACAGCAGACCTCCCAGAGTGGAGAAATTACCCAGATGTCATCAGCAAGACAGGCATGAGACCAGACATCGCTCTCCACTCTGACTCCTCGAAACAAGTGATTCTGATAGAACTCACTGTGCCATCGAAAGCAGAATGGAAGAAGCACATATCTACAAGACCGAAAAATACGCCGGTCTTGCCAGCACCCTGAAGAAAGCAGGTCTGCGGGTCAAAATCTTCGCCATAGAGGTCGGGGCAAGAGGGTTTGTGGGCACCTCCGCTTATGATCTCATGAAACAACTCGCCATTTCTGGGAAGAAGAGGACTAGAGCCCTTAAAGCGATGGCAGAGGCAGCAGAAAGGAGCTCAAGCTGGATCTGGGCAAGGAGGAACCAAAAAAGTGAACTTCATAAGGATTAAATTCCCTACAGATGATGTGTGCCCCGTTAGCACATTGGTAAAACCGCGTACCGCAGTTGTGAAGCGCAGAATCGCCCAGGTTCGATCCCCGGCGTGGGAAAAAAAAAAAATAGACAACAGCAGAAGGGCATCCAGGAGTCATGACCTGGATGTGGCCCGGCCCCCCGAGAGTGTAAGGAATTCAGGGCCGAAACACTTGTCTAAAGGGGGTTACTTCTCTGAAGACCTTCTGTTGTCTAGCTCTCCCTAGAGTTTCTTTCTACCATAATTTTGACATTAAAATCGCCTTTTTTTTCATTGCAGGTTATATAACTATTATTCTTTGCAAAGTCAAACAAGGAACTCAAATTTGGAAAATTGAAAAAAAATCACAAAATACATTTCATAATGCCACATGATGTTTTCGGTGGTAGGTTGTGGGTTGAGTAATGATTAATGATAAGTGCAAATACATCATTCACATTATCAAGCGGTTAGAAACATTCTCATATTTTGATCAAGTTCAGTTCACAACATTTCATACACCCTTGCTAACACATGTTCCATTACAAACACACGAAGACTGTGGTAAAATAAGCTCCATTGTTTGTTGTGCGGCTGATCGATTGATCGTTTAACTGATTATTGAATTATTGGTCAATTGATTGCCAAAATGGGAAACTGAATAGCACCACTACTACCACTGCTGTTATTATTACAACAACATTTATTACAATCACAACGCCTGCTATCACTAATGCTACGGTTACTACTCTTTCGCTGCTGCTACTGCTACAGCTGCTATTACCGTAGATAAATGTAAAACACTAAAGGATACTAGAAAATGTTGAAAGGCTCTGGGTCTGCCACCAACTATGGCATCAACAGCGTCAACCGCTTGCTATGATTTTCCAGAAATCTTCAATCCCATAACTGATTCTGCTAACAAGCTTGATGGATGACCATTCACTCTGATTAATGAGAGAATATTTATTTCAATTTTTGTAGTCCCTTTTCAAAATTGAAATAATTTGCTTGTAAAGTTGTTTTTTTTCTATCACAAACATGTCTTTTAGGAAAAACAACAAACAGGTAAATGAAAATGTTGGGAAAGAAGACCATTACTTAAAGAAGAGACATGTCCTGTTGACTACTAGAGCAGGATTAACTGTATTTCTATGTATCACACACAGAGGCAACTATGTAGCCATTTGTTGTTGTCTATCTGTTCAGACAGAAATCACTTTACTCTCTGTCAGAGGCATTACGCTAGTCCTATTGTCATGAAAATATAATGCCAAAATTGAAGCTTGTAAGTGCGTAAACTACTTTCATAACATAGAAATTTGAAACTGAAGCAGTGGCATTGATGTGAAGACTGCCATTGGACCATCAACATCATCATCATCATCATCATTATTATATCATCATCATCATCATCATCATTACATCATCATCATCATCATCATCATCATCATCATCATCATCATCAAGTGCCTTCCCACAAGGCGTTGGTGATCATGACCCCCATATGCATCTGCCCCTTGTTGCCACAAGCACATTGCAAGTCCGTCCAATATTTTTCGCTGGGTTTAACTGGTGCTCTCTTTCCCTCCAACTTTCCTGTAGTGACCAGGTGCTCCAATTCCCCTTTTCTCATAAAATGGCCTATACATGTTGCCTGTCTTCTCCTGATCTTCCTTATGAATGATCTTCTTGTGTCTGCCTCCATCAAGACTGTCTCGTTTGTTTTCTTGGCTGTCTATGGAACTCTCAACATTCTTCTTAGAAACCATATGTGAGCTGCCTCAATCTTGTTCTGACTTTGCTTAATGACTGTCCACGCCTCACAACCGCACATTATCGGTTCTACATAACATTCAAGAATCTCTTCCTGATGTTAATTGATAGGCACTTGTTGGTAGGAATGCTTTTCATCTTCTTGAATGTTGTTTCGGCTTGGGCGATTCTGCTGGCTATTTCTGATGTGCATCTGCCATCCGGAAAAATGATCGTTCCCAGATATTTAAAGTATCAACCTGTCTCAAGGTTGTGCCGTTTGCTGTAATTTTGCATGATGGGATTTCATCAATGTACATGCCATAAACAAATCTTTGTATATTCAGCTGTTCTCTGTCTAAAAAGAAATCAACTAATCAACCAGCCAAACAAACAAACAATCAAACTAACTAACAAAATAAAAACGAACCTGTGCTAATGCTTGCCTATAGAAATATATAACATGAAAAATGAGTGTAATATGGCTGATTAATATTCAGCTTTCAGTCTTCATATTTCATGAATAAATATTTCAGCTTTCAGTCTTCATGTTTCATGAATAAATTATTCCTGGCAGAGACATTTTTGTTTTATTCCATCAAGAATAACGTCTCAATAGTGAGTGGGGATGCTTGTAAGGAACGAATGAAGAAACAGTCAGTTAAACGGGAAACGTTTTGTTCATTATTAGAGTAAGATGGACATGTTTTTCATCACAGGCAGAAGCAGCCACGAAGCCATTAACCGTTCCCGTTGTATTTTGATATAAGGAGGAACAACTCTGCCGGTGCCAGGGGCATTAGACTTTGCAGCCTGATGGAAGTGGGTCACATAGAAATGGTTCACTGGGCCTGTCTCCTGAGGTTGGCGGAACTCTGGCCAGAGAAGTTTTCAATATGGTCATGGACGTCGATGTTGGATTCTGTCACTTAGAGTCTGGTTGACCACAACAATGACACATGATTGAGTTGTCTGTTAGATTTTATTTTCTGTTGTAGTGTACTTTGTTCGTGTTTTCTTCTCTCTCTCTGTCTCTGCCTCTCTTTCTCTGTCTGTCTGCCTCTATTTATCTGTCTCTCTTTCTCTCTCTCACTCTCTCTCTCTCTCTCTCTCTCTCTCACTCTCTCTCTCTGTGTCTCTCTGTCTCTGTCTCTCTCTGCGTCTCTCTGTCTCTGTCTCTGTCTGTCTGTCTGTCTGTCTCTGTCTGTCTGTCTCTGTCTCTGTCTCTGCCTCTGGCTGGCTGTCTGTCTGTCTGTCTCTCTCTGTCTCTGTCTGTCTCTCTCTCTGTGTCTCTCTCTCTCTCTGTGTATCAGATCAGACAAATTTACATTTACATTACTTCTGAGGTGATGATTTAGAAGAAATGCTCGTCAATATATTGACCAATGACTCAGTTAAATTTCTCCTCGCTGCCATCAAGATGCAAGAAAACAGTATTGCAAACGAAGTAACGTAAAGTAGTACGTGTATGTGTCTACAAGAGTGAGATACAACAATTACATGTTTTGATTTTCTGTAGTTACTTAAGATCAGATCGGTAGTGTTTTTTTTTTTCTTTTCGTTTGTCATTGTGTTTATAACAACGATAACTCTGTTGATTTTTTCCTATGAAAGGGGCTGTTGGCTTGTATCATTAAAACTCCAAGTCCATAGTTCAGAAAATTATGTCTCTTTTTCTGTGCGAAAATGTACTTTAATCAAAACATTTCAATAATTTGCTTTTATTGCAAGGTAGAAGTATAAAAAAAGATGTCTATTCTCTCATTCGTATATCAAATCATTATTGACCATGAGGCTACCATTGAGAATCGGTCAGTATAAATGTTAGCAAACATGTGACTGGTATACATGTACATTAACAAGGATTTAAAACCCACTCACTTGAAATCAACAACAACAACAACAATGACAACAGTTTATGAAAAAAATCATACTATGGGGAAATTTAAAATGTTACTATTAAAATCCATACTTCGGTAAATACATATATGGGCGACTATCGTGGTCGATAAAGTCCAACCGAGCGCTTGTTGGCGCTAGGTGCCATGTGCATATGTAAGTTGCTGTTGTTTGCGCAGAGCCTCAGCAACTCTCTCCACCTGCCTCCACAAGTCCAGGGCAAACCGAGGTAAGACAGCTGTTCTCATGGGAGACACAGACGGCTGAACAGTAGATGGCAAGTCGCAGCATATGGCCAGAACCACAAGCCGTGCTCTGTGGCAATGCCCTTAATGCAGTATGCGGCTGCGGGATTTTCTGTCTGGGTTTACTCCCGTAGCCTTTCCCCATCCAAGGGGTAACCCACAAGGCAACGGAGACAGGCGCAGGTCCTACAGTCTACTGTCAACTGTAGCAGAGACTTCGTCCTGACCTGACCAGTATATCATATTTCGGTATAACACACGAATATTAATTCATAAAGTAAGATCTGATACATGTTCCAAGATGATATAGTCAGTCTTCTCTCTGTAAATCACACGCGCAACACTTAATTAAAATCCAACCACGTGTATTCACAAGCTACTCTCGGAAACACATTCTCGGAAAACGTTGACAGCATCTAAGTTTCATAATATTTAGGAAGAGATACGCAACTTATATTCATGTATAATTAATTATCTCCTTTTCAAGCAAGTAAATCATTGTCACAATGAAGAGCTTTAAACTATCTAGTATAACAACATGAACTAAACATTCTCTGGACTTAAATGTTATTGACACGTTACTGTTTGTTTCGTTGAATTGTTGTGTTAATGATGCATACTTTATGGGTTATAGAGACCCCCCTTTTTCTTAGCGGGGGCTGAATTTTAAAAAGTGCTCATATGCTCGTAAGTAGAATGTGTTTTTGTCCTTTTGTTATTGTTGTTGTTATTGTTGTGTTGTTGTTGTTGTTGTTGTTGTTGTTGTTTTGAAAACACTCATTACTCAAGACAATGGTTTTAGATTTTCTCTTCGTTTAAAGAGAGAGCTGCTTTCAGTCACACTCATCTAAAATATACTATCTTTTGACAGCACTCTGCTTTTCTATATGCTTTTGAAATCTTTATTTTGGTTTTGCTGTTAATACGTTTCGCGTCGTTGACAGTTAATTCCCTAACGCTAGTAATCAAATCCAAAACTGTTGAAATATTGCTATGCTGTGGTTAATTCTTTATATTATCACTTCTCTTAATTCTCTATTTAATCAAATGCTAGAGATTTGGTGCATTCACTGGCATACTTAAAGGAAAGTGAATGCTTTGTATAAACTTGTTTTTTTATCAGTGATACATGTCAACATGTATCAGATGTGGATTTTTTTTATCACGTTTTAATAACATTTACGTGTCCTTCACAAACATCTAATCATAAACGAATGTCAACTAATATTTTCGTTTTGTTTTGCTCTCAGTCATTCTGTCTGTCATTCTGTCTGTCTCTCTGTCTTTCTCCCTTTCTCTGTCTCTGTCTCTGTTTGTCTGTCAGTCTCTCTGTCAGTCCGTCTTGCTCTCCCTCGCTCTCTCTCTCTCTCTCTCTCTCTCCTCTCTCTCTCTGTCTGCTTTCTCTGTCTGTCTGTCTCTGTCCTGTCTGTCTGTCTGTCTCTCTCTCTCTCTCTCTGTCAGAATGCTTTTCAATTACTTAATTATGCAGAAAAAGACTTTTGGTAACGTCGTTATCGTCATCATCATGCGTATCATCATCATAATCCTATACTCTTTGAAATGAGACTGACCCTTTGAGTCCTTTACTTTGTGCACCAGCATCCTGCATTGTCAGCCCTGCTAACGAAGCAGAAATTTAATTCTTTCACACCTTCATCTTAAATAAGCACCAATTTCAGGCTAGAAGCTGGAGGATTGGGTAAAAGAGTGAGATGGTTGTTTTTTTTTTCATTCTTTTTACTTTATTGACTGCCTACGGCAAGCTGGTAAGATAAAGAAGTGAACAGGTTAATTTATTTCATTTTATTTTGTTTTATTTGTCTTATTTTATTTCATTTTATCTTATCTTATTTTATTTTATTTTATTTATTTATTTTATTTTATTTTATTTTACTTTATTTCATTCTATTTTTTTATTTCTATTTCATTTTTTTTTTATATTATTTATTTATTCGTTTATTTATTCATTTATTTATTCATTCATTTATTGCTGCTGGTGGATGGAGAGAGGGTGGGAAAGAGTCCAACATGAAATGATGTCTTCATTGAATTGTTCATGCCTTTTTACCTCTTTCTTGTTGTTGCTTTTTTTTTAGAGCTATTTCGGCCAACCGTTCGCCATGCCGCGCAAGCGTCCTTCGTACGGCGAAGTTGCTGAGGAGAAAAGAGGGGTATTTGTACATATTGGTGCATGTGTGGATAACCCTTTACTCTCTTGCCTAGCTCTTGGTTGTCTCCTAATTCTTCTTCTTTCCTCTTCGTGGTTTAGTGGACTTTCTCTTACAGTGATAGCACTTTCGATAATTCTAGTTTCTTTAGAAAGCTGTCTATTTTTTTTTCCTTTAAGAATATGTTCCCCTTCTCTATGTACTTTAACTTATTTGTGTCCTGTTCTCTCTTTCTCGCTTTTGTTTATTTTTTATTTTTTTCTGATCATGTTTTTTTTTTTCTTTGAAAAACATTTATTTGTTATTTTTGAGGGAAAGGTTATGGCTTTTTCAAAACTTTTCTTCCTGTTATATAACTTTTTGTTCCTTGTGTTATAGCTTTTTTTGTGTTTTAAGTATGTTTCATTATGTTCCCTTTTATGTTGTTATATATTCTATATTCACTCAGTTTCTTATTTCTGATTTTTTCCCTTCCTTATTGTGGTATCCCTTCCTCCAATATGTTTCTTTGCTATCCTCTCTCTCTCTCTCTCTCTCTCTCTCCTCTCTCTCTCTCCTCTCTCTCTTTCTCTCTCTATCTTCTCTCTCTCTCTCTCTCTCTCTCTCTCTCTCTCTCTCTCTCTCTCTCTCTCTCTCTTTCTTTCTTTTCTTTCGTCATTTTTGTCTTCTTTTGTATTTGGTTTTGTTTTGGTTTGTTTTGTTTTGGGGAGGGGATTTTTATCCTTTCGCTTTGTTGTAAATATATCTTTCTTTGTTGTCTATGCTTTTTCATTTCTTCTCAACTTGTATTGAAGTGTTTTTTTTTCTTTGTTTTCTTTTCTTTTCTTTTGTATTTTCCCCTTTCTTTCCTTCGCGTCACTATATCCATTTCAGCTAGCTCATTTATTCTACTTCTGTCAAGGTGTGGGTTAGTTCCATTCTTTCTTTCGTCTTCATTTCTTCTTTGTTTCAGACTGTCTATGCGCGTAACGTACCTGTCTTGATGTGCTCTCTTCTCTTGTGTCTTGCTTACTTCTTGGCCCTAATGTATATCTCTCAGTGGTTTCTTTACTAGCAGTTTTCATACTTTTGCTCTTTGCGATGTGGGTGCATCCCATTTTCAAACGCTCTCTCATTGTCTCTCTCTCTCTCTCCTCTCTACTCTCTCTCTCCTCTCTCTATCTCTCTCTCTCTCTCTCTCTCTGTCCAGGTTTAAGATCTAGATATAGCAATTGGTATTATTTCAGGATTTTAAGATGTTATATTTCTGTTGATGTCTTATAATATGTAGTTTATTCCCTCTTTGGGGATTGGCCAGATGAAAAAATTCGCATTAATGCTTACCTACTACCCAGTTTAATAAAAACTGTTTTTGATATCTTACGTCTCTCTGTCTCTCTCTGTCTCTGTCTCTGTCCTTGTCTCTGTCTCTGCCTCTCTTTCTCTCGTTCTCTTGCTCGCTCAGTCTCTTCGTCTTGATTTGTATCCCATGATTTTATCTTTTCCCCTCCATCCTCCATAGCCTTGACTGTGAACATGTAGATTTTTTCTTATTTCTTTTCTGGAGCTTTTATTTTTTTAACAGGTCTTTCCTGTCTTATATCACAATTTGTTTTGACTTTTTACAAGAAAAATACAAAAACATGCAAATGCTTACTGTGCATATATATATGTGTGTATTTACATATATCTGTCTATATATATATATATATATATATATATATATATATATATATATATATATATATATGGAGAGAGAGAGAGATACAGAGATAGATACAGAGATGCAAAAGGAGATACAGAGACAGACAGACAAATAGATGATAGGTAGATAGATAGATACATACATACATACATACATACATACATACAAACATACATACATACTAACATAACATACATACAAGAGATAGATAGATAGATAGATAGATAGATAGTTAGATAGACAGACAGACAGATAGATAGATAGATAGATAAATATATAGATAGATAGATAATAGATAGATAGATAGATAGATAGATATAGATAGATAGATAGATAGATAGATAGATAGATAATAGATAGATAGATAGATAGATAGACAAACAAAGAGACAAATACATAAATCTGCCAGTCAGCATGAAATCTATTGTAGCTAATAGTTATTAAGGACACCTGTTGCTCTAATCGACTCTGCATTCTGATTTGAAACATCTATCGTATCACAAAAACAACAAAAAAAGCATTATCAATAAAGATTAGGAGTTAACAGGTTGGAGCAGCATTCATCTGGCAGACTCCCTGAATCTGTGCAAAACCTTGTGCCTTGTGCACAGGCCAGGTTTTGAGATAGGATCTATGAATCATTGGTGAGTCTACCAAAAATGACAGAAACATTATTAAGATAAACAGCAAACAGAGCAGTTTATAATTTGCAGGCTGGAAATACCGAGATGGCATTATTACACAGATTGATGATGCTTGTTTGGAACTGTTGGCAATATAATTATACACTTCATTTCTGTCATAGTTTGTTATTTCGTTAGTTTTACTACATAGCACTCTTCTCTGAAGGTGCAATGTTTTGACTGCTTCTGGAATTCGTTATACCTGGTATATTGGTGAGCTCTTCAGAGTTTTAAAGTTAGTGCCATGGGGATTCATCACACTTGGACAGTTCCATATGCGAGCTCTGCCAGCAGTTATCTTGTTGACCATTATAGATTGGTTGTTATGACATTGGCGATACTGTCTCGATTGCCACTTCTTTGCATCTGATTGCATTTCTTTTACGTATAGTCTATGTTTTTCAGAACACTATTCTAAACCTAGGTATTAGAGCATACTTTTCTAGGCTTTTATTGCCTTTTCACTCTTCAATTCAAGAATTATTTCTGGATTCTTTTTGGTCATAACTTCCTATGTCTGCAGTATTACTGAGGTCTATAGCGATTTCTTAGTAGTGGGATAAGGCTTTCTGTTATTTGTACACATATTGAAAATGAAACATGATGTTTCTGACACTTTGGTGTTTGTTGTTGTTGGTGGTTTTTGTTGTTGTTGCTGCTGTTGTCATATTGTTGTCGATTCTGCTCGCTCTCTCTCTCTCTCTCTCTCTCTCTCTCTCTCTCTCTCTCTCTCTCTCTCTCTCTTCCTCTCTCTCTCTCTCTCTATCTTCTTCTGTCTCTCTCTCTGTCTGTCTGTCTGCCTCTCCTGTCTCGTCTCTCTCTGTCTCTTGTCGTCTCTCTCTCTCTTTTCTCTGTCTCTGTCACTGTCTCTCTGTCTCTGTCTCTGTCTTCTGTCTCTTTCTCTCTCTGACTCTCTAAGTGTTTTTCTTTCTCATTGTTTCCTGTTTCCCTTCTTTAAGCGATAGTGAAATGGTTTTTCAATACCATAGTTTCCTGCAACAAGGAATGCCGTCTGAACTTCAGATTTTGATTGTTTCTTTTCTTCTTTGTGCTGGAACTTTTTTTCTCTGATTGTGTCATCCTTTCCTGTGTCAACTATTTTACTGTTAACTGTTCTTCTCTGGTTGAAAGTAGACTTTCTGCTGTTAGCTTCTGGCTTTCGTCATGCCTGAGATTTCAATAGCTTCATATTGTTGTTGTGGTCACAGTTGTTGCTTATTGTGTAAGTTCTCTCTCTCTCTCTCTTCTCTCTCTCTCTCTCTCTCTCTCTCTTTTCTCTCTCTCTCTCTCTATGTCTCTCTCTCTCTCTCTCCCTTTCTCTCCTATTTATAAGCCACTTTCTAATTTTTTTTCCTGACTTAGTTTTCAGATTTTGTGATCTTGTCATCTCTCAAGACCTTGTTCTGATTTTAGATCTAGACAGCGTTTTTCTTTGGTGTATCAAATATTTGACATTTTTTTTATGTGTATCAGATTCATCAGATTATTGTATTAAATGATTGACAAAAATATTCTTCTCTGTATAAAATGATTGACAATATTTTTCTTCTGTGTTACAAATGATCAGTGAAAACATTTTACTCACACACACCACACACACACACACACCACACACACACAACACACACACACACACACACACACACACACACACACACACACACACATATGTAATATATATATATATATAAATATATACAAACATACATATATATATTATACTTCATACATATGTATATATATATATATATATATAATATATATATATATATATATATTACACATGCATACACACAAACACACACACATTATTCTTCTATGTATCAAGTGATTTACGGCAATCATTTTTCAATGTATCAAACGATTGACAATAACATTTTTTTTCTACAGTGTATCTATCAAATAATTGATGACAACGTTCTTTTCTTCTTCTAGATATCAAGTAAATGAGAAAATATTTTCAAGTCTGTGCCAAATGACTTACAACATAGTTCTATGTATCACATGACTAATAACAATTTGGCGGTTTTGATAATGTATTACTAAAATTGAGAACATTGGTTATGTGCCTCTCTCTCCTCTCTCTCTCTCTCTCTCTCTCTCTCTCTCTCTCTCTCTCTCTCTCTCTTCTCTCTCTCTATCTCTCTATCTATCTATCTCTGTCTCTCTCCCTCCCCTCTCTCTCCCTCTCTCTCACCATTCTTCACAACACACACCAACACACACACACACACACACACACACACACACACACACACACAAAACACACACACCGCACGCACCAATGCATTCATTCAGTCAGTTGCACTCAATTATTCATTCAGGCACACTCATTCAGTTATTCAATCACTCATTCATTTACACTCTCAACACACAAACACCCAACACACGCATACATCTGGAAGAGGTTAAAAACGAAAACAAAAACAAAAAACAAAAAACCCACATGATATCCCACTGCAGCAATTTAAATAATAAATAATAACAACAATAACAGAAAAGGGTCCCGTTTGTTTCCCCCCCCCCCCCCCTTTTTTTTTTTTTTTAACCATTGGGCGGGCGGGTATTGTGGGCACAGCCCAACACAGAGTGGCAGACCATGTCAGCGGCAGCAAACAAAACCTTGCCTAACCCACTCCCAGCTTTTGAAAGACCCCGCCAACCTAACAGGAACTATGTCATTACCACGCAGTGTGTCTAGTGCAACAATTCCGACTCCTGAATAGAAGAGAGGTGATGAGAAGCGTAGGAGTGACCTCCCTTGAGTGTGGCTCCATTTGAATGTTTGTTGAAAGTGTGTGAGCTTCGTGGGGCGTTATTTTATTTTTATTTTTTTTGGGAGGGGGGTGGGGGGTTGGGGGTAGGGGTGGTGTGTGGTGGGCTATAAACCATGATAACGGCGTAGTGAGGATTGAGTCATTAGCGAGCTGAATGCGTCATTAGTTGTGTGAATGATTCATAAACGTTCAATTGTTCTTTTGTTTGTTTGTCAGCATCTTTGTTTCTTTGTTGCTTTGTCGATGGCATGTTTATTGGTTTGTTTGTTCTTTCCTTTGTTTTATTTTGTTTTTGTTTTTTTTCAAATTCTTGTGTTGAATTGTGCAGGGAACATAATACTGACACAAGTCAGTAAACACTGTAATCCCTGAACACAAGCCACCACACACACACACACACATACCACACACACACACACGCGCGCCTGGGGGCTTAAACTCGCATACACACGATACAAGTGCACTTAATCACATAATTACAAACACACAATCACATGCGCGCCGCGCACACACAACACACACACACACACACACACACACGCTCTCTCTCTCTCTCTCTTTCTCTCTCTCTCTCTCTCTCTCTCTCTCTCTGTCTCCTCTCACCACACACACACATAACACACACATGCACGCGCGCGAACACATGTACACAAACACAGACGCTCAAAAATAAGAAACATATACAGAAAACACACATAACACACACACACACACACACACACACACACACACACACACACACACACACACTCACACACACCACACACACGCACACACACACAACTACACACACACACACACACACATATATATATATATATATACAATAAACACACATACATAACAACACACACACACACACACACACACACCACTTCAACACACACACCTGTATTGTCTGTATTCAGCGATGATTGTTATTTTCTTTTTTGTTTCTTTGTGTTTGCTTCTTTGTCTCTTTGACTGTTTGTTTGTAGTCCCCAACTTCTGTTCTGCCTCAGTGATGTTGATCCCTTGCTGCTCGTTCCTGCTCCACAACAGACAACGCACCAGAAACGCATGGACATACATGTAGAATGGGTGCACGTATTCAATTTACAAAGAAAAAGAATGGGCGCAACTTTTTCATCTAATCTATCTTTGTCAAGTATACTCAAACAGCAACAAAACCTCAAAACTCGGGACTACAAAAACAAAAAACAAAAACAAGAAACAAAAAAAAAAAAGAAAAAAAGAGAAAGAAAGTAAACAACAACATGAATATAACTTTTTAATATTTTGTTGTATCAGAGAAAATGACACAGAACATCACCATCCTCTAGTTAAGTCAATCGAAATCGAAGCTCCAGTGTTAGAAAATCTATGGGAGCCAGAGATGTCAAAAGGAGACCGTGCATTGTTGGGGGAGGGGGGGGGGGTGGGGGGTCACTCTGGTTGATTTCACAGTTCCAACTTGTTAAAGGCACTGCCTACAACGCCCATGTTAACAACAACATCCACTCAGCTGTGGAACAAAAACGAGTGGGAAGAACCCCTTGTGAGGAAAGCATCATTCCAACCCTTCCTCGACACCGCTCCCCTTCCCCACAAATTACTGACATCCAAGAACCCAACTTGCACTTACCTCAAACACGGAAGCGGTAAAGGTAATCGAAAACTAAGGTCTTCATAAATCTGCGACAGTTTTTTGCAATGCTGTGATGACAGATGATTTTAAGGATACTGAGATGATGACCAAGATGTTATTAACGAGTTTTTGTCTAGAACTGTATTCTATATTTACCACCGTGGTGTATCCTGGTACCACACAGGTAAGATTTGGTCTGGAAATCTAGCAACAGTCTCAATGTTCATTTGTAAAGTGGATGAAAATCGACTGTGTGGTCCCAGTCTTCCACTGAGCCCATGCCACGGTCAACACGTGTGGTCCCAGTCTTCCCAATGAATCCATGGCACGCTCTACTCACGTGGTCCCAGTCTTCCCAATGAATCCATGTCACGCTCTACTCACGTGGTCCCCAGTCTTTCCCAATGAGACGTTGTTACGCTCTACTCACATGGACACAGTCTTCCAATGAGACGTTGTTACGCTCTCTCACATGGACACAGTCTTCCTAATGAGACGTTGTTACGCTCTACTCACGTGGTCCCAGTCTTCCTAATGAGACCATGTCACGGTCAACTGATGGGGTCCATGTCTTCCCAAGGAGTCTATGCCATGGTCAGCAGACAAGGTCCAAGTTTTCCCAATGAGTCCATGTCACGCTCAACTATGTGGACCCAATTTTCCCCATTGAGTCCATGTCACGCTCAACTCATGTGGTCCCAGTCTTCCCAATGAGCCCCTGTACCACACGATCAATTCGTGTGGTCTCAGTCTTCCCAATGAGTCCATGTCACGGTCAACTGGGTGTGGTTCAGTCTCCAATGATCCATTCACGGGCAACGGTTGTTCACTTCCCAATGAGTCCATGTCACGGTCAACGGTGTGTCAGCCAAGTCATTCACGTCATGTTCATCTTCCCAATGACCTCATATTACGCTGAACTCTGAATAGGAGCTGGACAGGGCCAAAGCCTTCAACATCCTTTAGTCATTTTTTTCTTATTCTTTTTTTTTCTGTCTTTCTTTTTGGGGGTCGGGGTAGGGGAGAGTGGAGGACGAGGAAATTGTTGGTTTCGAAATGGACAACATCCTAGTCTGTAGTCTGCAGTGTAAACACTTCGTCACGTCGACTTGTGTGTTCAGCGTTTGTTTGCCTGTTGGTCCATTATACGACTATATTCCCTGAGCAACTCTCATCGCTACCTGCTCCTATGCCCACCCGTATACCCCCCCCCCCCCCCCGCCCCGCTTCTGGTTCATCTCCGTAATCCAATTTATTGGTAATTCAGGAAATACCTCGCTCGTTTGTTTTAACAGTTGATATGTTTAACAAGGCGTAGGTTGATTCTGAATGCGCCAGTGATTTGCCTCTGGCCATTGCTTAATTGAAAGCTAGAATTTCATTAAATTTTCAAGCTGTTGCGTTCTGTAGAATGGAAAGCCTTGTGTGTACCTGATGCGCTCACGTGTCAACCATCCATCGTAATTTTACACGAAACCTCTCTCTCTCTGTATCTCTCTGTCTCTGCCCTGTCTGTCTGTCTGTTTGTGTGTCTGTCTGTCTCCCCCTCTCTCTGTCTGTCTGTCTGCACCCCCTCCCCCCCTCTCTCTCTCTCTGGTTAAAGTTAACACACATGGATGCTGAGAGATCACCCAGAAAAACGTATATCATGTTATTATTTTATATAATTTATATGCTAGGGATAACACAACATGGGTTGATAAAGGAAGATCTCGTTTGTTTAACAGTGGATTTTGGATTTGTTTTGAATGAATTAAGGGGATCGAAGGATAACTGATTTTTCCATGTGCATTTAAAGAGTGGTTGATCGATCGTATGCGGCAGCACTGGAATGGAGATATGCAAAGTAGAGAAAAATATATCTGTCGATCTAATTGTCTGTCTATCTGTGTCTCCATCTGTCTATGTATGTATGCATGTATGTATGTATGTATGTATGTATGTATGTATGTATGTATGTATGATGTATGTATGTATGTATTTATGTATGTATGCATGTATGTATGTATGTATGTATGTAACGTATCTATTTGTCTGTCTGTCTGTCTGTCTGTCTGTTCGTCTGTCTATCTATCTGTTTGTCTATCCATCTGTCTATCTATATATCTATCTGTCTGTCAACAAAAATGCTATAGGTTACTTTATATAATTACTGATGTAGTCTCCATAGTATCTGTATACATATATTTATATGTATATATTTGTTCCATGACCCTGAGATCATTGGAGAATGAGACGGTAGAGATCTCACCATTCTCGTGTCAGCCTTTTGAATTAGGTCCCACTCCTCTCCATTATCTCTTTACCTTCCTCAACATTGGACAAAATAATAAGGAACCCACTCATAGGCCTGGTTGGGTTAAAGTCTACATGCACGCATTTTTTTGATTGATGACATGATTGATTGATTGATTGATTCATTCATTCATTCATTCATTCATTCATTCATTCATTGACGGATTATACGATTAAATGATTGATTTTCACTCTTGATTTCAAGAATCGTCACCCACACACTTAACCATGAGTTTTAACAGCTTGCCCTTCACAGTTGTTCACCAAGTGGAAAAAAGTCAGTGTTGAAGATTTATCAGCAATCTACGTCTTGTCGATAAAACCAAGTACAGACAAAAAACGAAACCCTCCGAATGACATAAAAATTTGTAAAAAAGAACCAGAAACACAAACGTTTATGAGTTATGCACCAAGTGAAACAGAATCTTGGGGCTGTATGCAACCCAGATCATCACTGTCACGTCATAATATTATGGACTCAAGATCTGAAAGCACGAGTTCAGTCCCACCCGAAAACATGAAATGCTAGACTGTTCACGGCCAATCTGAATCTTAAGGGGCAGACTTACCCAGATTTGGGTACCAAGATTGTGATGTTCAGTGTTTCAGTTCTAATTAACCAATCACCATGCTATTTGGCAAGAAGATACCTCAGACAGTATTCTTTGGATTGAATATCTTTGTTGGGGTCTGTGAGTTATGCAAAGTTGACAAAAATTAATTAATTAGAAAATGTTCTCGCGAAAATGAAAAAAATATAGTACATACTGTGACATTTATAACTACACACATATTCATGTTAGGAATTTGATATTTAGTGAGCAAACACATCTGTATAGTATGTATGGCATGTAGTAAATTCTTAGCTCTACTAACATTATTTTCTGTACAATCATCACACCGATTTTTAGAATAATTTTAATGAAAAAATTATGTAATACAACTTTTGATAAAAATGTTTCCTTCAAGCAGAACTGCAAGAGTTTACTACCGGCTATAGGTACCTGTCCCTGCCATACGTGTGCCAAATATCAAGGAAATCGGATGAAAACTTTTGAACATGTTATGTCTGATGTATACCATCTCGCGAAAAATTGCAAACTTAGTTAATTAATTTTTGTCAACTTTTCATAACTCACAGACCCCAACAAAGATATTCAATCCAAAGAATACTGTCTGAGGTATCTTCTTGCCAAATATCATGGTGATTGGTTGATTAGAACTGAAACACTGAACATCACAATCTTGGTACCCAAATCTGGGTAGGTCTGCCCCTTAATATCATTCTGGTGGTGTTGGCTTAGTGTTTCGTAGTCCCTCTTTTCCTTTTCAATTTCAGGACCTTGCCAACGCATACGGTTTTGTGCAGAGTCAGGGAATATGCCAGATGATTGCTGGCAGATTTGTGTGGAGCACATACGGAATTGTACGAGTTTGATGAATCCATTTCTTTTTACAGAAACTCCACACTCAAAACTAGCCCCAAACAATAGAGGGAATTTGTGCCACAAAGCGGTCTATGAATTGCTATATTTCAACTGCAAGGTAATGGGTACGTTAACTGCTGCTTACTTACTTACTTACTTACTGACCGCCTGCCCTATTTATTCATTGCCTGACTACTTGACTGACTGATTAACTGCCTGGCTAACTGACTGCCTGACTGCCTGACTGCCTGCCTGACTGATTGCCTGACTGCTGACTGCCTGCCTGACTGCATAACCGCCTGTCTGCCTGACCGCCTTCCTTTCATGTTATTGACATAAGGAGAAGCAAGGAAGGTTCCCCACTTATGTGTGCCTGGGCCATCCTCTGTAGAGCACTTCACTTATGTTTCAGGACTTTGAGGATTCCTTTTTTTTTTTTTTGTTCGTCGCCATGTGTTCTTCGGACTTCCTCTCTTACACTTTCCTTCTGGTATTCTATGAAGGACAGTCCGGATAATGCTATCCTACTCTCTTCAGATGGTGCGCCCAATCCATCAGCATCGTCTTTTCATGAAGATCATGCCCGCCCATAGTCCCTTGATCTCATTGGGCAAGTAGTTGAAAACAGTGATGGGCCGAAAAAGGTTTCTACGATACTTCGACAGCTGCTGTTATACGTTCCTAATTTCTTCCTCTTGTTGTCCTCTCTGCAGGGTTATATCGCTTTTCCCAGGCTGGGTCGTGGCTATTTGGCTTTTCCTCGCTTGGGACGCTCTCAGGGTGCAAGCACTGATGACGCTGAACATGGCGCCTCATGCTGTGCCTTGGGCCTGAAGACAGAATGGCTGCTGGCAGAGGATGGGAAGACCAGCACACAGAATGTCTGCGAGGCTGAGTCTTGTTGCCAAGGTCTGCAGGAAGTGATGGACCAGAAACCCGACGGTGCTTTCTATACCTTGTGTATCCCCACTTGCAACGCAGAGGAGACTGTGGGTACTTGTGTGTAACTTATGTGTGTGTGTGTGTGTGTGTGTGTGTGTGTGTGTGTGTGTGTGTGTGTGTTGTGTGTGTGTGTGTGTGTGAATGTGCGTGCAATATCTATCTATTTATCTATATATCTATCTATCTATCTATCTATCTGTCTATCTAATCTGATCTAATCTAATCTATATATCTAATCTATCTATCTATCTCTATCTATCTATCTGTCTATCTGTCTATCTATCTATCGTCTGTCTGTCTTTCCATATATCTATCTCTGTGTCTATCTATCTATCTTTCTGTCTGTATGTCTGTCTGTCAGTCTGTCTATCTATATATCTGCCCGTCTGTCTATGTACATGTATGTATGTATGTATGTATGTTTGTATGTTTGTATGTATGTATGTATGTATGTATGTATGTTTGTATGTATGTATGCAGCTATCTATCTATCTATCTATCTATCTATCTATATATCTATATATCTATATATCTATCTATCTATCTTTTTTTTTTCCTCATCCATCCATCTATCTATTTGTCTGTTTTTGTGTATGTCTGTCGTTCTGTTTATCTATCTATCTATCTGTATATCTCTCCGTCTATATATCTGTCTGTCTGTCTGTTTGTCTCTGTCTTCTATCTATCTATCTATCTATCTATCTATCTATCTATCTATCTATCTGTCTGTCTGTCTGTCTGTCTATCTATCTATCTATCTATCTATCTATCTATATGTCTATCTATCTGTCTATCTGTCTATTTATATATATATATATCTGTCTATCTATCTGCCTATCTATCTATCTACCTATCTATCTATCTATCTTTCTATCTATCTATCCATCTATCTATGTATCTATGTATCTATGTATCTATGTATCTATCTATCTATCTATCTATCTATCTATCTATCTGTCTGTCTGTCTGTCTATCTATCTTCCTACCTATCTGTGTGTATGTCCTCTTTACCTATCTATTATCTGTCTATCTATCTGTCTGTCTATCTATCTATCTATCTACCTATCTATCTATCTATCTATCTGCCTGTCTATCTGTCTGTTGTCCTAATCTATTTATCTGCATGTATCTATCTGTTACAGAAACCAGACACAGCTAATGACAACATGCTGTTGAAGCTGAAGGGACTGCTACGGAACTAACAGCACTGCGTTACTTTCCATTACCCATCTGAGTCCCAAACTTCCTGTGATGCTCGTTTCGACATGCGAGAAGAAGATCGAAGACTAAAAAATGTGTTGTACTTGCTTAAAAGTTTTGGCGCCTGTTACTCATTTTCTATTGTGTTTTATGTTAGTCATACGCTTTATTTAGATTTGCATTTCTCAAAAAGAGGCAAGTAAACTGTATGGCGTAAAATAACTATAGCTTAACCAAACGTGACAAAAGAATAAACAGCTTCCTAAGTGTCGTTATTTACCTCCCATTTTGTTTGTCTCTGATTTATTTTAGTTTTGATTTTAAACGTACAATTATGTTAATCAATCTTGTTTACAGCTCGCGTTGACAAGAATGTTGTGAAACACATTCCAACTTCTATTCCAAAATTGACAATTCCACATTTCTGACTGTTTACAAGACATAAACGAATGATTGTTGACACATATCTTGGACAGTCACTACTTTTAGTCACTGTCCGATTTCGCAATAATAATTCTTTTACCCGCCGTGGCATTTATTTACCTTATTCTTTTTCGATGAGGTACTGTGCTTTTTATTGAACAAAGTAACAGGCATTTCATTTTCTAGAGCGAATACCTGGCTGATCCCTTTTTTTTTTTTTTTTAAGTGTGAGTGGATATCTGGAAATATCTATTTGAGTGCCCTAGTTACATGTGCAGCCTGAAATCACAGGGATATTTTGAAGTCATATTTGAAGTCACACTTTGAAGCAAGTTGAAGTCACACTTTGAAGTCACACTTTGAAGTCACACTGAAGTCACATTATGAAGTCACACTTGAAGTCACACTTTGAGTCACACTTTGAAGTCACACTTTGAGGTCACACTTTGAAGTCACACTTTTGAGTCACACTTTGAAGTCACACTTTGAAGTCACACTTTGAGGTCACACTTTGAGGTCACACTTTGAGGTCACACTTTGAAGTCACACTTTGAGGTCACACTTTGAAGTCACACTTTGAAGTCACACTTTGAGGTCACACTTTGAGTCACACTTTGAGGTCACACTTTGAAGTCACACTTTGAGTCACACTTTGAAGTCACACTTTGAAGAGGTCACACTTTGAAGTCACACTTTGAGTCACACTTTGAAGTCACACTTTGAGTCACACTTTGAAGTCAACACTTTGAGGTCACACTTTGAAGTCACACTTTGAAGTCACACTTTGAGGTCACACTTTGAGGTCACACTTTGAGGTCACACTTTAAAGTCACACTTTGAGTCACACTTTGAAGTCACACTTTGAAGTAACACTTTGAAGTCACACTTTGAGTCACACTTTGAAGTCACACTTTGAAGTCACACTTTGAAGTCACACTTTGAAGTCACACTATGAAGTCACACTTTGAAGTCACACTATCAAGTCACACTTTGAAGTTACACTTTGAAGTCACACTTTGAAGTCACACTTTGAAGTCACACTTTGAAGTCACACTTTAATGAAAGAAGAGCAGCAAATAAATCATAATTATTCAACTAGAACACACACACAACACACACACACACACACACACACACACACACCACACATCAACACACACACACACACACACACACACACAAAAACACACACACACACACACACACACACACACACACACACACAACACACACAATCAACACACACGCACACACAAGCACACACAGAGTAACACATCATGAGGACATGATATTGTTCACAATGCGACGAATGATATTTTCCACTAATGTTAATAGAAAGCTAATTAAAATAACGTCTGAGAAATCCGTTTCAATTCTGATATTGAAATATTGTATAGATGTGGTCACATCTTACTAGAAATCTTCTGACTGCCATCATAAATGAGTCTGTGTGGTATAATTACATTCAGTGTCACCACTTATCGTTAATTGATTTACGTTTGATCTCATATGCGCTCCCTATCTTTGTAACTCTCCCTGTTTATCTATCTCTGCATGTCTATCAATGTCTGTCTGCCTAGTTGTCCGTCTGTCTGTCTCTACCTGTCTGTCTCTGTTTGTCTCTCTCTCTCTGTTTCTCTCTCTCTCTGTTTCTGTCTGTCTCTCTGTCTCTGTCTCTCTCTCTCTGTTTCTCTCTCCCGCTCTGCTTTTGTCTCTCTGTCTGTCTGTCTGTCTGTCTGTTTCTCTCTCTGTCTCTCTCTTCTCTCTTTCTCTCTCTCTCTCTTTCTGCTGTCTGTTTGTCTCTATCTGTCTGTCTGTTTGTCTCTGTCTGTCTGTGTGTCTGTGTCTCCCTCTCTCTCTCTCACTCTCTTTCTCTGTTTCTCTCTCTCCCGCTCTCATTCTGTCTCTCTCTCTCTCTCTCGCTCTCTCTCTCTCTCTCTCTCCTCTCTCTCCACACACCTCACACACACACACACCACACACACACACACATGCACGCACGCACGCATACACATACGCACGCATCTACACACACACACACTTTCACGCCTATGACAATAACAAAAATATATGACATAAACTGGCGCACACTCAAGTGACAATTGATGTTTATTTTTCATGGTGACTTGAAGCTTTTTTTATTTTGTAACTGGATTGGTATTCCTCATATTTCATTTTTGTTCTATGTTTGCGTTGTATTCTTTCGTTTTTCTTTGTCTATTTGCGTTCTTTTAATTAACCTGTCTATTCTTACCTGTTTCCAGAGAAATTAATGACAGGTTTTTTGTTTGTTTGTTTTTTTGTTTTTTTTGTTTCATGTTCCTTCGCTAATCTCAGTTCAGTGGACCTTTGCCTCTCTCGAGATTTGTGTTGTTGGTGAGTGGACTCGGGACCTTTTTAAAAGCTAAACTTAATGGTTTGTTGTCTCACCCCTCCTGATCAACAGCATGAGACAATAAAAGAATTGAAACAAGATATTGCGTTATGTTATGTGTTTGAAAATGGGAAAAAGGCTGTCTCCTTCTATGTTCTATTAACTCTCCCCCTACCAGCACTCCCTACCACCACCACCACCACCACCGCTACCACCACCTCAAACACAAACAACAAGCAACAACAGTTTCAGCTTCAATTTCTCAAGATGACGTCTCCCCGCTCGGAATGAATTCCATATGCTCTAGCGCCACGGTTGCCATGTGATGGAGAAGATCCAGAATGATCACGGCACAAGCCTTTCACGAGCTGGCCAGGTCCTGAGGTCCTGGATAGATAGTTCCATAACAGTGGGGTCGTGGGGGAGTGAGGTGGCAGAGACCTCAACTTTTCCCGGGACCAGCACCACGAGATCGGCGCCCATCCCCTCAAGCAACAACAACAACAACAGCAGCAGCAACAACAACAACAACAACAACAACAACAACAATAAAAAAAGAAAACCATAGCAAAAACAACCAAGTTTCCAGATTGTTTAACCCTTTGACTCCTGCGGTCTGTCCACCAGCATTCTGTATTGCCAGCCATGCTAGCAAAGCAAAAACTTGACCTTTTGATTCCCTCACCCTATCCACCAGTTTCCTGCAGGAAGCTGGTGGATAGGGTAAGGGAATCAAAGGGTTAATTTTTTGCAGTTGGTAGATAGGGCGAGGGAGTCAAAGGGTTAAATAAATTGCTTGATTTTATTGGTATGTTGGCTTGGCTAATGATTGTTGATATGATGACTGGATTGTAGGACAGGCGATTAGTTGGTTGGTTGCTTCTCGTGTCAAAAATCTAATTTACTTCGGTTTTGCATCATAAGAAAAAAAAAACCCGTTTCAATTAATCTCGAATTTCTAAAACGGAAAACATGATGTTTACAATATCCTTTCGATTTTAAAATGCATGACTTAATTTTTGTTGTTTGATTCAAAAGATTTAATATTTCTTTATTTTTCGTTATGTGCTAAATATCTTTTGAGTTGATGATGGATTCTGTCAAACAAGATTTCCCCCTTTCATCTGTACCTGCTTCCGCCTTCCTCCGTCTCTCTCATTCTGCTCTCTCTCTCTCTCTCTCTCTCTCTCTCTCTCTCTCTCTCTCTCTCTCTCTCTCTCTCTCTCTCTCTCTCTCTCTCTCTCTCTCCTCTCTCTCTCTCTCTCTCTCTCTCTGCTTTCTATGTCTAAATTCTAACATCATGTAAAACGTATGTGTCAAAATGCCCCTGTCCTACAATCCTCCACAGTTCTCAGATTCCAAGGAGTTTCTCTTTTAACCGTAACTTGAATTTCTGTAAGTCTTGTGGATATAAATCATTCTCTGTTTCTGACCCAATATCACGGAACCCTTCCTCTCCTTATACAAAGCAATTGATTGCTAACTTAAAAACCAAAAGGTCAAAACAGAAATATCTCCAAAATTTATAGACCAATAATTGTAGCTCTCCTTGGGCCAGTCGTATTGCTGCTCTCTCTCTCTCTCTCTCTCTCTCTCTCTCTCTCTCTCCCCTCTCTCTCTCTCTCTCTCTCTCTCTCTCTCTCTCTCTCTCTCTCTCTCTTCTCTCTATCTCCCCCTCTCTCTCTCCCGCCTCTCTCTCTCTCTCTATCTCTGTCTCTCTCTCTCTTTTCTCTCTCTCTTTTCTCTCTCTCTCTCTCTCTCTCTGTTTCTCTCTCTCTCTGTTTCTGTCTCTCTCTCTCTTTCTCTATCTTTCTCTGTTTCTCTCTCTCTCTCTTCTTTCTCTCTCTCTCTCTCTCTCTCTCTCTCTCTCTCTCTCTCCCTCTCTTTCTCCCACACTTTCTTTCTACCTCATCCTTCCTATCTGTCTTTATCTCTCTCCTCCCTCTCCCTATCGCACACACACTCAAACCAGCAAGCCAACCAACTAGCCAACCAGTCATTCAAGCAAGCAAACAAACAAGTAAGCAAGCAAGCAGCTATCAACCTACCAACCAACCACCAATCACCAACCAACCAACCAACCAACCAACCTGCAACCACCACAACCAACCATACCAACCAACCAACAACCAACCAGACACTGTCAACCAACCAACCAACCAACCAACCAACCTGCCAACCAACCAACCAACTCAACCAACACCAACCAACCAACCAACCTCCAACCAACCAACCAACCAGGTAACCAAAAAGCCATTCAAACTAATGGGTCGGGAGAGAGGGATTTTTTAAAAGTTTTTGTTTGTTTAACTGGAGTTCATCACACTAGGACAATACTGTAAATGTTACATCCAAATCTACCAGCATTTATCAAAAAACGCCTTGATTCTGCCGGAAAAGAAAACGCACTCACAGAGACACACACAACACACACGCACACACCGACGCACAAAACACACACACACACACACACGACACCAGCACGCACACACAACACACACACACAAACACACACACACACACACACACACACACAACACAAACACACACACACACACACACACACACACACACACACACACACACACAACACACACACACACACA
This sequence comes from Monoplex corrugatus, assembly GCA_030674185.1. NCBI lineage: Eukaryota > Metazoa > Mollusca > Gastropoda > Littorinimorpha > Ranellidae > Monoplex > Monoplex corrugatus. Next base: position 67,788,336 of record JAPXFY010000015.1, read on the forward strand.
ACACACACACACTACACACACACACACACACACAACACTACACAACACAAAACACACACACTACACTACACACACACACACACACACACACACACACACACACACACACACACACACACACACACACACACATACACACACACACACACACACACACACACAACACACACACACACACACACACACACACACACACACACACACACACACCACACACACACACACACACACACACACACACACACGTACACACACACACACGTCACACACACGGTATACACATACACACACACACACCACAACACACACACACACACACACACCACACACACACACACACACACACACACACACACACACACACACACACACACACACACACACACACACACACACACACAACAACTAAACACACACACACACACATACACACACACACACACACACACACACTACACACACACACACACACACACACACACACACACACACACACACACACAACACACACCACACTACACACACATACCCCACTCTGCACTGACAATGTCTCGAATTTCGAAGGGGAAACGGGATCTGTGAAACATGAACACCACCAAACCGATAGGAGCATAAGAATGGACAGCAAGCAGACGACCATTTATGAGAGAGAACAGCACAAAGTGAAATAACGAGTATCGCTTCTGTTGGATAGACATAATATTATACATAATTATCGTTATTTTCGGGCAGTTCGGCGATCCGTATATGAGACTCACCCACCAAATATAAACGCCACAATTCCAAATACGATGCATCTCCACGTATTGGTACGGCTGAAACTCGGGTCAAAGCAAAATATATTTGTGACCTCCCACCACGAAATCAGTCTTAACTAGCATTTTGGGCATTTTGAGATATACATATCACTGGAAAGTGTACATTCTACTGATCATTTTGGTACTTGAATAAAGCTTGTACTAAAAAAAAATGTAACAGTTATGTATGTTTAAAGTCATTAAGTAGTATGACGGCCATTTTGAGAAAACTGCCTCTAAAGTTTTTGTGTGCTCTCCTACACATTTTCCTTAAATTTCATTTTTTTTGCTGGCTTTGACCCAGTTTGTTTCTAATTTTCGCTGTCATTATCTGAAAGGTGCACCAAAGAGCTTTCCATCAGTGTATTACTGTGGGGTACTTACAGGTTACGGTTCATAATAAGAGGCAAAAATAGGTACTTTTGGTAGGAAATTGCGTTCTTTCTGCTGTGATCAGTGCATTAAAATACCATTTTAAATTGATTAATAGTATTTTTTTCAAGAAAAACATTTCTGTTGGCGATAGATTATAGTCTACAGAAATCAATTTTGAGAAAAAGTCAAAACACCCCAGACAGACCCTCAGTCACCTTTTCAGCTCGTAGTGCTGTTCGACTGACTGCGAGTTAAGACTGGCTTCGTGGTGGGAGATCACATTTGGCTTTGGTCGGCACTCACCACGTTTCTACTGCGGCATGATAACAAACACATTGAGCAACACTTGTTTCCTGCAATAACCTTTACACCACTATATCCCAGGAACGAGAACATAAGATCTAGTGATGTAAAATTATTTTTTACAGTTGTTGAAACTCTTGGACCGCAAAGTAAATAGACAGATAGATGAATAAACAGATAAAAAAAAAAGATAGAAATTAAGACGCTAAAATGTTTGTAGTGACTTTTCGTCCATGGGTGGCCTTTTTCGTTCCAGGCGACGGTATGGCACAAAATTAGTTAACTTAAACACTACAGTTAGTAATGTGGATACAATCCACGTGCGGCATTATCAGGTTATTGATGATAACAAGTAGTATAATGTATAATATGTGGCTTTAAAAAAAAACACATAAAATGGATTAAACAAGTAATAATGAACATATAATAAATGATACATAAAAAATATAAAATATAAAAATGGGTTAAATAACAAATATAAATAGACGAACAATAAATAAACTAGATATAAATATATATGAACAAAAATAAATAAATGTAAATAAAAACATGATTAAATAAACGAATAAAAATAAACCAATAAATCGATAATAACTAATAACAAATAAATAAATTGATAAATAAGTGAAACAATGAATATACATACATAATAATAATATATAAATAGATAAATACATGAATAAATAGATAATGAATAAATAAATAAATAAATGCCAGTACTGGGGGAGGGTGGGGGGGGGTGGCATTATGTCCACTATCTATACTGTCCAGCAGTGTCTTGGAATGGAGACTTTCCTTTTCTTTTGTTTCTGCCTGCAATGCACATCTAGTGATGCGGCCATCTTTTACGTTCTGTAGCGGCCATGGCGCTTAATGGTCTGGGGGGGGGGTGCACTCGTTCTCCCTGAGTCCCCTGATGTAGTTGAATGAAAGGCCTGCTGAGGGGCAGTGCCAGGAGCTGCTTTTGTATCATGATAGGTACATCAGTGGGCAATGCAGAAGACCGTGTAAGTGATGATGATGTGATGATGATGATTGATGATGATATATAATAATAATAATAATAAAATAACAAAATAGTAACAAAATAATAATAATAATAATAATAATAATAATAATAATAATAACACATTTACATCATAATCATCATCATATCATCATATCATCATCTTCATCATATTATCATCTTCATCATGGATAATGATAATGATGATGATATAATAATAATAATAATAATAATAATAATAATAATAATAATAATAATAATAATAATAACAATATAATAATAATGATGGTGATTGATGATGATGTATGTATGATATAAGATAGAGTGTAGTAGTATGATGATGAGTAGATGATGTATGTGTGTATGATAGTAGTATGTAAAAATAATATAACAACAAAAATATAATAATAATAATAATAACTAATAATATAATAATAATAGTGATGATAATAATAATAATAATAATAATAATAATAATAATAATAATAATAATAATAATAATATATATAATAATACAATGATAATGATATGTAATATATAATAATACATATATATAATAATGATAATAATAATAATAATAATAATAATAATAATAATAATAATAATAATAATATAACATATCAATCAATAATTAATCATATAATAATAATAATAATAATAATAATAATAATAATAATAATAATAATAATGATAATATGATAATAATAATAAAAATAATGTATAATATATATAATAATAATATAATAATAATAATATAAATAATAATAATAACAATATAATAATAATATGTAATAATATAATAATATAATAATAATAATAATAAACTAATAATAATAATAATAATAATACAATAATTAATAATAATTAATAATATAATAATATAATAATAATATATAATAAAATATAATAATAATATAATAATAAATAATAATAATAATAATAACAATAATAATAATAATAATAATAATAATAATAATAACATAATAATAATAATAATAATAATAATAATAATAAATAATATATAATAATAATAATAATAAATATAATAATAATAATAATACAATAATAATAATAATAATAATACAATATATAATAATAATAATAATAATAATAATAATAATAATAATATATAATAATAATAATAATAATAATAATAATAATAATAATAATAATAATAATAATAATGATTAATGATAATAACAATAATAATAATAATAATAATAATAATAATAATAATAAATAAAAATAATAATAAATAATAATAATAAATATAATAATAATAATTAATAATAATATATATAATGATAATAACAATATAATAAATAACAATAATAAAAAATAATAATAAATAATAATAATAATAATAATAATAATATTAATTCAAATAATATATCAATATAATAACAAATAATTACAGGTACCAAATTTTCATTCAAGAATCAAACCAAGGCGCACATCTATCATTCATCGAAACAATTACCGACAACGACAAAACTTCAGGCACAAAGCACACGCAAACTGGGAGGGAGAAGACAGGAGGGGAATAGGGCGTGTGACCCTTTTCCATAGCCGTCATTCTCCCTCTGTCTCATGCACACACACACACACACACACACACACACACACACACACACACACACACCACACACACACACACACACACACACACATACCACACAACACACATACACTCACTCACACACACCACACAGCACACACGCGCGCGCACCACACACACACACACACACACACACACACACACACACATACACAGAAATCTCTACACTCACAGCCTGTTCAACGACATGACCCTTGACCCATCATTCACTCACTCACGCTCACACTCACACACGCACACACACTCATACCCTCACTCATTCACACACGTACACACACACACACACACGCACACACACACACACACACACGCACACACACACACAACACACACACACACACACACACACACACACACAACACACACACACACACACACACACACACACACACAGATGATGCTGGTCTAGGGAGTACTCAAGCCTATTCAACGAATAACCCTTGACCCATCATGTCTCTTCTCTGTCAACATACACATTCTCTATTTTTTCTCTTTGTGTTCCCCACCCCCACCCCACTCCCCGTTTAAATGAAGACTTCAGAAAGGCAGAAGGTTAAATGGCAAACATTTGTGTTATGTGTAATCCAGACTCCCCTCATACATTTCTATTGAAAGGTGTATAATCACGCTTTATGTGTATCCGATCCTCATACATTTCTATTGAAAGGTGTTTAATCCGCTTTAGGTGTAATCGACTCCCTCATACATTTCTATTGAAAGGTGTAAATCACGCTTTATGTGTAATCGGACTCCCTCATACATTCTATTGAAAGGTGTTAATCACCTTCGCTTTTAGTCCCTCTCAACATCTCTCAAAATAGTTTCAGGAAGATGAAGAATCAATCTATAATATTAGACAAATGAATATAAGATAACATATAATGATAATGACAATGGCAATAATGATACTACTATTACTACTACTACTACTACTATTACTGCTACTACTACTACTACTACTACTACTACTACTATACTACAATTACTACTACTACTACTAAAAATAATAATGATAATAATAATAACAATAACGATAATAGTAGTAGTAGTAGTATAGTAATAATAATAATAATAATAATAATAATAATAATAATAATAATAATAATAATAATAATAATAATAATAATAACAATAATTAGAAGAAGAAGAATAGTACAACGATTTAATAATAGCTAAAACTGTACTGAAGCAATTTTGAACCCCCCCTGCATACGCACACACACACATGTATGTACATATGTTCGCGTGTGAGTGTATGTATGTATGTGTGTGTGTGGTGTGCGTGTGTGTGTGTGCGCGCGCGCCTGTGTGTGTGTGTGTGTGTGTGTGTCCGTAACGGATAATGGATAATAAACAGCTTGCTGAGGGACCCTGGCCCGCATGACGCTTCTGATGCGATACAGGGACAGTTTACAAATCTGGCCTGAAGTCTGCTGATATCAGTGTGAACATCTGGGAATTAAGAGACAGTTGCAAAATTAATAGGTGCGCCGAGCGACAGGCTGTACGTGACGGCAACGCCATTGCAAAAGCGGGTGGGAAAATCTCTCGAGTGTGGATGGACAGAAGAGAGGGAAGGAAAGCTGCGGCAGCGACCACCCAGCCACAGCTATCAGCCTTCGTGTGCATCAGCTGTGCCAAGGCTTGCCACTAAAAATCGGCTTGTTTAATTAACCCCAAGCCGACGCTGTTCCATATCCAGTTGAGTTCACATAATCAGGCGCATCCATTGCCTAATCAGACATATGGAGCTTGTATCAAATGATTACAATTAACCATAATTATGAATTCAATAATTTCTGCTCATTATTAAAACAGAAAATCACATAAACACACATTAATGTGTGTGTGTGTGTGTGTGTGTGGGTGTGTGTGTGGTGTGTGTGTGTGTGTGTGTGTGCGTACGTGTGTGTATGTGTGTGTGTGTGTGTGCGTACGTGTGTGTATGTGTGTGTGTGTTTGTGTGTTTCTCTCTGTGTGTTGTGTGTGTGTGTGTGTGTGTGTGTGTGTGTGTGTGTGTGTGTGTGTGTGCGTACGTGTGTGTATGTGTGTGTGTTTGTGTCTATGTGTGTGTGTTTGTGTGTTTCTCTGTGTGTGTGTGTGTGTGTGTGTGTGTATGTGTTGGGTGGGTGGGTTGGGGTTTTTGTGTGTCTTGTGTGTCTGGGTGTAGCTGGTTGAGGTTGTTTGTATGCTAGTATGCAACTCAGGGTTGTTTATTTGTTCACATTAGATAGTATTTGTTTTCAAACTTCCCTGTTAAATCCCTTTTTTATCTTTTAAGAAACCAAGTGTGTGTGTTTTGGGCGAGAGTTCTATAAAGGCTGTTTTTCGTACTGTAATGTTTTCAAACCTTACTGGATACCTCACGTCTTGAAATCCACAACAGACCTTAGTAACAGAACAAATCAAACGCACATATGTCTGTGAAAGAGATTGTCAAACAATCACGGCATGAAGATGAACAGGACGATAAAAGACCTGTGTGAAGAATCTGATAAATCACCAGCAGTGCACTGTGCCAGCAGTTAAGGCGTTGGCAAACTAAGACCAAAAATAAAACCACAGTGCTAAGAACATCCACGCTGATGATTCTGACGAGGACTACGTGCAGGCTCTCTATGCCCAGCTCCTAAATGGAACTCCCTTTGCCTCCCGCAAGTACAAAAGAAAAAACTGGAAAGGCTGGATGAATAAAGAGTTTATCAACTGAATGAGCTGATGGAAAGAGCAGAGAGAAGAAGATCATGAAGAAATTGGGGACGAGGACGCAGCCCTGCTTTACTTCACTTGAAATAATGAATGGCTCCGGCTACAATCAGTCAAATGCAGTGTACTCTCATGCCGTCATAGAAAGAGACGATGAGATTCAGCAGTTTCAGTGGGCATCTGATCATTCCAAGACTGCAAAACGGAGTCTTCTGCTAACCAAGTCAAAAGCTTTGAGCAGGTCGATGAAGGCAACGTGTGGAGGCTGCGTCTGTTCCCGGCTCTTCTATTTAAACAGTCTGAGTGACAAAAATCATGTCGATGGTAGATGTCTCGGCTTTGAAGACACGTTGGGATTCAGGATAAACGCGGTCTGCTGGTGTGTGCAACTTCTTCTGAACTACTCGGACAAAGGCCTCGCCGATAGTGCTGAGCAATGACATCATCATCATCATCATCATCATCAGGTGCCCTGCCGCATGGCGTTGGCGACCATGGACTTCCAACCATCTCTATCTCTCGTTGCTCCCAGCATCTCCCCCACCCTCCTCATCCCCAGCCACTCTGCAAGTCCGTCCAGCATTCTCTCCCTGGGTCTACCTGGTGCTCTCTTTCCCTCCAGCTTTCCCGTTGTGACCAGGTGCTCCAAATCCCCCTTCCTCATAAAATGGCCTATAAATGTTGCCGTCTTTTCCTAATCTTCCTTATGAGTGATCTACTTGTGTCTGCCTCCATCAAGACTGTCTCGTTTGTTTTCTTTGCTGTCCATGGCACTCTCAACATTCTTCTGAGAACCACATCTCGGCTGCCTCAATCTTGCTCTGGCTTTGCTCGCTGACTGTCCACGCCTTGAGCAATGACATGCTTCTGTAATTACTAAAAGTCACTGCGGCCTCCCTATTCTTTTTGTGGCATAACGATGTGATTTTGCAAAGTGCGTGTCTGTTGGAGCTGATCCCTGTTTCCAGCACTGGCAAAGCAGCGCGTGAAATGGCTTAGGAGTAGCAGTTTCTAACACAGAATGACTTCAGCAAGGATGCCATCTTTGCTTAGTGCCGTGCCATGAGCAAGTGAGTCAATGGCCCTTACTGAGTTTGTTTGCAACACATACACACACACCACACACACACACACACACACACACACACACACACAAGCACACACACACACACACACACACACACACACACACAGCACACACACACACACACACACAGCACACACACACACACATATACACACTCACACACACACACAACACACATATACACACTCACACTACACACACACACAACACACACACACATTACACACACCAACACACACACACATACACACACATACACACCACACACAATACACACACACACATACACACATACACACACATACACCACACACACACACACATCACACAAACACACATACACACATACACACAACACACACAACACACACAACACACACACACACACACACACACACACACACACACAACCACACACACAAAACACACACCACACACAACACACACACCAAACAACACACACCAAACACACACACATACACACACACAACACACCCAACATCACACACACGCAAACACACACCAACACACACATATACACACACACACATACACACACACACACACACACACACACACAGTAACAGTGTGTCCCAGTGTACGCATATAATCAGGTAACAATGTTCCAATAACTAACATGTTTCCCCATATATGCATACAAAAGACAATGTTTTGAAGTGTACGCGTATTACCAACTGCGAGTGTGTGTGTGTGTGTGTGTGTGTGTGTGTGTGTGTGTGTGTGTGTGTGTGTGTGTGTATGTGTGTGTGTGTGTGTGTGTGTGTGTGTGTGTGTGTGTGTGCTATGTGTGTGTGTGTTGTATGCGTGTATGTGTGTGTGTGTATGTATGTGTGTATGGTGTGTGTGCTGTGTGTGTGTGTGTGTGTGTGTGTGTGTGTGTTGTGTGTGTGTGTGTGTGTGTGTGCCTGTGTGTGTGTGTGGTGTGTGTGTGTGTGGTGTGTGTGTGGTGTGTGTGTGGTTGTGTGTGGTGTGTGTGTGTGTGTGTTTGTGTGTGTGGTGATGTGGTTGTGTGTGGTGTGTGTGTGTGTGTGTGTTGTGTGTGTTGTGTCGTTTGTGTTTTGTGTGCGCTTGTGTATATGTTTGTGTGAGTGCACGCCGCAGGAGCGCACATGTTACTACTACTATTATAATAATGAATGTGACAATAATGATGATGATTCATCATCATCATTATCATCATCAGTGTCACCGTCCTCAACATTATCATCACCATCATTCAAAACAACCTAGAGAACCCTCCAGTACCAAAAATCCGCTCATGGCTCTGAACACTGATAACACAAAGAAAATATGCCATAAAATGTATTACAGAAATAGTTACGTCGAATTCTCTCTGTGTGTGTCTCTTTCTGTCTGTCTGTCTGTCTGTCTGTCTGTCTTCTTTTCTTTCTTTCTCTCTCTCTCTCTCATTCTCTCCCTCTTCTCTCTCTCTCTCTCTCTCTCTCTCTCTCTCTCTCTTTCTCTGTCTGTCAGACTGGCTGGCTGTCTGGCTGTTTCTCTCTCTCTCTCTCTGTCTTTCTCATCTCTTTCTCTCTCTCCCTCTTCTCTCTCGCTGCTTGCTCTCTCGTTCTCTTTCTCTCTTCTCTTCCTCTCTCTCTCTCTGCCTCTGTCTGTCTGTCTCTCTCTTTTTCTCCCTTCTTTGTGTCTATGTCTGTCTGTGTGTCTGTGTCTGCTCGTATGTCTGTGTGTCTGTGTGTCTGTGTGTCGTGTGTGTGTGTCTGTCTGTCTGTCTGTCTGTCTCTCTCTTTCTACCCCTCTCTCTTTTTCCCTCGCTCCCTCTCTCTCTCTTTCGATATAACACACAACCATCGCTATTATGAATGATAATAGAAAGGAGGGTTCATAAAGCGCAACATCTTGGGAAACGAATTCCTAATTGCTTTGCATTTTACAGAATATGTAATGCATCAAAGCATGATTCAACAATAACTCAATCATACACGCATGCTAGGACATTGCACAAGAACAGAAAACAACAATATTGTGCGCGTATGATGTAAGGACTCCTTTTTCTTTTATCTTTCTTTTTTTTCTTTTTGTTCTTTTTGTGTATTCATATGTACAATTCTGCACGCAGCATGCGAACACACGTACCTACGTGCGCACAAACACGTACGCAGAAACATTGAAACACAAACGGCTGCACAGGAAAACATACTGGCGAACGCACATACACCGATGCAAGGCTTGCAAACTGATCGGTGAAACATACGCAAATGATGTTTTCCCACACAATAATCCATAAGAGAATAGTGCGGACAACACGACGCAAAGGATAAATGAGAAAAAGGTGAGACTAACGATAGTTATGGTATTGTGTAAATGTCTGGATATGCTGAGCGACAAATGTTAGGAATGTGTGACTGGAGATCCCATTTCACAGAAATCACTTTTTTTTTCTTTCTCTTTATATTCTTTGAGTGATTAAGTGGAGGTTTGCAACAACAGGTGTGTTTTTATTTAGATCATAAAAAAACAGCGAGATCGTCGACAAACATCGCTCATTGTCAAGGGAACAGAGTGCTAAATGATAGCAGACTGACAGCTAAATAGTGAGTGAACCAGGAATGCGTTCCAGTGCCAACATTCTTCGCCTTCCTCCTCGCAGCAGTGATGATATACGCGTTCAAATCTGTTGACAAAGAAGAGGTGCTGCATCTTGTTCCGATCAGACGAAAACTCTTCAACCTGCATAGCTTAAAGCCAACACCAAAGTGCTCATAGTCGTCGTTTAGGAATTCCTCTTTACAGATGATGCGCACTGGCCGCACACTCCATGAAGATATTCAATAAACTACGGACCAATTTGCTGCTATCTGCAGATGCCCAAGCCTTACAGTCAGCCTCGGGAAGGCAGTGGCATGTTTCAGTCAACACCATCTCAGGCTTCTGACGCTTCAAAACTCCCGACTGTCACCATTAACCAGACAAGACTGTAGACACATGCTACAGCTTGGGCGATACAATGAGTAGTAATGGATGTCTTCATGCAGGAATAGTGTTGTTCATCTCCACGCTGGTTCTGCTTTGGAAGGTTAAGCAAGAGGTTGTATCAAGGTCATGGAATCAGGCTAACTACAAAGATTGATGTGTACGATTAGTGGTGTCCTAACTGTCCAATACTCTGTTGTTATGGTGCAAAACCTTGACTACCTACTGGAGTTCTTTGGACAGGGGGAACTATTCTGTCAACCATGTCTGGACAATATTTGTAACATAGCAAGAGTGAAAATCTAGCCTTCAAGTTTTAAAAGAGTTGTAGTTTGCCGAGCATTGAATATCATCATCATCATAATCATCAGGTGCCCTGCCGCATGGCGTTGGCGATCATGGACTTCCATCTGTCTCTATCGCTCGTTGTCTCCAGCATCTCCCCCACCCTCCTCGTCCCAACCCACTCTGCAAGTCCGTCCAGCATTTTCTCCCTGGGTCTACCCGGTGCTCTCTTTCCCTCCAGCTTTCCGTTGTGACCAGGTGCTCCAAATCCCCCTTCCTCATAAAATGGCCTATAAATGTGGCCTGTCTTTTCCTAATCTTCCTTATGAGTGATCTACTTGTGTCTGCCTCCATCAAGACTGTCTCGTTTGTTTTCTTTGCTGTCCATGGAACTCTCAACATTCTTCTTAGAAACCACATCTCGGCTGCCTCAATCTTGTGACACCAGACGTCAGCAAGTTACTGCGAACCCTAAACTCAGATTTAAAAACATCAAAGTTGCATTGAATATAGACTCATCAAATACCCCTTTTAATGACTATTTTACTCCTATTTTACCAGAAAGTAAAGACAAAACAATAAACAAAGCAAAATCATTTACACAAAAGACTTAAAATTCAAAATATTTGTAAGGCATTCACATCTCGTTCAAAGGATCTACATATGCACATGAATAGTCAACAATATCAAAAGTGAAATATGAGAAGAAACATCTATTAATAAAACATTGACATACATTAATATACATGTGTAAGTAAATGAGCTGGACCTGACACGTTGTCTGCATATAAGACATACGCAGCCTACAGATGGTCCTTTTAGCATAGCTGAAACAAAGGCACCGTGACCAAGGAAGGCCACTGAAGAGATACAATGATACTCCCACGGCCAACCTCATCAGCCACGGTATTAGCACTACGAACCATGAAGACATTACCGCAACACAGTTTTTGCTGGCGTTAAGGGTGCACACAGGACATACATACATACATTTGAACAACGCAGTACGTCTGTTGCGCAATTAGAAAGGGACTGGCGGAAGCCGAATCAAGGCCCGCAGAACGCCTTCCAATTAGTGCCTTTGAAAGAACATGCGTCTCCGGGATTAGTCTTTATCCCATATGTAGACATGAAATATACCTATTCACGTCAGACTGACAGGGAGACTCTATGGCCATCTGTTCATAGGTTTTATTGTTATTGTAGCTACCACAAGGATCATTTCAGAACAGGACCACAGACAGTAAGTTGTCAGGCAGTCAAATCACTGTATGTACTGTATCTGAAAAATCTCTCTGACAATGGTTTGCTTGAGATTTATCAGTCAGCATACAGGAAAGATAACAGCTCAGTAAGTACGGCTTTGAATGTCTTTTGTGGTCTGCTTACAGAAGTAAATGAGGAAACTAGTCTTTCTTGTGCTCTACTTGAACTCAATGCAGTATTTGATATCATATGATCATTTATCATTTCATTTTCTGAAGAGACTAAAAGTTATCACCAGCTTTGAGAGGTTTGTTGTTACGTCAGTGCGAGTTTCCAATCTCATATTGTAAGCAGGAGTGTGTTTCCCTTTCTCTTCGTGCACATTGTGTAGGGACTGTCATGCGGCACAGGTGACACCAGACCGTCAGCCAACTACTGTGACCAAAATTAAACCCAAAGTCAAACTTAGAAACACCAAAATAGCAACATGGAACATGAGAACAATGTTGCAGAAAGGTAAATTAAACAACATCAAAATGGAGATGGAAAGGCTTAACATCAGTATTTTAGGACTAGGGGAAGTGAGATGGAAGGGGGCAGGCATGATAACATCAGGAGAATATACAGTGATATACTCTGGTTGTAATTCACATGAAAGAGGAGTAGGCATCATAATGGACAAAGACAAATCAAAAGCAGTTAAGGGATACTGGGCAGTGTCCGACAGAGTTTTACCGGTCAAATTCGGAGGCAAACCATTTGATATCAACATCATACAGGTGTATGCACCAACATCCGCAAGTACTCGGGAAGACATCGACAACTTCTACGATGTTTTAGAGATGGCCAAGGTCCAATGTAAATCACAAGAAGTTACAGTCATAATAGGAGATTTTAATGCTAAAATGGGACAGGATAGGGTGGAGGATATAGTTGGACCTCATGGCCTTGGTACACAAAATGAAAGGGGGGGGGGGGACTTGTAGAATGGGCACAGATAAATGAGTTCATAGTAGGAAACACCTGGTTTGAGCAGCCTAACAAAAGAAAATGGACTTGGATGAGTCCAGGAGATAACACCAAAAATCAGATTGACTACATCCTGATCAACAAAAGATTTAGAAATTCTTTACTGTCAGCAAAAACACTACCAGGCGCAGACTGCAACAGTGACCACAATCCTGTAGTGGGAAGATTTAGGCTGAAATTGAGGAAAAGGAAACAGACCAAAAGCAACATCAAACTAAACCTTGGACTCTTGAAGACAGATGAAATGATACGTCGAAAATTTAATGTAAATGTTCAAAACAAATTCAGTGCTCTGGAAGACGTTGGTGACAGTGAGGAACAATGGACAAAGTTGAGAATTTCGATAAATGAAGCTTGTGAAGAAATCCCTAAGGCAGATAGAAAAGCAAAAAAGAGCTGGATGACTAATGCAATTTGAACCTGATGGAGGAAAGGAGGAAGGCAAAGAGAAACGAGGAGATATACAGGAAGATAAACAAAGAAATCAGGTATAGGAGCAATGAAGCTAAGGAAGCTTGGCTGAACACAAAATGCAAAGAGATAGAAGAACGACACAAAATGGATCCTCAGGGTATGTACAGACGAATTGAAGAAATTGTCCACAGGAAAAATACATGCACATCAACTGGTTGCTTAAAATCGAAAGATGGCACGCTTATCATGGAAAAAGACAAAATACTGGACAGATGGGGAGAGTACATTAAAGACCTTTTTGAGGATGACAGAAACGAAGAACACATTATAAAAAACCATAATGAAAGATGAAGTTAGAGCAGCACTGAAAAAGATGAAACCAGGAAAAGCCCTAGGACCAGACAACATTACTACAGAGATGATTGAAGCCCTGGAGGAATTTGGCATAGAAAAAATAACAGTCCTCCTAAATGAAATTTATGACACTGGAAAAATCCCCAAAGATATGTCAAAATCAATTTTCATTGCACTTTCAAAGAAGACAAGAGCTATAGAATGCGAACTCCATCGCACAATCAGTTTGATGAGTCATGTAACAAAAATCCTGTTAAGAATAATCATGATGAGGACAAGGAATAGAATCAAAGAGAAATAGCAGAAGAACAGTGTGGATTTGTGGAAGGGAAAGGAACTATTAATGCCATAAACATCCTAAGAACTATCATAGAGAGGTCAATTAAGATGAATAAGAATTTGTATTTATGCTTTGTTGACTATACCAAGGCTTTCGATCGGATACGACATGAAGAATTGATCAACCAACTGGAGAAATTCAATGTTGATGGAAAAGATCTATGAATAATCAGGAATATGTACTGGGAACAAACAACTGCAGTGAGAATAGAAAACAATATAAGCTCTTTTCAAAACATCAAAAGAGGAGTCAGACAGGGTTGTGTTTTGTCACCAGATCTGTTTTCACTATAAGTCATTATAGCGAAGACATCATGAGAAACCTAGAAGAAGACCCTGGATTAAAGGTTGGAGGGAAAATGATAAACAACATTAGGTACGCAGATGACACCGTGCTAATTGCAGAAAATGAAAGGGACCTACAAAACCTTGTGAATATACTAGAAACAGAAAGCAAAGGTAAGGGGCTGGAACTAAACAGCAGGAAGACTGAAGTCATGGTGATCAATAAAAAACATGAAATCCCCTCATGCAAAATAACAGCAAATGGCACAACCTTGACACAGGTTAATAAGTTCAAATACCTGGGAACGGTCATTTCATCAGACGGCAGATGCACATCGGAAATAGCTGGCAGAATCGGCCAAGCCAAAACAGCATTCAAGAAGATGACAAGCATTCTTACCAACAAATGCCTGTCAATTAAAGAGAGTCCTTGAATGTTATATAGAACCAATACTGTTGTACGGATGCAAGGCGTGGACAGTCAGCAAGCAAAGCGAGAGCAGGATCGAGGCAGCTGAGATGTGGTTTCTAAGAATAATGTTGAGAGTTCCATGGACAGCAAAGAAAGCAAACGAGAGTGTCTTGATGGAGGCAGACACAAGTAGGTCACTCATAAGGAAGATTAGGAAAAGACAAGCAACATTTATAGGCCATTTTATGAGGAAGGGGGATTTGGAGCACCTGGTCACAACGGGAAAGCTGGAGGGAAAGAGAGCACCAGGTAGACCCAGGGAGAGAATGCTGGACGGACTTGCAGATTGGCTGGGGATGAGGAGGATGGGGGAGATGCTGGGGGCAACGAGAGATAGAGATGGTTGGAAGTCCATGGTCGCCAACGCCATGCGGCAGGGCACCTGATGATGGTGATGATGATGAATGTACATCAAGGATTTGTTTTAGAACCAGTTTTGTTAACATTATATTTACAGCTCCTGTCTGATGTAACTGCTCTAGACGATCATAGTTTTTATCATTACGCAGATGACACAGAACTGTCAAAAATTTCTTAACCAGATATTTTTTTTTTCTGTTCTGAGTAACGATCAGACATGGAATAATGGTGTGTTGTCCTGGATAAACAGCAACAAATTAAAATCGACCACAGACAAAACAAGTGAGAACCACTGGCACTATTTCTCAACTTGAACTGATTGGCAGTGAATGTGCAAATATTGCTGGTTCTGACCTTTTGTTGTAAACCTCCATGATATACTTTGGGGTTATTATTGATTGAAGTTTTACTATGCAAGAGCACATCAGCAACATCTTCCGCGGTTCTTATCTACGATGCAGGAGGGTTGCTTTCAAAACGTCCAATAAACGACTCGTTTCTGTAACGACAACTTCGTGGCTAGACTACTGTAATTCTGTATTGGCTGGATATCTAGCAAAACGAGCTTCATGACTGCAAAGTATCCGAAACAATACAACACGTTTAATCACGAATAAAAGCAGGCATGATAATGTGTCACCATTATTCAAAATCCTCCATTTGACTAGCGATCAAATTTTGCTCCCAGTATAAGATTGCCGGCCTTGTATGTCGCCATACTGTTACATGACCTTTCGGATCACTTCTGCAGATATAAACTTCACGCAACCTGAGATCCTCAAAACAAAATCTTCTGATATTGCATAAATGTATTCTTAAATCAGCTGGAGATCGTGCTTTTAGTTTCATTTTACCGTCTGTTTGGAACTTACTGCCGGCTGATTTAAGAATCTGTCCTCCCTTTCTCATATGAACCACAGTGTTGACATTGCCTGCTATGGAACAACTTATCATTAGTAGTAGTAGTAGTAGTAGTAGTAGTAGTAGTATTCATTATGATTATTATTATTATCATCATCATCATTGTTATTACTATTATTATCATTGTTATCGGTAATAATAGTAGCAGTAGTAGCAGTAGTAGTAGTAGTTGCAGTAGTAGTAGAAGTAGTAGTAGTAGTAGTATCATTATGATTGTTATTATTATCACCATCATCATCATCATTGTTATTACTATTATTATTATAATTATTATTGTTATCGGTGATAATAGTAGCAGTAGTAGTAGTAGTAGCAGTAGTAGTAGTAGCAGTAGTAGTAGTAGTAGTAGTAGTAGTAGCAGTAGTAGTAGTAGTATCTGCTGGTTGTTAAATGCAGGTACTTACCTTTCACCAAGGCCTTCCGGCTGTTCAGCCATCAATAAGCGCTTTTATTTGTAACTGCCAATCGTGCGTCGTCCTGTAGCCATTCGTGTGTGTGTGTATGTGTGTGTGTGTGTGTGTGTGTGTGTGTGTGTGTGTGTGTGTGTGTGTGTGTGTGTGTGTGTGTGGTGTGTGTGTGTGTGTGTGTGTGTGTGTGTGTGTGTGTGTGTGTGTGTGGTGGTGGTCTTTGATTTAATGTCTATTCACTAAAGTGATTTTAGACAAGCAAACAAAAAACAAAACAAAAAAACAACAACTTTGAAATGGTTAATCTTCAGGAAAAAGAAATGAACCAAAAAAACAAAAAAACAAGACAAGAAAGAAAAAATCACAAATGACGTTATCATAATTAACGATTGAAACAGTAAAATTAGCTAACCATAACACTGAACATGAGAAATAACGGCGCGTTAAAAATAATTCGCTATAGGACTTTTTGACAGGCTAACAAAACATTCATAAGTTAAGGATGGTGAGGCAAATATGTCAGAAAATGTCTTCGTTGATAACGTAGGTATATGTCGTTTTACCCGAACGCATGAAAGAATATGATTATGTGTTATCTTCTTTCCACACAGGCACACTACATTCCTGGTGTATTTTGTTTTGAATGCATCAAGTTTCCACCTATGCATAAGGGATTGTATACTTCTACTGGCAGGGAACCGCTTAGGTGTTTTGCTAATTTCAAAATTCATTTAACATTTTGCATACTTTTTCTGTTTATCTTGAAACTGCTTCCATACGTAGACGTCCACTAAGGTATAACACTCATGCAATGAGAGGGAAAGTTGCATATGATTTTAATCTGGTGAGCTCTTTGCCCCCCGTTTGGCAGCCCTATCAACCATATCAATATAATGAAAAGAACTATGAGATGGTATCCAGCAGAAAGTAATATCAGTGCCTCTTAAGGATAAACTATTAATCAAGTGAGTAATTTCCAATATCATTTCAGATCTTGTTTGCAATTTTGATAATTCAAGAGCTTGAAGTACAGATTTTGAATCAACGCAAAAAAGTATCTGGGGAATTGTCCTAGGAAGATGTATCATATAATTCAAAGCCATTAAGATTGCAAAGAGTTCTGCAGTAAATACAGATTTATTAAGTCCTATATAGAAAGATTTCTCAATTTTGAGAGCAGGTATTAAAAACGCTGAGCCTGCTTGTCTTTCAATTATTGAACCATCAGTGTAAACTTTCAAGTGATCAGAATAAAAGTCTTCTATATGACATTTAACGTGACTTGCCACTAAGTTGATATTATCTTCTTTTTTTAAGTCAGTGTGGTGTATGTCAAATCGTGCTCTTTGAAGTTCCCAACTGGGTACTGGTGAAAACGAAGGTCTTAAAGTTACAGGACCTGTGTCTAAATCAATTCCAGAGCCTTTCATAGCATCAGCAGTAAATGTTGCAAGCGTGACCTGTGAGGATATTGATTTAGCTCTTTCTGGAAAGTCGGTGTCTGATCTTACTTTTGTCTCTGTTTTGATGCTGTTTTCTATGGTAGTGTTTCTTAACAGAAATTTAGTAGAAGCGACTTTCCTTTGTTCATCAAGTGGCAACAATTTGATTGCATTGTATGTGCGATGGCAACAGGCATGCATTGGAAGACCCAGCGCAAGTTTGAAACCTTTACAATCTATGCTCTGCAGTTTTGTGAGTAAGCGTTTTGGTGCACTGAAGAATATTTCTTGGGCATAGGTTAATTTAGATCTAATAAGCGATTTACAAAGATGAACAAGTGTTGATGCATCTTGTCCCCATATCTGTTTGCGAACTATTTTCAAGAAATTTAAACTTTTTTGAGCTTTTGTTAATAAGTATTCAATATACTGATTCCAAGATAGTTTGGCTGTAAGGAAAACTCCTAAGAATTTAATCGACTCATTATACTGAAGAAGAGTATCTCCCAGTTTGAATGTGGGAACATTTGCTGGGTTAGCTCCACTGTTAAACAAAACTATCTTTGTTTTTTCCACGGATAGATGCAGTCCATTTTCTACCATATATCGTGCTATTTTATCGAGTTCTAATTGATAACATTTACGCGTATAATTAAGACAGCGTAAAGGAGTTTTTCTTTTCACATGCATAAATCATCAGCATATTGAGCTAAAGTTACATGTTTAGAAATTTTACTGGGTAAGTCATGCAATAGTATCATGAAGAGAAGGGGAGCAATAACGGATCCCTGAGGGATACCCATTTGAAGAAATCGTTTTGAAGAATACACATTTTCGATCCTCGTTTGAATTACACGGTCTTGTAAGAAGCATTTGACATAATCAAAAATGTGACCTGTTAGCCCAATACTTTTCAATTTGAGTAATAATCGGGAGTGCCATACTTGGTCGTATGCTTTAGTTATATCAAAAAATGTAGCTTAAACACATTGGCGTCTGGCAAATTGTTGTTTGATATTAGTGGTTAGCTTTGTTAGGAGTTCCACAGGTGACCTGCCTGTGTGTGTGTGTGTGTGTGTGTGTGTGTGTGTGTGTGTGTGTGTGTGTGTGTGTGTGTGTGTCTGTGTCTGTGTGTGTCTGTGTCTGTGTCTGTGTATCTGTGCATGTATGGCCATATATATACATGTGTATGTATGATTGGACATCGTTGGTATGCATTCCCATTAGTATATTTAATGTCTGTATCTCCTCACTCTTTCTCTTCTCAATCTCCTCTCGTCTCTACTCTCTCTCTCTCTCTCTCTCTCTTCTCTCTCTCTCCTCTCTCTCTCTCTCTCTCTGTCTGTGTGTGTGTGTGTTGTGTGTGTGTGTGTGTGTGTATGTATGTGTGTGTATATTGATGCTTCCGCATGTGTTACTTACTATGTCTTGTAAAACTGTAAGGCACAGTGAGTCAAAATGAATTTGAAAAATAGCACTTTACGAGGACAATTTAGTAGTAGTAGTGGTAGCAGTAGTAGTAGTGGTAGTAGTAGTAGTAGTAGCAATAGTAGTAGTAGTATTAGTATTAGTATTGTTATTATGATTATTATCATTATCATCATCATCATCATCATCATCATCACCATCACCATCATCATCACCATCATCATCGCAGTCATCTGGCGGGTGTTGCCAATTAAGTTGCTGTCTTTCATAGACTCAATAAAGGATAAGAGACCTAACGATTATCTGTGACGCGCGTGAGCATGTGCGCGAGCACGGTGTGTGGCGAAGATCATACATACTCCGTGTACGCCCAAGCTCTCGCACTGTCTGGGACTGTAGCAATATAGGTGATATATATATATATATATATATATATATATATATATATATATATATATATATATATATATATGCTATGGCTGGGTCAAGGTAAGTAAGCTACATGGAACACACAAAGTACCGTGTATAGGGCAATGTTTGGCTGAAAATTTGGTTCAGAAAAGGAAAGAGTGTAGATATAATATTTGCATTGAGACAGCTATGTAAAAAGTTGATTGTCTCTTAAGGAAGATTAGGAAAAGACAAGCAACATTTATAGGCCATTTTATGAGGAAGGGGGATTTGGAGCACCTGGTCACAACGGGAAAGCTGGAGGGAAAGAGAGCACCAGGCAGACCTAGGGAAAGAATGCTGGACGGACTTGCAGAGTGGCTGGGGATGAGGAGGGTGGGGGAGATGCTGGGGGCAACGAGAGATAGAGATAGTTGGAAGTCCATGGTCGCCAACGCCATGCGGCAGGGCACCTGATGATGATGATGGCTGAAAACACGTGGTGTATTGTTTGGTAGAACCACTGCTTGCTTTTCGAGTACGTTCTGTCTGGTAAGCGTTATCGGACACATTGTATACCTCTCTGTGTCTCTGTCTGTCTGTCTGGCTGTCTGTCTTCTGTCTGTCTGTCTGTCTCACTCTGACTCTGTCTGTCTGTCTCTTGCTCTCTTCTCTCTCCTCTCTCTCTCTCTCTCTCTCTCTCTCTCTCTCTCTCTCCTCTCTCCCCTCTTCTCTTCTCTCTCTCTTCCTCCATCTCTCTCTCTCTCTCATCTCTCTCCTCTCTCTCTCTCTTCTCTTTCTCCTCTTTCCCTCTCTCTCCATCTCTCCCTCTCCCTCCTCTCTCCCTCTTTCCTCTTTCTCTCCCCCCCTCTCTCTCTCTCTCTTTCATTTTCTCTCTCTTTCATTCTCTCTTTCTCTTTTCCTCCCTCTCTCTCTCTCCACCTCTCCCTCTCTCGTTTATTATCTCTCTATCTCTTTGTGCGTAAGTGGATCCTATGCGCGTGCATGCATTTGGTGATGAACTATACGCTTTTTTTTAGCAGCGTTTGAATAGATAATGTATTTGATCAGTTAGACAAGCAGCATGATGTTGTTTGATTGATGTCGTGTTGTGTTGTGTTATTTGCCATGTCTTGGTTAACGTGTTTATAAATGAATTGTGTTATTGTTAATGTTTGTCATTGTTGTTTATTTTGAAATCACTCCCCCTGTCATATTTGGGCTGAATGCTTTTAAAAGATATTAAGTCGCCCCATATTGTGAAGTGTTCTCTCTCTCTCTCTCTCTCTCTCTCTCTCTCTCTCTCTCTCTCTCTCTCTCTTTATCTCTCTCTCTCTATCTATCTATCTATCTATCTATCTCTATCTCTCTATCTCTCTCTATCTATCTGTCTATCTATCTCTATCTCTCTCTCTCTATCTATCTATCTCTATCTCTCTATCTCTCTATCTCTCTCTATCTCTCTCTCTATCTCTCTCTATCTCTATCTATCTATCTCTCTCTCTATCTATCTATCTCTCTCTCTCTCCCTCTCTTGCTCCGTTCTTTACATCATAGGTATCTCATGTCCTCTGAAAAGTCCATATGAGGTACTGTAGTCAAAAACCACCCGAATCACCAGAAAAACACTTGAAATATAATCTTTCCATGCGCATCGAAAAATACGTATGGACTATTGTGTACTGAGATCTTTTGTTTGAAATGAAATCTAAGCTACGAAGCACAGTGGTTATCTTCTTGGTCCTGCTTATTTTTTTCCTAGGGAGCAAGCATGGTGGGTTTTCTGATCTTGGACAGGAAATTCAGACTGCGACACGTACAGATAAATATTACCCATGATTTCTTTGGGGAAAAAAATGTTTGCCAGAATCATGAAACAACTCACGAGAAAAAAAATAAACCCATTTTTGAGACAGGCACAGATCTGGTTCGGAAAAGGAAAGAGTGTACAGATGTTATCTTTGCTTTGAGACAGCTATGTAAAAAGTTGATTGAGGGGCCGACACAACCTGCCATCGGTGTACTCCTCACTTATTCAGTCGCACTGTCGTGAGTTCGTTCGCGGCGGTGCGCACTAAAGCCAGTTCTCAACCCAGCAGTTGCGCTGAAGAAGTCGGCCGGATCGCCAATGAAAGCTCTGAAGAAGTCGCCGATGAAAGCTACGCAGTAAGTAGCTTTTTTTATCGCTGAGAGACAGGTTCAGCTAGGTAGCCATTGATTGAGCTTGATAACAAACTGCACAATGTCTCTGTAGATCAGGAAAAAGCATCCGACAGTGTAAAAAGAAGCAAGCTGTGAAGAGTGCTGGAGCCGTGCAAAGTCAAAACCAGCTTTAGGATCACATCACAATCATCCACACAAACAATATGAGAGTACTCTGCATACCATACAGACTCAGTCCATCGTTTAAAGTCATATTTGGAGTGAGACATTGTTGAGCCCTAACAATATTATTGTTTGTTGTACACAACGACAAGATCGCAGAGAGAAACTAACCAGGCCCAGAATCTTGAAACACGATTTTGTTTGCCGACAATCAGATCATACACATGGACAAAAGAAGACAACAGGAAAACAAGCATTACAAACAAAGTCTGTGAAGACTACAACATGAAAACCAGCATCAGTAAAACCGAGACAATGAAGGTCAGCAGAACATCAGACAACCTTAGCATGACCATTGTTGGCACTAATCTCATACATGGGGGTGAATTCAAATACCTTAGCAACATTTTGACAGAAGTTTCAAGATAATAGAAAGACCGAAACCAGAAACCAGGAAGCGAATGTCAGTTATCAACTTGCTCCACCTCAAAATGATGCTGAGTTTCAGTTTCAGTTTCTCAAGATGACGTCTCCGTGCTCGGAACGAATTCCATAGGCACTAACGTCACAGGTGCCACGTGTATGGTGACCGTGGCACAAGCCTTAAGCCTGCACATAAACCCATGAGCTGGCCAGGTCTTGAGGCCCTACTTAGACTATGTTTTACCTAGTCTATATTTTATACTGGCATTTTATTAGCCTATCACTGGAATAGTCTTAGTTACATGTAAATGACATGTGTATGTGTGTATTTTACCTTAAAAAAAAGGAACATATATATGAAGTAAATAAATAAATCATTAAAGGTCTGAATCACAACACAACTAGCTATCCTTTATTGGTGCATCAACTGTGCCACCCCTGAAACACCTAGTGGCCCATTAGCTCAGTTGTTAGAGCGTTATGCTCATAACTCAGATGTTGTGGGTTCAATATGAGCTGGCCACAATTAGGATCTTCTCACTCACATAGCATCTGTGACATTCGTGCTTAATGAATTCGTTTCCAGCGTGGAGGCGTCATCTTAAGTAATTGAAATTGAAACTGAAACACCCCAACAATTCTATTGAAAAAAAAAAGTCAGTTCTGTCTTCATCCTCACCTGACATACCAGTGTCATACCTGGAACGTGACCAGACTAATATGAATGTACTAAACGTACAGAATTTATAATTCGTTGTTTGAGAAGGGCTGTCAATTTTAGACCTGATATGATCATAAGCATCAAGATCAGAGCAAAACGAATCCACCATGATAGCCATTGACAGAGAGTAAAGTGGTTTGGTTCTTTAGCCTGAATGCATCTGCAACAACTGGCTCAAAAAACCCAAAGATCTTTACAATGAAAAGATATCTGGATTTAAAGCGATAACCAATAGACAGATTGAGTAAGCCCTGCATCGACGATGTGATGGAGACTTCACGCAGCTTTTCTCCGGCTCAGGCCTTTCAGTTCACACTACTGACAGTTGGTTCTGTCTCTCAGCTACAACACAGATGATACAAGTGGACATATAACAGAAGAAAGCAAGAAGGCAAAGGAAACAATCAGGAAGAAAACAAGGAGTCTACACATGACTTTTTAGCATTCCGGTCGGCCGCTATGACCTAGCTGCATATCACAGCATTACTTCAACAGAAAAAGAATTTCGGGTAGATTTCTTTCACATGACGTATTCAAAAGTGTTTGACAGAACGAAAATCACCTTCTGAAAAGTTTCCTCTGGTTGATAAAAACAGCAAACACGAAGAGTCACGCTGACATATTAAAAAGATCAATGATTCACTCAAACAACAGGAATTATAGACAGTAAGATACCATAGAAAAGAAGAGAATTTTTCTCTTTTTCTTTTCCTGTTTCTTCTGACTAGGTAACACTTCATATGGAAGATTAGGAAAAGACAGGCAACATTTATAGGCCATTTATGAGGAAAGGGGAATTGGAGCACCTGGTCACAACGGGAAAACTGGAGGGAAAGAGAGCACCAGGTAGACCCAGGGAGAAGATATTAGACGGACTTGCAGAGTGGCTGAAGACAAAGAGGGTGGCCGTGGTAGAGATGCTTGAGGCAACAAGAGATAGACACAGATGGAAGTCCATGATCACCAACGCCATGCGACAAGGCATCTGATGATGATGATGGGTCACACTCATCACCATTTTACGGTCAAGTGTGCTTGACAAAATTAATATGCCTTTAAATCATCTCCAAACAATTGTTCTGTTTCTGGTATATCTGATAACTCCAAACACACACACACACACACACACACACACACACACACACACACACACACACACACACACACACATACACACACACACACACGTACACACACACACACACACACACACACATACACACACAATCCCATATAGCTTCTTTCAGGATTAAACAGTTCAACAGTCTCATGGATTCCTTCTCCTGGAGGGTTACCATGAGACATGAACATGATCATTCGGTTCTGAAGGAAATCTAATGTTGCTGTTTGGTTGTTTAAATTAAGAACAAACAACACAGCAGTGTGTGTTTTTTTATATCAATATCATCATTCTTTTTCGTTTCAGTCCAGTTCCTTAGTTAGAGTCAGAGTGTTTCCTTTACGTTTTGATGCACGTTGTTCTACAGCAGACGTCTTGTTCGTGTGTGTAGACAGGCCCAACAAAGCCTTTAGGGTAGCTCTGTACTTGCTGCCTGTGATGAAGTACACAATGAAGTTGACGGAAGAATTGGCGCAGGAACACAGTTCTCTCAAGGTGGTAAAAACACGAAACAGATTGGTGTGGTAGTACTGGCCGTCAGGACTGATGTAGGCAGGCAGCACTTGAGATATTCGCTGTAACATGATGGGCAGAGACAGCACCAGGAACTCCAGGGACAGACAGATCAGCATCTTGGTCACTGCCACCTCTTTGCTGGACAAGCTGCTGGACTTGTCACTGCGCCACCGCAACGTCCGCTGTAGGGCGATGGCAGTGACGATGGTACTGATGAGGACGGCTACAGGACAGCCCAGTGACAGAACGAAGCCGTAAAACACGCCATCCACAATATCCAACATGGCTTTGTTGTTGAAGTGATACGCATTGACAAACGTTTGCAAGGACATCCTTCGTGTGCTCATCTCGTAAAAACAGGCCACTTGATACTGAGCAGTGACGACAAACAGCAAAAATGTTACAACAGTGACACTTAAGATAGTCAAGATGGAAAACGTCTTGGTTGACATGCATGTTTGTGCTCGTAAAGGAATCAAAACACACACACAACGTTCTACAGATATGACGGTAGACAAAAACATAGACCCAAAGGCGAAACCTCTCAGTCCTTGGATATTGTTATTCATTGTATACTGATACACTAAACCGTATCTCTCACCGTCTGTGAACTGGGTGTAGATACGTTCTGCATAGATGGCAAAGATAAGAATGAGGTAAAGGAGATCGACAAGAGCCAGAGAGAAGAGACAGACATTGATCCTCTCCTTCAGACCTTGCTGGTAAAAGACCAGCATGTTGATGACGTTGGTAGGAGCTCCCAGGATGAACAGAACTGGAATAAGGATCCCAGATTTGATCCTGTCTGTGAGTTCTTCTGTCTGCCAGCTTATCCAGTTGTGTGGGTTATTCCAGGGTACGGTTGTATTCAGGCCCAGGATGATGCAGGGGAATATTCTACCAGCCATTACTGATTGATTCACGGTGTCTGTCACACTGGTCATTGTATGGTTAAGGTTATTATTCATTGGTTGGTTAGAAGTACTGTATACACTTATCGTTGCCAGTGATTCATTCAGCTGTTTACTTGTCATTGTGTTGCCAGACTGCTTCAGTTTACATGTCCACACTGTTCAAATAACTATATAACAAACTTATAAAGATTTCTTAGCCAGTTCAAATACACGTTGTTGTTTTTTCCTGAAATCTACAAACAATAACCATTTAAACTTCAAACGTTTTCTATCAAAGTATTAAAAAAAACTTCAATAGTTCATCCAACAAAATAATTGTATTGTCGTAGTTTTCAAAGCATGTATTGAAATAATCTCAATGATTCTGTTAGTTTATCCATTCGAACCAAAGTGAATGAAGCCATTTATAACAGAGCACCATATATCGACAAAAAAACACAAAAATACCGGAAAAGTACCAATTTGCTCAAGAAATTGCAAACGAATCGATTAAAGCCACAAAAAACAAAGAAAAGTGTAAAAAATATCATTTTTCACAATTACAGAACAAATGATTCAATGTAAGAAATGTACCTTAGGATTTTTTGTTCGATTTCCAGTCATTCGTCTCTCTTAGTTATATGAACATGTATGTCTATATGACTGTGGAAATCGAACAGTTCTGGAAGAGAAACAGTACGTGCCAGTAGCTTATCCAGTTGTGTGGGGTATTCCAGGGTATGGTTGTATTGTGTCCGTCTAATATCACCCATAGTGAACAGACGTTAAATCAAAGAACGAA
>JAPXFY010000015.1:67817811-67820311 GCA_030674185.1 Monoplex corrugatus
AGACATAGGAAGAGTCGACAGAAACGTTTTCTTCACAAAGGAAAGAGTATGAAGAATAGTAGAGCTTCACATAATTTTGGTGTTGTTTTTTTTACGCTTAAAACAAGTTTTGCTGTCCAATCCTTTGTATCGCTCAAGTGAGACTACTCCTTCACTGTCCATTTCTGCTCTACAACCCACCTCAAAACTTATTGAAGTTGAATCACTATGGAAACGGGCCTTGAAGGAAGACAGAATGCGGGGATTTTTTTTCAAAATGCTGTGAAGGTGATAATGGGGATGATAGTGATAGAGCTGTAGAATTCCCTGTAGGATTGGGAGTGTATGGTTTTCACGATATGCTCTGGCATCTGGGTTGTTTGTTGTGAGCCTTCCTTTCAGACTGATTTTAATCTTCTTTCATCGGTCTGTACATGTAGATGGATGATGAAGATTTGGGAACAGACAGAAAGAATATTTACAGATACTGCTTGTACGCAGAGTTCCATACATATACACCTTCAAATCTGTCAGTGACCTGTTACTCTGTATCTAGATGGGCTAACTGAACGCAGAACAACAACAACAGCAGCAACTACATTACCATCATTTCCAGCAGAAGCAGCAGTTACAACAACTACAACAATAAACTGCATGCTGTCGTTCACATTTCCTGACTTTCACAGTACCTGTCTTATTTCTCTGGTCCAAATGATGGCGGGATTGGTCATGACAAGCAGCGCAGAAAACAGCTCTGTCACGCCGTTCTGAAATCATAAATGCCGCATTAGGCATCAGCATCTTTTTTCTTTCTTCTTACTTTCTGTCTCAACTTTTGTGCCATCTTGTCAGTGGCGTTGAACCAGCTCTGTTCAATCTGGATCCACAACACACCACCAGCCCCAAGTTCATTCAGTCCAAGTCTCAACGCCAGGAAGGTAACAGGTGCCAAAAATGTCAAACCGCTATAGGGCCACCCAACAAAGGAGGCCCTGTATTGCTGCTGGGTCACTTTGGCAGAGTTCGTCAGCGTTTAATCTGATCCATGTTAATTAAACCACTGCCGACTAAACACTTACTAACGATAGTAATTCCTTAATAAAGAAACAGCAACATCTTCGTCTTTGTCTTCACAATCATTACAACATAGTTAAAATGTTGTCTGTTTCTCTTGTCCATCATACCTCCTTAGGTCCACTTACAAGAAGACGGTCATTTCACCACAAAATGTTTGTTACAAAATATGTTACTCCAAAGCAGAATTTTAACTTAATATTTTCGAAATGAAGGAGTGCTGTGTTTCCTATTATTTTAGACCTTTTTGTTGTTTTGTTTCAGAGGGTCAAGCCTTTACAGTGCCACGCACTGAATATTTGGTTAAAAAAAAAGAAAGAAAAAGCATATTATGCCTCCAGTGCAACTGACGGAATGTTCAATTGAAGACTTTTCTCTATTTTCAACAGAAAAATACCAACAGTTTTAGTAATGTATAAAATATGAGTGAAAAGTTCAGAATTCCCCTGTAAGTAGATACTGATTATGTACTATGAGTGGCGTTTTAAGTTGTTGTTTTTTTCTGCCCATGCAATAGAAAATATGACCCCTGTTACTGATAACCATTCTGTGACTTCAAATATGATAGACAATGTAGTTTGCATCACTGGCATGTATACAAATTCAACTCTTACAGTTGAAAAATAACTTGATTCCATTACTCGAGGTGCTGAAATAGGTCGTAACTCTGTTAAATCACAAAATAGCAGGGAAAGTGATGGTGATCTGGTGAGTAGACGGGGATCGTTTGATGCTAGTGTCGCCTGTCAAATTTGACCCAGATATAGTGAGCGTCCTTCACTACTCGCGTTAAAATCCAACATACAAAAAGTGCTGCTGCTAGTTTAGCCAGTTGCCTTTGAGTAAAACAAGAGAAATAAAATATCTGAATGACTAAATGTGAATAAGTGCTTAGAAAGGAACGGAAGTGCCAATGGCCAATGGCTCCGCAACAAAAGGGGAAGATGGAGGCCTGTTAAGGGGAGTGCTAGAGGAAAAGGTCACAGTATAA
Organism: Monoplex corrugatus; assembly: GCA_030674185.1. Lineage (NCBI taxonomy): Eukaryota > Metazoa > Mollusca > Gastropoda > Littorinimorpha > Ranellidae > Monoplex > Monoplex corrugatus. The sequence continues at coordinate 67,819,856 of JAPXFY010000015.1, forward strand.
ATAGGCCTACAGTTGTATATGTTGCAATGGGACTTTATTTGAATGTGAGTTTAGAGAGCTGTGGTTTGTTTGTTTAAAATACTTTACGTATAAGTGATTATTGCAGGTACATATTCTAGCCACAACAGATGGAAGGTAGGGTTGTCTCTTTTACAGTAGTAAGAACAAACAAATAGAAAGACAAACCAATAAAAAGACGTATAATTGACAGAGTGAACAGATACAAAACGGGAACTTTCTGACTACCTTATGAAAGTGGATTTTTCTAAAAAAAAAAAAAAATGCCAGGGGCACCTGTTTTGTCGCCATGGAATCTTTCAACGTGCGCTGTGCATGTGCTGCACACGAAACCCCAGAAAGACTAACACTTATAACATTATTCTGGATCTAATGGAAAGGGGAGAAAAATCTCTGTCTGATTCAAGATTCGAACTCTAGGTATATTGTTTTAACCAC
>JAPXFY010000015.1:67825311-67837811 GCA_030674185.1 Monoplex corrugatus
AAATGTCTGAACATATCTGCAACATAATGTATCAAGACTGAAAATCTAACATTCAAGTTTTTTAAAGAGGCGTGGTTTGCCAAGCATTCAGTATCGCCTCATCAAATGCCCTTTGAAAAACAAACTTTTTTTTTTTTTATTCGTAGTTTTGGCAGAAAATAAAGATAAAATCTATAAGCAAAGCAAGACCATTTACACAAAAGACTTGAAATTCAATATAATTGTAAGGCATCTCGTTCAAAGCATTTACATGTGTACATGAAATGTCATCAATGCCAAAGCATGAAGTATAAGAAAAAATATCTATTAGCAGATCATGTGCCTCCAGAATTGGTCTTGTATCCATTATGAAGACCATACTCTGAAGACCAACATGCTACACACGTCAGAGTCCATCGTCATCTGGAAATAGGATGTTGTGTTTATTCTATCTACCACAAGGATCATTTCAGAGAAGGAACACAGACAATAAGATAAATCACTGTTTGTTCTGTATCTGTAAAATCTCTGACAATGGTTTACTTGAGATTTATCAATCAGTATACAGGCATGATAACAGTTATGTAAGTGCTGCTTTGAATGTCTTTTGGGGTCTGCTTTAAAAGTAGATGAGAAACAAGTCTTTCTTGTGCTCTCCTTGTCATCAATGCAGCATCTGATATACTTGATCTTTCATCATTACATTTTGCTTAAGAGACTACACGATATGTTTGAGATTCAGGTTACTGCGCTGAAGTGGTTTGTCTCTTACATAAGTGACAGTTTCCAAGCTGACATGTTACATAGTAATGTCATTCCTATTTTCCGCTCACATATAGTGTATATCAAGGGTCTGTTTTGGAACCTGTTTTGTTAATATTGTATTTACAGTTCCTGTCTGATGTAATTGCTCTGTACAATTATAATTGTTATTAATACGCAGATGACACAGAACTGTCAAAATTTTCTTCAACAGATAATTTCTCATGTGTTCAAAGTATCCTTAAAAAACATTTATTGATGGTGTTTGTCCTCGGTAAACAACAACAAACTAAAAAAAAACCACAGACAGAACAAGATAAGACTGTCGGCATTGCTTCTCACCTTGAATTGATAGGCAGAGAGTGTGTAAGTATACGAGTTTCTGATATTTCATTCCAAACCTCTGGGAAATATTTTGCGGTCACTATTGATCAAAATTGTCTATGCAAGAGCACATCAGCAACATCTTCTGCAGTTATTATCTACAGTTTCAAAAGAACAAACAAACGACTCGTCTCTGTCACCATAACTATTTGGCTAGACTATTGTAATTCTGTATTGGCTGGATATCCACCAAAACGGGTTTCACGACTACAAAATATTCAAAACAATGCAGCACGTCTGATCATGAAGAAAAGCAACCATGATAATGTACCACCGTTGCTTAAAACGTCCATTAGTTACTGATCAAATCTCGCTCCCAGTATAAAATTTCAAGCCTTGTATGTCGCCATATTACTACATGATCTTTCATATGGCTTCTACAAATATAAATTTCACACACCCTGAAATCCTCAAAACAAAATCTTCTAATACTTAAACGTAAACTTAAATCAACTGGAGATCGTGTTTTTAGTTTGACTGCGCCATGTATTTGGAAGTTATTGCCAGCTGATCTCAGGATCTGTCTTTTATTTTGCATTTCCAAGTCACAGTCACAAACAAGTACTTACCTTCAGCCAGGCCTTCCATTGCTGATATCATGACTGCTCAATCACCAATATGCGCTTCCACTTCTAACAACCGATTGTGCGTTGTCGTGTAGTCATTCGTGGTGTGTGTGTGTGTGTGTGTGTGTGTGTGTGTGTGTGTGTGTGTGTGTGTGTGTATGTGTGTGTGTCTGTGTCTGTGTGTCTGTGTGTCTGTGTGTGTGCGTGCGTGCGTGTCTGTGGCTGTGCCTGTGCCTGTGCCTGTATGACAACAGATACATGTATATATATGACTCGACATTGTTGGTTTATATTCCACTTAGCATATTTTAAATGTCTGTATTCTGTGGTGTGTGTGTGTGTGTGTGTGTGTGTGTGGTGTGTGTGTGTGTGTGTGTGTGTGTGTGTGTGTGTGTGTGTACTACAAACCGTCTCTTGTAAAATGTGTAATGCACAGTGAGTCCAAAGTTTTCGAGAATAGCACTATACAAGACCTACGTATTCTTCTTTTTCTTCTTCTTCTTCTTATTGTATTATTATTATTATTATTATTATTATTATTATTATTATTATTATTATTATTATTATTATTATTATTATCATTATCATTATTATTAATATTATTATTATTATTCTATTATTATTGTTATCAGTATTATCATTATCATTATCGTTATTATTATCATCTCGTGGGTGTTACTATAATGGGTGTTATCGTCCATGCCCCAGTAAAGGTTCTTCGGAAATCCGAACTTTGTGATGCGCGTGAGCATGTGCGCGAGCACGGTGTGTGGCAAAGACCATACATACTCCATGTACGCACAAGCTCTGGCACTGTCTGGCATTGTAGGAATACAGGTGACACAGGAAATTCTTTAAGCCATGGCTGGGTCAACGTAGGTAACTTACATGGAACATGTACCATGCAAGGCAATTGTAGCCGAAAACACGTGATGTGTGGTTTGGTAGAATTATTGCTAGTTGTCTGAGCACAATCGAAATTGTAAATACTTTCACCTATCTATGAAACTCATCTGCAACCAGATGATATGGACCCAAAGAGTAAACTGAAAATAGACAAAGCATCAGTAATCTTCAAGTCTTTAAGCAACCACCACAATCTGGGTAAGCAAGAAATTGTCTTTAAAAACTAGGAATCGATTCTACAACTCCAACAACCCGTCTGCTTTGTTTTCTGTCTGCCAAAACTTGCACTTAAAATCTAGTGAAAACAAGAAACTTGATTCCTTTAAAATACTTAAGAAATCTTTAAAACAGTTAAGAGATCATGATCAGATAATGCTGGTGTATCGTTTAAAATATTTAAGAAATAATTTAGGCCTCAAACGGAATGACCTCATAACCAAAGACGAAATCAAAGAGAAGTCCAGTCAATCTCAGTTTCCAACGAACTCTGCTAATTGTGTATGAAACGGCTTGGCCACGTGTCAAGGCTCCCGCCAACAAGACTCACCAAGCAAGTGCTGTGGTGAACTCCTGACGGAAAACGAAAGAGCCGACAGAAGACCAGCTGGCAAGAAACCATTCACAAAGACCTGTAGTGAGTTAACAAAAGCTGGAGTGATATCGGAGTACTGACTGTCAAGTGGAGAGTGTACCACCCCTACCATTGGACAATGCAGGTGCGACTGAACTTAAAGTGAGCATGGTCGGAATGATGTTGCTCGTTAATATATTGCATTTACTGATTTTATTTAGTCACCACTGCGCAAAACATGTATATCTAGTGAACACATTTGAAAAACTCGATAAATGAAACTGGTAAAGAAATCCCCAGAGATAAAAGAAAAAGGAAAAAATAAGAGAGAGGGAGGGGGAAAGAGAGAGAACAGTATGACACAAGAGATTTTAGGCTTTGTGGATGAACAAAGGAGAGTTGAGAAAAATGAGGAAGAATACAAAAGGATACATCAGGAAATCAATGATAGATGCAATGAGGCTAAAGAAGCTTGGCTAGACTCAAAATACAAGGAAACAAAAGACCAACAGTAATCAGACCCTACGTTTATGTACAGAAACAATGAAGAAACTGCTCACAGAAAAAAGAGATACACATCAATTGGTTGCTAAAAATCAAAAGCTGGTACGATTAGTGCGAAAAAAATCCAAAATATCAAATAGATGGGGAGAGTACGGTAAAGACCTTTTTAATGATGACAGAAACAAGGAACAGAACACATCATAAGAAACAACTTCGAAGGACCACCAATAATGGAAAAGTTAAGTTAGAACCGCGTTGAAAAAGATGAAACAGGAAAAGTCTCAGGACCAGACAATATTACTATAGAAATGATTGCGGGTCTAGATGAATTTGGTATTGAAAAATAACAATCCTCCCAAATGAAATTCATAATGCTAAAAAAATCCGTAAAGATATGTCAAAATCAATTGTCATTGCACTTTTAAAGAAAGCAGGGGCTGTATAATTCCAATCCCATCGTACAATCAGCTTGATGAGTCATGCAACAAAGATTAAAATAAGAATGATTATGATGAAAACAAGGAACAAAACCAAAACAATAGTATAAGAGGAACGATGTGGATTTGTTGAAGGGAAAGGATCTGCTAATGCTACATACATTTCAAGAACTCTCATAGAAATATCAGTTGAGTTGAATAAAGATTTTTCAATGTTTTGTTGATTGTACGAAGGCAAGACACAAAGATCTGATCAACCATCTGTGAAAAGCTTAATACTGATTAAAGAATCCAACAATAACGAGGAACATGTATTGGGAACAAATAGCAACAACGAGAAAGAGGGATTAAAGCGGGATTTTCACTGTACAGCAAAACCATCATGAGAAACACAGAAGAATGCCCTGGGATAAAGGTTGGAAGAAAAAATGATAAACAGTCTTTGTTATACACATCACACCATTCTACACGTAATTGCAGAAAGGGAAAAAGACCTACCTACAAAAGCTTGTAAGTATAATAGAAATAAAAAGCAGAAATAGAGGGCTAGAGCTAAATAGTAAGAAGACTGAAGAAATGGTAATCAGTAAAAAAAAAAAAAAAAAAAAAAAAAAAAAAAAATTCGTCATGTACAATAACAGCAAATTGCATAACATTAAGACAAGCTGATAAGATCAAGTACCTGCGAACAGTCATCTCACTAGATGGCAATATGAACATTTGAGATAACCAGCAGAATTGGCTAAGCTAAAACAGCACTCAAGAAAATGAAAAGCGTTCTTTCCAAAAAATGCCCATCAATTAACATCATAAACAGAATTCTTCAGTGTCGTGTAGAACCAATAATGTTGTATGAATGCAAAACTTGTACAGTCAACACGCAAAGTCAGAACAATATTCAGGCAGCTAAAATGTGATTTTAAAGAATAATATTAAAGTTCCATGGACAGCAAAGAAAACAAACGAGACAGTTTTGAAAGAAGCAAACACGAAAAGATTAATGAGGAAGATTAGGAAAAGATAAGCACCATTTATAGGATATATTATGAGGTGATAGAAATTTGAGCATCTAGTTACAACAGGAAGCACAGGGGAGAAGAGCATCATGTTGAACCAGGGAGAAAATATTAGACAGTTTTGCAGAGTGGATGAAGACAGAAAGAGTAGGAGATTTACCTGCTGCAACAAAAGATAAATTCGCGTGGAAGGCCACGATCGCCAAAGCCATGCAGCAAGACACATAAAGATTGCTGTGTACAAAGCAGTGGTCCTGACTCTCTGTCGTTATGGTGCAAAACCTGCACTACCAACCGAGGATTCACTCAAAAGCTGTATCGGTTCCATCAAAGATGTCTGAACATATCTGCAACATAATGTATCAAGACTGAAAATCTAACATTCAAGATTTTTAAAGAGGCGTGGTTTGCCAAGCATTCAATATCGCCTCATCAAATGCCCTTTTAAAAACTTTTTTTTTTATTCGTAGTTTTGGCAGAAAATAAAGATAAAATCTATAAGCAAAGCAAGACCATTTACACAAAAGACTTGAAATTCAATATAATTGTAAGGCATCTCGTTCAAAGCATTTATATGTGTACATAAAATGTCATCAATGCCAAAGCATGAAGTATAAGAAGAAATATCTATTAGCAGATCATGTGCCTCCAGAATTGGTCTTGTATCCATTATGAAGACCATACTCTGAAGACCAACATGCTACACACGTCAGAGTCCATCGTCATCTGGAAATAGGATGTTGTGTTTATTCTATCTACCACAAGGATCATTTCAGAGAAGGAACACAGACAATAAGATAAATCACTGTTTGTTCTGTATCTGTAAAATCTCTGACAATGGTTTACTTGAGATTTATCAATCAGTATACAGGAATGATAACAATTCAGTAAGTGCTGCTTTGAATGTCTTTTGGGGTCTGCTTTAAAAGTAGATGAGAAACAAGTCTTTCTTGTGCTCTCCTTGTCATCAGTGCAGCATCTGATATACTTGATCATTCATCATTACATTTTGCTTAAGAGACTACACGTTATGTTTGAGATTCAGGTCACTGCGCTGAAGTGGTTTGTCTCTTCCATAAGTGACAGTTTCCAAGCTGACATGTTACATTGTAAAGTCATTCCTATTTTCCTCTCACATATAGTGTATATCAAGGGTCTGTTTTGGAACCTGTTTTGTTAATATTGTATTTACAATTCCTGTCTGATGTAATTGCTCTGTACAATTATAATTGTCATTAATACGCAGATGACACAGAACTGTCAAAAATTTTCTTCAACAGATAATTTCTCCTTCCTGTGTTCAAAGTATCCTTAAAAACATTTATTGATGGTGTTTATCCTCGGTAAACAACAACAAACTAAAAAAAAAACGCAGACAAAACAAGATAAGACTGTTGGCACTGCTTCTCACCTTGAATTGATAGGCAGAGAGTGTGTAAGTATGCGTGTTTCTGATATTTCATTCCAAACCTCTGGGAAATGTTTTGGGGTCACTATTGATCAAAATTGTCTATGCAAGAGCACATCAGCAACATCTTCTGCAGTTATTATCTACAGTGTCAAAAGAACAAATAAACGACTCGTCTCTGTCACCATAATTTATTGGCTAGACCATTGTAATTCTACATGTATATTGGCTGGATATCCACCAACTGGTTTCACGACTACAAAATATTCAAAACAATGCAGCACGTCTGATCATGAAGAAAAGCAACCATGACAATGTACCACCATTACTTTAAACTTTCATTAATTACTGATCAAATCTCGCTCCCAGTATAAAATTTCAAGCCTTGTATGTCGCCATATTACTACATGATCTTTCATATGGCTTCTACAAATAAAATTTCACACACCCTGAAATCCTCAAAACAAAATCTTCTGATACTGCTCAAACGTAAACTTAAATCAACTGGAGATCGTGCTTTTAGTTTGACTGCGCCATTTTTTGGAAAGTTATTGCCAGCTGATCTGAGGTCTGTCTTCACCTTTCGCATTTCCAAGTCACAGTCACAAACAAGTACTTACTTCATCCAGGCTTTCTATTGCTGATATATGACTGCTCAACCACCAATATGCGCTTCCACTTCTAACAACCATTGTGCGTTGTCGTGTAGTCATTCGTGTTTGTGTGTGTGTGTGTATGTGGTGTGTGTGTGTGTGTGTGTGTGTGTGTGTGTATGTGTGTGTGTGGTGTGTGTGTGTGGTGTGTGTGTTGTTGTGTGTGTGTGTGTGTGTGGTGGTGTTGGTGTGTTTGTAGTATGTGTGTATTGATTGGATTGTTGGTTTTATTTGGGTTTTTTTATGTTGTTTTTGGGGGGGGGGGGTGTTGATGTGTGTGTGTGTGTGGTGTGTTGTGTGTGTGGTGTGTGTGTGTGTGTGTGTGTGTGTTGTTGTGTGGTGTTGTTGTGTGTGTGTGTGTGTGTGTGTGTATGTGTGGTGTGTGTGTGTTTGTATGTCATAAGTGTCTTGCTAAATGTGTAATGGCTGTGTCAATTTTAAACTGTATGCGTGTGTGTGTTGTGTTTAGTCATTGTGTGTGGTGTGTGTGTGTTGTTTTTATGTGTGTGTATTGGTGTGTTGTGTTGTGTGTGTGTGTGTGTGTATGTTGTGTGTGTGCTTGTGCTCGGCTGTGTCTGTGTTACAACAGATACATTGTACATATGATTGACATTGTTGTTATATTCCATGGTATATTTTTAATGTCTGTATTCTTCGGGGGGGGGGAGGTGTCTGTGTGTTGTGTGTGTGTTGTGTCGTGTGTGATGGTATGTGTTGTATGTGTGTATATGTTGTGTTTGTTGTGTGTTGTAGTGTGTGCTGGTGTGTGTGCGGTGTGTGTGTGTTTCTGTAATGTACCACAAACCGTGTCTTGCAAAATGTGTAATGCGCAATGAGTCCAAAATTTTCGAGAACAGCACTATACAAGACCGATATATTATTATTATCATTATCATTATCGTTATCATTATCATTATTATATTATTATTATTTATTATTATTATTATTATTATTATTATTATATCATTATCATATTATTATCATTTTATCATTTATTATTATATATTATCATTATTATTATTATTACATTATATTATATATTATTATCATTATTATCATTATTATTATTATCATATTATTATTTTATCTATTATTATTATTATATTATTATTATTATTATTATTATATATCATTATTATTATTATTATTATTATTATTATTATTATTTATTATTATATTATCATTTTAATATTATTATAATATTATTATTATTATTATTATTATTATTATTATTTATTATATTATTATCATTATCATTATTATTATTTATTATTATTATTATTATTATTATTATTATTATTATTATTATTATCATTATTATTATTATTATTGTATTATCATATCATATCATTATTATCATTATCATTATTATTATTATTTTATTATTATTATCATTATATTATCATCATTATTATTATTATTATATTATTATTATTTATTATAATTATATATTATATTATATTATTATTATTATTATTATTATTATTATTATTATTATTATATTATTATTATTTATTATATTTTTATTATTATATATTTATTATTATTAATTTATTATTATTATTATTATTATTATCATTATTATTATTGTTATTATTATTATCATCATCATCATCATTATTATCATTGCTATTATATTATTACTATCATCATACTTGTTGTTGTTGCTATTATTATTATAGGTTTTGTTGTTATTATTTTTATTATTATTATCATTATTATTATTATTATTATTATTATTATTATTATTATTATTATTATTATTATTCTTATTATCATAGTATTATTATTATTACTATTGTTACTATTATTATTATTATTATTATCTTTATTATGATTATTGCTGTTATCGTGATTATTATCATCTCGTGGGTGTTACTATATTAGGTGTTATCGTCCATGTCCCAGTAAAGGTTCTATGGAAATCTGAACTTTGCGATGCGCGTGAGCATGTGCGCGAGCACGGTGTGTGACAAAGACCATACACACTCCATGTACGCACAAGCTCTGGCACTGTCTGGCATTGTAGGAATACAGGTGACACGGCACATTCTTTAAGCTATGGCTGGGTCAACGTAAGTAAGCTACAAGGAACATGTACCATGCACCATGTACTATGCACCATTTGACATGTACCATGCACCATGTACTATGTACCATTTGACATGTACCATGCACCATGTACTATGTACCATTTGACATGTACCATGCACCATGTACTATGTACCATTTGACATGTATCATGCACCATGTACTATGTACCATTTGACATGTATCATGCACCATGTACTATGTACCATGTGATATATACCATGTACTATGTACCATTTGACATGTACCATGCACCATGTACTATGTACCATTTGACATGTATCATGCACCATGTACCATGTACCATGTGACATGTATCATGCACCATGTAATATGTACCATGTGACATGTACTGTGCACCATGTACTATGTATCATGTGACATGCACCATGCACCATGTACTATGTACCATGCACATGTACCATGCACCATGTACTATGTACCATCTGACATGTACCATGCACCATGTACTATGTACCATTTGACATGTATCATGCACCATGTACTATGTACCATTTGACATGTACCATGCACCATGTACTATGTACCATTTGACATGTACCATGTACCATGCACCATGTACTATGTACCATCTGACATGTATCATGCACCATGTACTATGTACCATTTGACATGTACCATGCACCATGTGCTATGTACCACGTGACATGTACCATGCACCATGCACCATTTACCATGTACCATGCACCATGTACCATGTACCATTCACCATGTACAACGTAAGGTAATTGTATCACAAAACACATGATGTATGGTTTGGTATAATTATTGCTAGTTTTCTGAGCTCAATCGGTATTGTAAATAACTTCACCTGTCTGTGAAACTCAATCAACAGCCAGGTGATATGGATCCGAAGAGTAAACAGAAAATATACAAAGCACCAGTAATCTTCATGTCTTCAAGCAACCACCACAATCTGGGCAGCATGAAATTCTCCTTCAAAACTTGTAATCGATTCTACAACTCCAACATCCCGTCTGCCTTGTTTTCTAGCTGCAAAACTCGCACTTAAAAATCCAGTGAAAAGAAGAAACTTGGTTCCTTTGGAATATTTGAAAAATCTTTTAAGCAGTTAAGGGATCGTGATGAGGTGATGCTGTTGTCTCGTTTAAAATAATTAAGAAAAAATGTAGGCGTCGAATGGAGTTACCTCATAACCAAAGACGAAGTCAGAGAGAAGTCCAATCAATCTCAGTTTCTAACGAAGTCTGCAAATTGTGTATGAAATGGTTTGGCCTCGTGTCAAGGCTCCCGCCAACAAGACTCGCCAAGCAAGTGCCGTGGTAGATTCCTGAGGGAAAACAAAAGGAGACCAACCCAAGACCAGCTGGCAAAAACAAAATATTCAGAAAGACCTCTAGCAAGTGAACAAAAGCTAGAGTGACATCGGACTGCTGACTATCAAGTGGAGAGTGTTGATCGCCACTACCATTGGACAATGCAAGAGTGACCGAACTGAAAGTGAGCATGGTCGGAATGATGCTGCTTGTTGATATTGCATTTACTGATTTTATGTAGTTGCCACTGCATAAAACGTGCATATCTAGTGAACAAATTTGAAAAAAAAATCTCGATAAATGAAGCTTGTGAAGAAATCCGCAAAGTTGAAAGAAAACCACAAAATAACTAAAATGACACAGGAAATGTTAGGCTTGATGGATGAACAGGGGAGAGTAAAGGGAAATGAGGAAGAACACAAAAAGGATACATAAGGAAACCAAGAGTAGGTGCGATGAAACTAAGGAACCTTGGCTAGGAACAAAATGAAAAGAAAGAGGAGACCAACACAAAACAGACCCTAAGTTCATTACAGAAACATTGAAGAAATTGCTCACACGACATGCATATCAACTGGTTTCTCAAAATCAAAAGATGGTACGATTAGTATGAAAAAAGAAACACTGAACAGATGGGGAAAATACTTAAAAGACCTTTTTTAACGATGACAGAAAGGAGGAACAGAACACATCATAAAAAGTACTTTGAAGAGCCACCAACAATGAAAAAAATGAAGTTAAAGGAGCGTTGAAAAGTACAAAAAAGGGAAAAGACCAAGGACCACACAGTAATAGTATAGAAATGTTTGAGGGTCTAGATGAATTGGTATTGAAAAAATAACAATCTTCCTAAATGAAATTCATAACACCGAAACGAATCCCTGAAAAAATGTCAGATTCAATTTTCATAGCGCTTCAAAACAAAACAAAACAAACATACAAGAAAAAAAAACGCAGTATAGAATGCGAACTCCATCGTACAATCAGCTTGATGAATCATGTGACAAAGATTCTATTAATAATAATCATGACGATGACAAGGAACAGAATCAAAAGAGAAATAGCAAAAGAACAGTGTGGATTTGTTGAAGGGAAAGGATCTGCTGATGCACTATACATTTTAAGAACGCTTATGGAAAGATCCATTGTGTTGCAACAAGGATGTATATCTATGTTTTGTTGATTATACCAAGGCTTTAGATCAGGTAAGACACGAACAACTGATCAACAACTGGAAAAGGTCAATATTGACGTAAAAGATCTTAGAATAATGAGGAATTTGCGTTGGGAATAAATAGTGGTGATGAAAGTAGAAAATGATAGAATCTCCTTCCAAAATATCGAAAGAGGAGTTAGGCAGAGATGTGTTCTGTAAACAAATGTGTTTTCACTTTGCAGGGAAACCATCATGAGAAACCTAGATGAGTACCCTGGGACAAAGGTTGGAGGAAAAATGATAAGCAATCTATGTTCTACAGAGCACACCATTCTAAGTGTGGAAAATGAAAAAGACCTACAAAATATTGTAAACATAATGCAAATAGAAAGCAGAAATTAAGGGCTAGAGCTAAATAGTAACAAGACTGAAGCCATGGTAATCAGTAAAAATAAAAACAAATAAAGTAACAAAAAACAAGAAATCCCCTCACATGAAATAACAGCAAATGGCACAACATGATGACAAGCGGATAAATTTAAGTATCTGGAAATAGTCATCTTAGCAGATGACAAATGCACATTACAAACAGCTAGCTAACCGATCAAGCTATAACAACATTCAATCAAATGAAAAGCATTCTTACCAACAAATGCTTCCCAATTAGCATCAGAAAGAGAGTTCTTCAGTGTTGTATAGAACCAGTTCTGTTGTATGAATGCGAAGCTTGGACAATCAACACGCAAAGTCAGAACAAGGTTAAGGCAGC
>JAPXFY010000015.1:67842811-67845311 GCA_030674185.1 Monoplex corrugatus
GTGCTTTCACGCATCTGACAAAAGTCAAAAAGGCTTGCAATAATAGAATGGATACATATATATGAGTCTGCACCACCACCACCCCCCACACACACACACACGCAAAAGACAGGTAGGTAGACAAAAATCATTTTCGTTTCAAACCAACAGTTATGACAAAAAGCAAAACTTCACATAACTTTGGATTTCTTTATTCTTTATAAGTTTTCCTATCTGATCTTTTGTACCGTTCAATTCAGACTACCTCCACACCGCTCATGTTTGCTCCACAATCCACCGAAAACGCGTCGAAACTGAGGTTACTACGAAAACGGGACATGAAGCACCACGGAATTCCGGAAATTTTTTTCACAGTGCTGATGGGGGTTGCAATTGGGATGACAGTGGTGATGCTGTAGAATTCTATGTAGGATTGAGACTGTGTCACTTTCATGATATACCCGGGTGTCAAACAGGCCTGAGAGATACAGACAATGTCCTGTTGGTCAGGAAAATTGAGGAACGTCATCGATCGAAATACGCATCCGTAAAGTGGATGAGACACAAGAGTGTTGTCCTGGACTTCCTAACAAGCCCCAAATACGTTCCGTTCTGAGAAACAGCCAACCAGGGCGAAAAATCCAACAACATGATTTTTGATTATTAAACAATTTCGAACTTCACATCTCCTAGTCAGTTGTCTGTCGTATTTACCACTTCGCCACAATGACTGGTCACGTCTCATAACTTGAACAGTCGTTGGAAGGCAAAAAGGTCGAGACCTCGATTCTTGGGAATGGCATTTTGAGAATGCCGTCCATCGTCTTTCATTCTCTGCTACCTGTACTGTCCCTGTCTGTAAAGAGGACCAGGTACCCATTTACAGTTGCGTGAACTAAACTAATTCAAAAAACCTACTTTTAAGGGCCACTTTTTGGAACCAGGATGTACGTGCTCTAAACACTTCAAAAGAAGTGTCTATTTCCCTGCTTTATTGCTAATGGCTTTTAGAAACACACATACACACACACACACACACACACACACACACACACACAACACACACACACACACACACACACACACACACACACACACACACACACACACACACACACACACACACACACACACACACACACAAAGACTGCAAGATTCATGTAGTGTAAAGACTCACCATATCACCAAAGCCTGATTTACATTGACTGTCCATGCATCGACAGTGCAGATCTTTCCATCAAGATTGTGCACTGGTTTATGGCCGCATGTACATCAGCATTAAATGATATGATTGACTGTGGTCTGCCACATTCTAGCAGTGCCAGCCAATAGGATTTGCTGTTGCTGTCATGTTTGTTGGTTGTTGAGGTGGTGGTGATAGAAGTGGTAGGCTGCTTGTTTCCTTGTTTCTTTAGATTTAATCTTCTGTCATTGGTATACAAACAGCTGGTGAGGATTTGAAAACGGCAGAAAGTGTATCTAGACACTGCATGTACGCAGAATTCCACACGCACGCGCACACACACACACACACCACACACACACACACACACACACACACACACACACACACACACACACAAACACACACACAACACACACACACACACACACACACACACACACACACACACACACACACACACACACACACACACACAAACAAAAGAGCAAAAACGACGATGACAACTACATCAACAAGAACCCCCCAGTTTGCCAATGACTCATTATTCAATATTTAGGAAGGTTAACTAGATACCAAACAACAACAATAACATTAGTTCCATTTTCAGCAGCAGCAGCAGCAGCAAGCAGTGGTGGTGGCAACAGCAGTACAAGAAACAGCAACAACAACGACGACGATGATGATGACCACGACGCTGACAACAACAGCAACAACAAAACAACAAAAACAACAGCAACAACAAACTGTATGATGTCGATTAAATTTCATGACCCTCACTATGCACGTCTAATCTCTCTGGCCCAATTAACAATGGAATTGGTAATGGCAAGCATGAACGGCACATTACAGCATCAGAATCTTGTTATCTTTCTTGTTGTTCTTTGCAGTTGCATTGAATTCGCGTTCCTCAATCTGACTTCACAGCACACCACCAGCCCCAAGCTCATTCAGTCCAAGTCTCAATACCAGGAAGCTAACAGGTGCCAAAAATGTCAAGGAAGCTAACAGGTGCCAAAAATGTCAAGGCAACTAACAGGTGCCAAAAATGTCAAGGAAGCCAACAGGTGCCAAAAATGTCAAGGAAGCTAACAGGTGCCAAAAGTGTCAAGGAAGCTAACAGGTGCCAAAAATGTCAAGGAAACTAACAGGTGCCAAAAATGTCAAGGAAGCTAATGGGTGCCAAAAATGTCAAGGAAGCTAACAGGTGCCAAAAATGTCAAGGAAACTAACAGGTGCCAAAAATGTCAAGGAAGCTAACAGGTGCCAAAATGTCAAGGAAACTAACAGGTGCCAAAAATGTCAAGGATACTAACATGTGCCAAAAATGTCAAGGAA
>JAPXFY010000015.1:67867811-67892811 GCA_030674185.1 Monoplex corrugatus
GATCCGAATGTATAAATGAATGAATAAATAAATAAATAAAATAAATAAATAAATTAATAAATGACAGAAACAAATCTGGCTCTTGCAAGGGAAATAGCTACATTAATCCAAATAATCACATAGTAATGCGGTTATATCCCTTGCCATACTGTCTTAACAAGTCGTAATTGACAGCATATGAATGAAATCAAATAGAATACTTATACAATGATTGAAAATTTACAGTGTAGTATAGTTTTGTTATTTTGCAGCTAACGATTGTCTACAATACTAAAGTTTAGAGCTCTCCTTAACCAAATATTTTTGATAGCAGCTATCGTTATCTGAACCGAAAGGCGGAAATGTTGACAAGGACGCGCGAAAGTATCAAATGAAAAGAAAAAAAAAAGTTTCCTATTCTAATAAACTATATCACACAGCTTCACATATAAATCTACGTAAAAGAACAAGCTGCGACAAATCCTTTCAATGTTCTAACAAGGACTTCATGTTTTATCCACGTCATCAAATCTGCGTAAACGGATTTTACGTTTAGTCAGTCACTCGACACACTAGCATTGGACCATTGGTGAACAAGCACCGGATATAAACATGTGGGTGTGGCTTGGTGCATGTGGCGAAGTGGTCTGTTGTGTGTCTTCAAAATTAGCAACATACGGTTTAATGACTTGAGTGTGGTAAGTCTGACAAAAGGCAGATGTGATTCTTCTTCTCCCAGCAGTTACAGGATAATGATCAAGTTTGTAAGCAACACCATTTGACTCTCTTCAGCATCCGGCATAAGAGCATGAGACACCTCTGAAAATAGCGGATTTGTTCAGGTAAGCCAATGTTCGAACAGTTAACAACGACAATACAACCAAAAGAAACAACAACAGCAAGCAAAAACAAACTTCTCCCAGCACAGCTCAGCAGCAGCAATCAATGTTTCAATAAATTATAGGGTTAGGGTTATATATTTAGGCTAAATTTATGTATCATAACGGAAACAGTGATGAAACCATTTAATGAATGCCTGTATATCATATATTGTAACATAAAAAAATTGAATGCAATATCACTATCAGTCACTTAAATGAAAGCCTTTGAATATACTATAGCCTAACTTAAACAAGGATTAACATATCAGCCAGTGAATGAATGCCTTAAATTAAGAATAAATGTGTTGGAAGAGAGGAAGGATGACTATATCAATCAGTTAATGAATTTCTGCATATGTAATATAACATTATCAAGAAAGAAACATCAGAACTTTACATAATGAATGCCTGAAAATTATGTATTGTGTAACAGAAACAAGACTGGATACAATGTCAGTGAAACAAAAACTACATATATTGAGGACATCACTTCCCACATGGCTGACAACAGTTCGTGTGGTCAGCTTGTGTGTGTTCCTCTACACTACCTTCTCCGTCTCTGTATCCTGCACATCAGTGCTGGCCCTCTTCATTTTGTTATGTGAGTTTGCCTTTTATTTGCTTTTTTCATTTACATGCTCATTTGTCTTGACATTCTGTTCACCAGCTGCAAAAACTTAACTCTTTGATTCTCTCACTCTATCCACCAGTTTCCTGCAAGAAGTGGTAGATAGGGTGAGGGAGTCTAAGGGTTAAGTTTTTGCTTTGCTTGCATAGTTGAGAATGTAGGGTGCTGGTGGACAGGCTGCAGGAGTAATGTGCTTACTTATCCAATTATGTTTATCGTAGGGATGCCATTGATTTTCATTTTGTACAGTATGTATTATATATATATGGAATATGAGAGTGTCTTACCAATGATATTACAAGGTCATATATTATACAGTGGATGTGTGTGTGTGTGTGTGTGTGTGTGTGTGTGTGTGTGTGTGTGTGTGTGTGTGTGTGTGTGTGTGTCTGTCTGTCTGTCTGTCTGTGTGTGTCTGTCTGTGTTCTGTGTCTGTCTGTGTGTCTGTGTCTGTGTGTGTCAGTGTGAGTGGCCTGTTCATACTAATGCCACAACTGTTAGTATTAAAAATAGTACTACTGGTACTTGGTATTTGATATTTTATTTGTCTTTATCACAATAGATTTAGTATAATCTATTGGTGTCTGCATTGACTCTACCCTCTCCATGAACAACTTTGTTTCTCAAACTGCCAGATCCTGCTACTATCATCTCCATCGTATAAGGCTGATCAGGAAGTATCTCTCTGTCGAAACAACTGCAAAACTCGTTCTCTCCTTCATAATGTCTCGCATTGACTATTGCAATTCACTCCTGTCTGGTCTTCCTGCCTCCACCATTCACATCCTACAGCGCATTCAAAACAATGCTGCACGCCTTGTACTCAAAAAGAAAAAAGCTGACCACATATCTCCTCTCCTGGCACAACTTCACTGGCTCCCTGTATCAAAGCGCATACAGTACAAACTAGACACCATGTGCTACAAAAGCCTCAATAACGCAGCCCCCGATTACCTGTCAAGCCTACTTGAGATCTATGTTCCCTCACGTACCCTCCGCTCTGCCTCTGATCCTCTGACTCTTCGCTTTCCACGCACTAAGCTCAATACCTATGGTCCACGAGCCTTCTCTGTTTCTGGTCCACTCTCCTGGAACAAACTTCCTCTCTCAGTCCGTCAGCAACCTACTTTTGTCTCCTTCAAGTCCGCTCTCAAAACTCACCTTTTCTCTCCTGCATAAAATCCTAACCTCACTCAACCCTCCCCTCTGCAGCCTGTCTCCGCTCGGAGGGAATCACATGGTTATAATATATAATTGTATGCTATGCTCTCTATAATTTTCCATTGCTTTTATTCTTGCTTTTATTGCTTTTATTCTTTCTCCCCATTTATAGCCATGCGTGTGTGTGGGTGTGTGTGTGTGTGTGTGGTGTGTGTGTGTGTGTGTGTCTGTATGTGTGCGTGCGTGTGTGTACGAGCGTGCGTGCCTGCGTGTGTGTCTGCTTCAGCGCTTAGATTTGATTTTATCAAGATTTTGCGCTATATAAATATTGTAATTATTATTATTTTATTATTATAATTTACCCTGCAAAATTCAGGCTGCTGTCATTCAGGAGAATGTGTTGCCAAAATGCAACACCCTATCTTTTTTTTTTCTTTTTCTTTTTTGTTGTTGTTGTGCATATGTGTGTGTCTATGTGGGTTTTGTTTTGTTTTGTTTCATTTTGTTTTGTTTTGTTTTGTTTTGTTCTCCTTGATGTGAGACTGATGGATTTTGTATAGATCTACAGAAGTTTGCCAGAGAAGCTGCGTTGTTGGCATGGGTTATGTTATGTGCATGAAGTGCTTGCCACATGTTCATGTTGAACCTAGTTGTGTTGTCTCATTTGAAAGACTAATACCTAGACCACCTCTCAAGGGCTTGGGAAGTGGGAGGAATTTTTGTACGGTTGAGAATTGAACTCAGGTTTCTCAAATTCTAGGTGGGTACTTTGTCCACTTACCACATACTCCATTAATGCAGAGTTAGGTAAGATTGAGCTCAACTGTTTCAGGCCACTATTGGAATTATGGCTGTTATAGAGACAACAAAGAAAAGAAGAGGTATTTTTTGAAACACCTCTTTAGTTCATATGTTGTTTTGAAACAACACTTTAGTTGATATTACTCCATTTCTTATTTTCCATAGTTTCAATCTATGGAGTGGATAACCCAAGGGACGACAGACCTGAACCTGATTTCTCTAAAAACCCCTTGAAAGGAAAACCTCGACAGACCGCACTCAGTGAAAGCAGAGACAGGGAGGTAAACCTAGCCATCTCCAATTTTGTCACCAACTATGATCCCCAAAACTGTGATGTTCTGGAAGAGTTTGAACCTTTAAAGCAAGGCTCGGATTGTATCTTTGCCCGCAAGGCCAAAATCTGGGGGGCTCAAGATTGGAACCATGATCTTTCTCTTGGTGAGTAGAACACTGTTTTTTTTTTCTTTCCTTGTGGTTTGGCTGCATTCATGAAATTGGCATGGTCTGGGAAGTGGGCATGGGGGTGGATTGGCTCCGAAATGGTAATGTGTGTGTGTGTGTGTGTGTGTGTGTGTGTGTGTGTGTGTGTGTGTGTGTGTGTGTGTGTGTGTGTGTGTGTGTATGTGTGTGTGTGTGTGTTTGTGTGTGTATCTGTGTGAGTGTGTGTGTGTGTGTGTGTTTGTGTGTGTATCTGTGTGAGTGTGTGTGTGTGTGTGTGTGTGTGTGTGCTACCTGCTTTTTAAGGAGAGGAAGGTACTATCTTTATCCAACTGGACAAACAAGTATTTTGATGCTGCTTCTGAGCTTACTTGACCTATAATTTTGAATTGCCTACAAATGTTTGTTTTTTTCATTTTTGTCAAATCAGATTTTGAGCAGGAGTGAGTAGATCACAGACTAAGGTTTTGTACTACAAGATATGATCCAAACAAAATGATCATTTGTGGTTTTCTGAAAGACTGATGCACCTCACCCAGATCACAGCATCCCTTTGTTTGATGAACTCTCCTTCCACTTTGATGC
Source organism: Monoplex corrugatus (assembly GCA_030674185.1). Lineage (NCBI taxonomy): Eukaryota > Metazoa > Mollusca > Gastropoda > Littorinimorpha > Ranellidae > Monoplex > Monoplex corrugatus. The sequence goes on from JAPXFY010000015.1 coordinate 67,872,285, forward strand.
AATATTGCAAGCATATGAGTTGTTAGAAAATGCCTTCTGATAGTTATGTTTAGGGCCTGACCTTCAAGGGAGGAAACAACCAGAAGTCATGGGGGTGAGGTCTTAGAAACTGAGTTACAACCCTTGTTGTGTGGGTACAGGCATGCGCATTACCCATGGAAGACGAGGATTTTTTTTCCCCCAATGCTGATTGCTGATCTCCTGAGTGACTTTGGGTAGTACACTTTCAGTTTAGTATTGCTGGAGAAAGTGCTGTTTGTTTGCAGGTTGAACATTTACAGCAATGGGACTTTCATGGTTGAAAAATACAGTGAACAGCCTTTTTCTGTTCTGAAACCCCTGTTGCCAAATTTGGTGTCCCTGATCACTTTGACCCAGCCATACTTTGTTTCTGTGTTTGCTGGTGATAGTATAGACAGGAACCCATGTCTTATCTCCAGTGACTACATGCATTACATGTTTCGATCCATTTAGTTCAAACTGATTGAGCAAATTTCATACAGTGTGTACCCATTGCTTCTTTTGTTCCTCTGTCAACTTATGTGGCACCCATGTTGTGGCCAACTTTTGAAGCTGAAGGTCTTTGTGTAGAATTTTCTGAACTGTTCCATGTTAAAAGCTGAAAGCCTTGCACTTACTTTTTTGTAGCAGATGTATGGTTCTTAAATCACAAGTGTGGATACAGTATAGCCACATCTTTCTCATTTGAAGGTCTTTTCAGAAATCACTTTGGCTTAGCAGAGTTGTTTCCCTTTTCCCCAGTTTCAAATGTGCCTGCTTCCATTGTCAGATTATAGAATATGAAGCAGCTTTGATCTCTGCAACCTTCTTCAAGTCTGTAGCAATTTTCATCCATCAAAATGCAGCAGCAGTCTCGCAAAGACGTGGAATTGTTCAGAGCATTTGACGAAAGACTCTGAAGCACATGGGAATGTAATATATTTTGACAGTATGACACCTTATGATTTTATGATGTAACAGTCTAATGATGTCATCTCAGAGAGGGACGAAGATTAAAGGTTTGGCCTTTCAAAAGATATATTATTTTTGTATGATCATTGAGATGAAAGCTCTGTAGAAGTGATTTGATTGTTTTGTTTAAATCTTACCATGTAAAACAATGCTCTCTCTCTCTCTCTCTCTCTCTCTCTCTCTCTCTCTCTCTCTCTCTCTCTTTCTGTGTCTGTCTGTCTGTCTGTCTGTCTGTCTCTTCCTCTCTCTCTCTCTCTCTCTCTCTCTCTCTCTCTCTCTCCTGTGTCTCTCTGTGTGTCTCTCTCTCCGTCTCTGAACTCTGTCTGTCTACCTGTCTTGTCTGTCTGTCTGTCTGTCTCTCTCTCTCTCTCCTCTCTCTCTCTCTCTCTCTCTCTCTCTCTCTCTCTCTCTCTCTCATTTTTGTTACACATAATAAATATGTTGAGTTACTTATTTATGTGTATAACTCTCTTTACATACTGTAAAAACTGTAAAATTTACATGGATGGATTTTTTTCTCTGATTTTGTTTCATGTTTCATGTGTGCGGTCTACAGAAGAAAATGTGTCCAGGTAAGTAATGACTGTGTGTGAATACATATATGTGTGTTTTGTGCGTTTATGTCTGATGGCATGGAGGTAGAATGTCCCATCTTTCAGTTTGACTTGGCGACTTTGAGCCTGGCTGTGAAACTGTGTGCGTGTGGCCACAGTTCCCTCAGTCCATCCAACTGTGACTGGGTATCAAATTTTGTTGATTGTTGGGAAGGGAAAGGTAAAGCAGTAAGGGAGGAATGAGACCTGCCCTTTGAATATTCTGACCATAGGATAGTGTCTTTATCACCTCATTGCCTTGTACCCATTTTTGTTTCGCCATCCAGTCCCTGTCATTCATGCGGAGCTTGTTGTTATTGTGATGTGGCTCAGACTTTTTTCCTAGTAATTAATTACCATGAAATTGTTTGATGTGTGGAATTTTAGGGGTGGCAGAGGGTAGATGAATGATTTGACAGTGTGGTTTTGAAGGTGTGTTGGTAAATAATATGACATGATATGCTCTGTGTGTGTGTGCGTGAATGTGTGTGTGTGTGTGTGTGTGTGTGTGTGTGTGTGTGTGTGTGTGTGTGTGTGTGTGTGTGTAGATATGTATATGACTCCCACACCCTGTCCACGAGCATTCTGCATTATCAAATAAAAGCAAAAAAGTAGTGTGTATGTGTGTGTGTGTGTGTGTGTGTGTGTGTGTGTGTGTGTGTTAGATATATATATATATATATATATATATATATATATATATATATATATATATATGTATATGACTCCCACACCCTGTCCACGAGCATCCTGCATTATTAAATAAAAACAAAAAAGTAGCGGTATTGAATTGCTTGTTAATCAGTCTGTTACTTATTCAGGCTATTAAAAAATCAAAGTAAACATGAAGACAGAGGTTGGTCATCCATGGTCTTCACTGAACATTTGAAAAAAAGCTTAATTAATAGCTCATTTAGAAAAATAAGATTAATAGCTGTTTATTTATTTTAATCATAAAAGAAAATAATTTCCCAAATATTTGTTTTACTTTCAGATCTTTCCATAATAATGTTAAAAAAAAAACAAAAAAAAACAAAAAAACGAGCGAATGTGAACACGAGTTATGGTGTAAGGGAAACAACCCGTCTTTGCAGTGTTTAGAAATGGAAACGAGTTTTTTCCCTTATTGCCTTTTTGTGACAATTGTGGGAGGTGAAGGGAGCAGGATATATTTAGTTACAAGGGAGGGGGTGTCGTTTAGTTACAAGTGACAGTTTCAAGTTACATCGTCTTCTGTATTTGTTGTGAACTCTTTTAAAAAACATTTTTAATCATATATTTATGTGTATTTATATTAGAGTATACTTTGTATTTTTCTCAACCTAGTCACAGCTGGGTTCTCAGTTGATTGAAATTAAAATTCAAAATAACACTTGCATGCACAAATTGTAATGGCTGTTAATCACCTGACTCACAACAGACAGATTCAGAAGTGTGGACAGTACTTTTATTGTTATTGTTTAAACATTTTCAATCATGTAGGGACTCGGTGCATTGAGGCTGTAAAGAAAGAAGAAGAACAATATTTTTCACTGTGCAAACATAAATGGACTCCTTCCAGTCGGTCTGTATGGGTACAGACTCTGGGAGAACTGTGTGTATGCAGCCTGCAGTCCACCCAGCTGTGAATGGCTGCCTGACACCATTCAGTGTTATGAAAGATGGAGTTGTTAGGGAGAGACCATAAGCGCCACTTTCAATATGATGCCCTTGAGAAAGATTGAAAATGTCTACCACCTCATTCCTCTGCAGTTTCAGGATTATGGGATGGTGTTTACTTTTATCATTATCTGCAGGGTGGTTAGTGAACATGAACATTGCACAATACACTTTTGACCGAGTCCACAAGGTAGTCTTTGAGGACACAGCAGAACTTTATTCAGTTTCAAACTGAACAGGATTTCTCAACAGTTATATCAAGGTGGTGCACAGGCTTTTTTTTTTTTTTAGCACGTGAATATATAGGGGGGTGCAAAAGAGGTATACAGTTATGAAAAAAGAAAACAAGTACAATACTCATTGCATTTATTATACAAACAAATGAATATTTCATATAAATGTAATAACAAGCACAGCCTTAATCCTTCAGATACTCAAACTGCTTGCCGTCGGTATTCACACACTCCTCTAATCGAGAGCAGAATCAAGCATTATAATCATGATGTGATACTTACTGTATACCTACTTTTGCACCCCCATGTATACCACAGTCACTCAAAAATTTAAATTTTGGTGTGATTTCTTACCTTGATTCTAAACAACTAGTTCTTTTGATAGAGCCGTGGGCTTGAGACCTCAAGTTCAATCCCAGCCCTCAGCATTAAAAAAAGAAGAAAAAAAACAACAACAAAACCTGGCCTGTTTGCTGTCCATCTGAATGTTTCTGTTGTTATGGTGGTGTCAGCTTAGTGTTTCATTGTCCTTATCCCACCTTTCTGTTTTATGATCCTGCCAGCACATAGAGTTTTGCACAGACTTAGGAGGTCTGTTAGCTGCTGAAAGAGTTTGGTGGAGTGTATATAGAAGTATGTACTACTACTAGTATGATGAATCTCTCTTGAACAAACTCCAAACCCCATACTCCATATGAACCATTTAGTAGTTGAAAATATTTAATTGGCTGCATCATTCATAGGAAGCTAGGTATTTTATTTTACACACATTGTTTTATTTATTCATTTTTTGTTTTGTTTGTTTGTTTGTTTGTTTGTTTGTTTGTTTGTTTTTTATTTATTTATTCATTTATTTATTTATTCATTTATTTATTTATTTATTTTGTTTGTTTGTTTGTTGTTTACTTGTAAGTATTTCTTTCTGCAGAAGTGTACCGATGTTCTTCAAATTCAGTTTGGTTTGTCAAGAACTTGGTCTTGATGGCTTCTTGTTCCTGTTGCCTGGAGAACTCTATGGAACTGATCTTCAGGTGTGTGTACATGTGTGATGTTTTGATTTTCATGTGCATGTGCATGTGAATTAGTATTAGAGAAGTGTGTGCATGTGTGTGTGTGTGTGTATGTGTGTGTGTATGTGTGTGTGTGTGTGTGTGTGTGTGTGTGTGTGTGTGTGTGTGTGTGTGTGTGTGTGTGTGTGCGCACGTCAGTGTGCGCATGTGTGTGTGTGTGTGTGTGTGTGTGTGTTTTCGCATGCATGTGTGTATGTACACATATGTGGGTGTGCACATACACGCGTGCGCGTGTGTGTGTGTGTGTGTATGTCACTATTTTGTGTGTGTGTGTGTGTGTGTGTGTGTGTGTGTGTGTGTATGTCTGTGTGTTATCTGGCGTATGCCTCCAGCCTGCACAGAATCCTATGTGCTGGCAAGATCTTGAAACGGGAAGTAGAGTTGGGGACAGAACCTATGAAACTTTAAGCTGACACCACCAGAATGATTGGTGCATTAAGATGGTCAGTGAACAGGCCAGTTTTTGTACTGTGAATAGAATGAGTGTACTATAATCCTGATTGTATCACAGAGAGAGAGAGAAGGGGAGAGAGAGAGAGAATGTGTGTTTGTGTGTGTGTGCGTGTGTGTGTTTGTGTGTGTGTGTGTGCGTGTGTGTGTATGTTGTGTGTGTGTGTGTGTGTGTGTGTGTGTGTGTGTGTGTGTGTGTTGTATGTGCGCGTGTGTGTTAGAACCAGTTGTGATATGTGTGTGTGTCCATGTATGTGTGCTCATGTGTGCATGTTTGTGAATGTGACAGGAGTACACCATTTACCACGAACAACATTGAAAAGTCAAACAAATAAACAGACCATCTGTGTATTCAGGTGTTCGGCAAAGGAGTGCGCAGAATGCTGCAGACCTTATCAGACCAGGACCCTGCAGGCTTCAGATGTATGGACAAATCTTACATAGACAAGAGAGGCTGGGTGTTCCAGTTCAACCGCATCAGTTTCTTCATCACCACCTTTGCTCCTTGCTACCCACAGTCCCATTCCCGCTATGCTCATGAGGCCAAACATGCCTTCGTTCTCCTACAGCCAGAGATTTCATTTGCCCAGCACGACTTGCCTCCAGATACAGTGGAAACCAACTGGGACCATCCAGTGACTGTGAGGGACAGGATCCGGAGGGCTTTCCGGGATGCTGGAAGGGAGTATCTTATAAGGGACACAATCTTCTATCCAATGGTGCATGATATTGTAAAGCCTCTTAGAGAAGCTGAAGATCCTTTGGTGAAGTGGTGGGTGAAATGATTTTGTTGGTTGGTTTTTGACTGACTGTTGAAAGACTTAAAGAAAATAAGGAGCTGAGTTCACGTTGGTTACAGAGCAGTTCAAGCGTGTGCGTTGTCATAGATGTTGATTTGATTGTTTTCAGGCCTGTTTTGGACTGCAGAGGAGCCATGACTGGAGATGTGGATCGAGTAAATGTGCTGGTTTATTTTTGATTGTCAGACAAGCTATTTTGAAAAAGCAAGAACTCTCAGAAGAATAATGAATTAAATGGGTGTGTCAATCATGGGATATATCAAACTCCTGTTTGGGAAAGTGAAGATCCTCTGGTTGATTTATTGATTAAGTGGTTGCATTTTTGACTGTACTCTGCAACCCATTGATCTCTTGATTGAGTCATTTGATTCTGTTGATGTGGATTCTCCTTAATGTTACCAGTTGCATTCATGTAATGATTTGATGAAGTTTTAATTGATATTTTGCATTTGTAGTGTATCAGTGTGTATGTATGCATATTTATATGTATATGTATTGTGTATGAATATGTACTGTGTATGTGTGTTTTAGTGTGATGCTTTATCAGGGGATCATGTCGTTCATACTTTTGTTTTCATTTAATTTTTTTAATGTCAGTTTTGTCATAATCGCTATTATTTGAAATTTGAACTGCTGACATGAATAAAGCAAAGCATCACCATTTTTTTTTAATGTCTGTACACATGTTTTAAACAAGAATGTGCATTGTCCTACATTGTTTTTCTTGGGGTCAACTTTTTATCACAGTGTTGCTTCTTCTCTCCTCCCCTATCTTTTGTTTTCTTTTCTAGAATATCTTTTGTTCATTATGTTATTTGCATTCTTCATAGGGACTTCAGTTTTTCATATTTGAAAGACTAACATCTAGCTCACTACTCAGGGCCCAGTGGAAGGGGGCAGAAAAATCAAGTGTCCTATCTGAGAATCAACCCTGAAATATTCCACGTCCTTAGCAAGCTGGGTTTTTTTTTTTCTGTTTTTTTTTTTTATAAATAATTTCAACTTTTTTCCTTGCCCTATTATCCGCACCACTCTTGTGACACTACTGCCCCTGACAACCACACATAAAGCAGATGAACCTAGGGTGTGTGGTCCCAATCCTTTCCAACTAGCTCCTAGCATATTCAGCTCTGAATATGGTCCGGTCAGAGATGAAAAATCATCATCATCATCAATATTGTTATTATTATTATTATTATTATTATTATTATTATTATTATTATTATTATTATTATTATTATTATTATGTTGTTGTTGTTCTTGTTGTTGTTCTTGTTGTTGTTCTTGTTGTCGTTATCATAACCAACATTATTGTTAATTTTCTCCAATTTTTTCCCCTTATCATCATTACTAAACACACGTTGATTTTAAACAATGTCATTTAGTCTTTCCTTTTGGTGATGCTGTTGCTGTTTGAAGAAGAGCTGTGAAAATAAAGACTTAACAAATCGGGAAAATGAAGTGTTGGAAAGAGAATGTATATCACATTGTACAATCCGTATTTGTGTATTTTTTTATTTGTATGTATGCGTTTCATTGGACTAGTGGAGATTTGAGCCCACAGTCTCAGAGTCAGTAGTTTATTGCGTTAAACACTTCACAACACTGACTGGTTTTTCAGCAAGCACTTTAACCCTGTGACTCCTGCGCTCTACCCACCGACTGCAAAAGATTAATCCTTTGACTCTCACCCTATCCACCAGCTTCCTGTAGGATAAGGGAATTAACCCTTTGACTCCCGCACCCTGTCCACCAGCACCCTGTACTGTCAACTATGCTAGCAAAGTAAAAACTTAACTCTTTGATTCCCTCACCCTGTCCACCAACTTCCTGCAGGAAGCCTGGTGGATTTGGTGAGGTTGTCAAATGGTTGTTTTTGCAGTTGGTGGATAACGTGCAAGAGTCAAAGGGTTAAAGGATTAAGTTTTTGCTTTGCCAGCATGATTGGCAGTGTAGGTCGTCGGTGGACAGAATGCAGGAATCAGAGAATTGACCACTAACCTACTGCACCATTCAGCATGGATCACGTAAAGAGATAATGGAAAAGTGAAGACTAAGAGAATGGTGGTCAGGTGAATGCATTTATGTGGGTGGAATGTGGCTTATAACAGGGAAACCAGTTGTCACTTATGATAGTAGTAATAATAATGATGATGATGATGATGATGATGATAGTAATGTTTCTACTGAAAATAAACCCACTAATATGTGAAGAAATGTATATAATGGAACAGATGTTTTAAACCTAGGGGTCAATTTGATATATAATATCAAGGTTGGGTCTTCTTATATAGTGTGTATGGTGCTATTTGTACTTACAGTCAAGATTGGATACTTTGTTGATGCTACGTTAATAACATCATCATCATCATCATCATCATCATCACCGATTATTGTAATATTTATTCATTTATTTATTTTATGTATTTATTTATTTATTTATTTATTTGTTTATTTATTTATTTATTTATTTATTCATTCATTTCCATATTTATTTATTCTTTCATTTAGTTAGTTAGTTAGTTAGTTGGTTATATTTCTTTGACATTTTTGGCAGTACACCATTGAAAATTTGGGTTGTTGCCATTGAAGAAAGTGCAGCATTAATCTATTGCAATGCCCTCTTGTATCATTTTTTTTTAGCCATGAATGTTCTTCATGATTTTACCCAAGACACTTTTTGACATTAATGTACTGTCATTCCCCACATCCGGATTTTCATTTAGGGCGCCAAGTGTGTTCCGTGCACGTGACCTCAGTTTCTTGTATTCCAAAAACAAACATCTAGGTCACCTCACCACCAGGGTTAGATGGAAGGGGATGGGGGCAGGAAAATCCATATCCAGTCTGAACATCATCCTCAAAATCTTTTTTTGTCCTCGTGAAGCTCTTTTATTATCTTTACCTTTATTTATTTATTGACTGATTTATTTGTTTATTTATTATTTATTTATTTATTTGCTTGTTTGTTTATTTATTATTCATTTATCTATTTATTTATTTATTCATTCATTTATTCATTTATGTATGTATTTATTTGTTTATCTATTTTTTTTTTTTTTTTTTTTTAAATTCATTTATAGCTGTCATATCATCAGCAACACTTCTCATCAGTCCAGTGGCGCTACACTGCTCTGCCCCGGCTGCTTTTTTTCAACTCTCGAAATCATATTTCAAACCCACCGAAACGGACAAAATTCTGCAGGAAAGTCCATTTTGCATAGACAAACAGAAACTCACATGCACAAAAAAAAAAAGAAAAGAAAATGTTGTGGTGCTGTAGTGCGATAACGTGTTTTCCTCAGTGATAACAGCCCGATTTCACACGATAAAGAGACTGGGACAAACAAGCAAACAAACACACAAACAAACGAAACACATACATACAAATAAAAAAAACAACACAAATACGGATTGTACAATGTAATATGTATTATCTTTCCAACACTTCATTTTCCCGATTTGTTAAGTCTTTATTTTCACAGCTCTTCTTCAAACAGCAACAGCATCACCAAAAGGAAAGACTAAATGACATTGTTTAAAATCAACGTGTGTTTAGTAATAATGATGATAAAGGGAAAAAATAGGAGAAAATTAACAATAATGTTGGTTATGATAACAACAAGAACAACAACAACAACATAATAATAATAATAATAATAATGATAATAATAATAAAAATAATAATAATAATGTTGATGAGATGATAATAAAAATAATAACAATAATGTAATAATAACATAATAACGATAATAATGATAATAATAAATAATAATAATAATAGTAATGATAATAATAATAATAATAATAATGATAATAATAGAGTGCAAATTCCAAATTTATTCAACTGGGTTATAGATTATTTATTTCAAGTCAAACTTTGACAAAGCAGGAATAAATGAAAGACATTACAATCATTACTCTTTCAATCAGCCGATGCATAACCATCTTTATATTAAACTTCATAATTTAAAGAATTCATGGGATGACATTGGCAATACTGAAAGGTGACATACGTTATCTCAAGACACGTCAAACAACTGTCCATAATCACACCGTCATCATCATCATCATCATCGTCATCACCATCATCATATCATCATCATCATCATCATCATCAGGATTGTACAGCGCATGTCTTAACTTGTTAAAAACAGCTCATGGCAAACACGATCTGTCCCAATATGGGATACTCACAGGGATAACTTAAAACATTCAGTGTATTTACAACCAGTCACCGTGCTGTAGTGGATAGTACATACAATGAATCATCGATTGCAAGGACATGGGCTCGAATCTCATTTGATTTTTATTGTGGGATTTTTTTGGGGGGCTCCAACTGGCTCCTATCCAGTGTTGAGCGTGCTGTGGGTTCCTGGGAAACACCAGGACGTGTAATCGAGGCTCATCGACTTTTTAAAGATGCGTCATTGAAAAATGTTGCTCAGATTGTCAGCTAAACACTGCAGGTGCCTGTATTCCGCGGGCCTGGTTGACGCCAGGATATGATAACAGTAAGCTTAACTCTATTGTGACTGCACTTGCCACAGCTGAGCTCTCCTGCTGGCCTAGGGCTGCCACAGTGAAATCACTGAGAACCGGGTGCAAGTGAACTTATCCATCGATTTTATACAAAGAAACCGGCAAAACGTAGCTGAAGCATTCAACGGAAGTTCCCTCCACAAGGAAAGAAACTGCCAACCACTAAAATTAATCTTTAGCATAACTAAAGTAGAGGGAGTTATATACCCTAGACCGTCTGTTACTATGATCGAAGTAGCCCGTCCTCAGTGAGAGCTCAGCTGTTACTTCGATCGAAGTAGCCCGTCGTCAAAGAGTTAAGAGTACTGCCCTGTTATGTAGTCTCAATCGTAAAAGGACCTCCATGGCATCATGGATATCATCCTCATTATCATCGTTCATGGCACTGATAAAATTTTTATGAGATTCTGAGTCCATTAATGTGTCTTAGGAAATGGCATAGAAAATATTCACAAAGCAAAAAAACTAGTGAACGTGAAACACAAGTTGGTGGCGCAAACGAGCAGACTATTTACACTTGTTCACTTTGCAGTCAACGTGTATTTCAACCCTTTGACTGCCGCACCCTATCCATCAACGGCAAAAACTTAACCCTTTGACTCACTTACCCTAGCCACCAGCTTCCTGCGGGAAGCTGATGGATAGGGTGAGGGGGGAGGTCAAAGGATTACGTTTTTGCTTCGTTAGCATGGTTGAGAATGCAGGATGGTGGTGACAGAATGCAGGATGGTGGTGGACAGAATGCAGGATGGTGGTGGACAGAATGCAGGATGGTGGTGGACAGAATGCAGGATGGTGGTGGACAGAATGCAGGATGGTGGTGGACAGAATGCAGGATGGTGGTGGACAGAATGCAGGATGGTGGTGGACAGAATGCGGGAGTCAAAGAATAGAATGCTCTGCTGGTTGAAACTTTTAGTTCATGGAAAAAAATTCACAAACAAACAAACGTATGCAAGTATCTAATGCAAAAAGAAAACCAGACCACCTTGTACCAGTGCAAAAACAAAACCAGACCACCTTGTACCAGTGCAAAAACAAAACCAGACCACCTTGCACCAGTGCACAAGAAAACCAGTCACCGAAGATTTCAATCAAAACGACTACAAAAGTGTAAAACAAAATATAAAATGCAGATTTTATTTTTCACTTGACAAAGAGCTTGGGCTCGAAACGGTGTTTTATACTCCACAGGATCTTTTACAAACAAGGTATTTTTTAATATTTTGTGACTACAAAAGTGCATGCACAATCAAGAATATAAAGCAAACATTTATCATAGAGTGGTTTTTCTACCACTACGGCCACTACTACTGTTACTGCTTTTGCCATCACTACTACTATTACTGTTGCTACTAATATTACTATTACTGTTTCTGCTGTTGCTGCTGCTACTACTACTACTACTATACTACTACTACTACTACTACTACTACTACTACTACTACTACTACTGTTGCAATAATACCAAGAAGCACTCGCAAAACCATCTCTATCTCTCATTGCCCCTAGCATCTCCCCACCCTCCTCATTCCCAGCCACTCTGCAAGTCCGTTCAGCATTCTCTCCTTGGGTCTACCTGGTGCTCTCTTTCCCTCCAGCTTTCCCGTTGTGACCAGGTGCTCCAAATCCCCCTTCCTCATAAAATGGCCTATAAATGTGGCCTGTCTTTTCATAATCTTCCTTATGAGTGATCTACTTGTGTCTGCCTCCATCAAGACTGTCTCGTTTGTTTCCTTTGCTTCTGAGCAACCATATCTCGGCTGCCTCTATCTTGCTCTGGCTTTGCTTGCTGACTGTCCACGCCTCGCATCCGTACAACAGTATTGGTTCTATATAACATTCAAGGACTCTCTTTCTGATGTTAATTGATAGGCATTTGTTGGTAAGAATGCTTGTCATCTTCTTGAATGCTGTTTTGGCTTGGCCGATTCTGCCAGCATTCAAGAAGATGACAAGCATTCTTACCACTACTACTGTTGCAATAATACGAAGAAGCACTGGCAAAACTCGTTCTGTTTCTATTACCACAGGTACTAGTACAGCTGTATATTTATTTTGTTACTACGAATAGTGGTGGTGATAGTGGAGGTACTATTACTACTACTGCTACAGATGTTGCCACCACAACCCATTACTACTAATAGAAAAAGTGCTGTGACTACAGTTGCTTCTTCTACTACTGTTACTCCTTCTACAAAAAGTATTAATACTGCTACAACTACTACTCATCATCATCATCAGGTGCCCTGCCGCATGGCGTTGGCGACCATGGACTTCCAACCATCTGTGTCTCTCATTGCCCCTAGCATCTCCCCCACCTTCCTCGTCCCCAGCCACTCTGCAAGTCCGTCCAGCATTCTCTCCCTGGGTCTACCTGGTGCTCTCTTTCCCTCCAGCTTTCCTGTTGTGACCAGGTGCTCCAAATCCCTCTTCCTCATAAAATGGCCTATAAATGTTGCCTGTCTTTTCCTAACAACTACTACTATTCCAACAAAAACTACTATTTTACTACTACTACTACTACTACTACTACTACTACTACTACTACTACTACTACTACTGTTGCTGGGGCTGCTACTACCACCACTACTTCTACTACTCTACTACTACTACAAGTACTTTTACTATCACTAACCACATCACTTCTACAATTGCTCATGCTGCTTCTGCTATCATTACTGCCACTACCACTACAATGGCTACAGCTGCTGCTGCTACTATGGGATGGAATCTAGATAAAACAGAACAGCAGACTGATTGGAGCGTTTTCATACGTGCTCCGCCCAACCATGCCAGCAGTTATCAACCAGACTCCAGACTCCTTAAGCCAGAACAAAGTCTTCTGCGCTGGTAAGGCCTCGCTTGAAATGGGCAGAGCAACAGGATTTATGAAACACTTAAAGCACCAGCATTTTTGAAACGTAAAGGTGGGCAGCGAGCAGGCCAATTTTTGTGTTACAAGGTGGGACTGAATTCGAGATACTGTTATTCTTGTTTAAAGCCCAGCCGACTGCGTAGCGCCATATCAGGGCTATAACCGTTTCAAAACATACACAAAACTTCAACAGGAAAAAAAAAGGAAAAGAAAATTAAGTACACATATCAATGCATTCGTGCGCATAATTTCAGGAGATACCCTCGGCGTTGACCACTCCGTCCCATTTATCGCACAGGGGATTTAAAAACATACCTGAATACAAATTTAAACAAAACTATAAGGACTCTAAAACATATAAAAACGGGCCTAAATTACATGAAATTGCTTCAGCATGTCTCATTTCCCCAGAGCCAAAAATGCACTTAATACATGTACTCAATTATCAATCCAAAGAGAAAAGTATGTTAAGACTTTATCGAACACATACAGGTGAATGAACCAGCAAGGCAGAAAATGACAGGAAGAAATGGCAGAAAGCAAAAGAGGAAGAATGAAAAAAAGGAGAGTAACAGAAAAGAGGAAATTTCTAGCACAGAATTTCCAGAAGGTGGGGATACTATTTCTACTGAAAAATCCTCCGGCATCCCCCGGGGGGTAACTCGAGACATGAAGTGCTGAGTCCAAGGATCTGTTGAAAGACTGAGTAAATTTGCCTTCTATAGCAACGGGAAAAATAAACAAACGGAACAACAAGAAGAAAACAGTTCACAAAAAACTGAGGGAAAACAAGAAGAAAAGATGTCGTCTCTAAATTTTTTTTTTTTTTTACAACTTTTTGTTTGTTTGTTGTCTTACTGGTATTCTCCATACACAGATGGTTCTTGATACCTTGAAGTAGAGCATGATATTGTAAAGAATGCAATGAAAACATTTTTTTACTCTGGGAAAGTGGCATAGGGTCCCATTGGTCTGTGTTACAGCCCATCCCATCAAAAAAAAAAAAAGTTTCAGTTGTCAAGATGGCGTCCACACACACAGACTAATTTACATAATGGTACTGACGCCACAGATACCATGAAATGGATAAAATTCAAAATGATCATGACGTAAGCCGTATACTTTATAATAATAATAATAATTAATAATAATAATTACAATATTTATATAGCGCAAAATCTTGATAAAATCAAATCTAAGCGCTGAAACAGACACACACGCACGCACGCACACATACGCACGCACACAAACAAAACACACACACACACACACACAACAAAAACACACACACACACACACACACACACACACACACACACACACACACACACACACACACACACACACACACAAGCATTAAATTAAATGGGGAGAAAGAATAAAAGCAATGGAAAAGTATAAAGAGCATATTTGCGCATAAAGCTACGTGCGCATGTCTTCAGCTATACAATGGCATTGTACATCCAGCTTGGCTTGTCTGGAGTAGCTGTCGGTTCTCTCTTCTCGGGGCTACCAAGCTCCTAACTTCTTCTTGATTTCTTGCAATACATTTTACATAATTATATGCCGTGGACTCAGGATTTCATATCTCGAGTTCAGAAACTCAAACTGCAACATAGCAGTTGAAAACTAGTGAACGTGCACAACGCAGAGCTTGTTGACTCTTTTGATAAATTCATAGACTCAACATCACATGTTTAAAGTTCAAACCGTCTCATCATCATCATCATCATCATCATCATCATTAATTGTCCTGCCGCAGGGCGTTGGCGATCATGGCCCTCCATACGAATCTATCTCTTATCGCTGCAACTACATCTCCCATCCTCTCTATCCTCAGCCAATCTGCAAATCCGTCCCAATATTTTCTCCCTGGGTCTACCTGGTGCTTTCCTTTTTCTCCAGCTTTCCTGTTGTGATTAGGTGCTCTAATTTCTCTTGCCTCATAAACTGTCCTACAAATGTTGCTTGTCTTTTCCTAATTTTCTTTGTTAATGATCTTCTTGTGTCTGTCTCCTTCAAGACGGTCTCGTTTGTTTGTTTGTTTGTTTGTTTCTCTTTGTTTGTTTGTTTGTTGTTTATTTGTTTGTTTGTTTGTTTCTCTGTTTGTTTTTTGTTGTTGTTTTTGTTTTGTTTTTATTTTTGTTTTTTTGCCGTCCATGGAACTCTCAACATTCTTCTTATAGAAACCACATTTCACGTGCCTCAATCTTGTTCTGACTTTGCGTGTTGACTGTCCACGCCTCACAACGAGTTAACAGTACTGGTTCTACAAAACACCCAAGAGCTCTCTTCCTCAAGCAATATACAAATTGGTTTGCTCGCTGCCTGTCTTCATACTGCAATCATTCTGGTGGTGTCAATGTTTCCATAGATCAGGTTCCCTTTCCCCATTTCAAGATCCTTTCAAGACAGTGCATATTGATCTGCTCAGGCTCAAGAGAGCGCGCCTGATAAATGTTGGCAGATATGGGTGCTGCGCATTCGGAATTGTCCGAGTGTAGCGAATCTCCCTTGATCCAATTTCTTTCTCTTTACGTATTGAAAATGTGCCTTTACACAAACGCATCAAAAGAGCAATGTTAATCATGTAATTGATAAACAAACATGCATAAAATTTTGGAAAAGAAACCAAAACTGATAAGAAAAAGAGGACAGTGGTAAGAAACGGCTGGAGCACCATTATAACACCGGGGAAAACGATGAAACACCGGGATAAAATGTTAGAAACCGAGAGAAATGGATAATTGATAAGAAACAGTGAGAGAAAAAAAAAACGAATGATAGAAAGCAGAGAGAAAATGAACAATAACATAAAAACAATTAATGATGTAAGCTTCCGATCATTAAACTGTTTTGGAGGTTAAGAAAACAACAACAACAATAACAACAACAAACGAAACAAAACAGAAACATTCAACAGTTTTCCAAAAGGGGTTCACCACACTATGGTAATACCATTTGCAACCAATGTAGATCTGCCAAGCAGTTATCTGGTAAGACTTCCTTGAGTTTGCAGAGAGCCCTAGGCAAAGGCTAGGTCTTGAAATGGGGGAAATGATCAGGACTGATACAACCAGAATGATTGGAGCATTATTAGTGCAGGCAGAGAGTAAAGACAAATGTGACCTCCCACCACGAAATCAGTCTTAACTCGCAGTCAGTCAAACAGCACTAGGAGCTGAAAAGGTGACTGAGGGTCTATCTGGGGTGTTTTGACTTTTTCTCAAAATTGATTTCTGTAGACTGTAATCTATCCCCCACATAATTTTTTTCTTGAAAAAATATTATTAATCAATTTAAAATGGTATTTTAATGCACTGACCGCAGCAGAAAGAAAGCAATTTCCTACCAAAAGTACCTATTTTGTCTCTTATTATAAACCGTAACCTGTGCAGTACCCACACATGTAATATCCTGATGGACAGCTCTTTGATGCACCTTTCAGATGATGTCAGCGAAAATTAGAAACAAACTGGGTCAAAGCCACCAAATAAAGGAATTTAAACATGCATAACTTCTACATTTTTTTGAGTACAAGCTTTATTCAAGTACCAAAATAATCAGCAGAATGTACACTTTCCAGTGATATGTATATCTCAAAAATACCCAAAATGCTAGTTAAGACTGATTTCGTGGTGGGGGGTCACAAATGTTATGTTGAACTCGAAAAGGAGATAGTATTGAGTCCACGGCTTTATCAAAACAGTCAGTGCAAGCTCTGCGTTGTACAAGTTCAATAGACCGTTTTCAAGTAAAGATTTAAAAGAGTCTGTATCACAGAATCTCAAACCTTCTGCACAATGAGACGGACAGCAAAATTCTCACTGGCATAAGTTTCGGGGTCTGCTCTGGAAACACGTTTCCTGAAGACTTCATACAGATGGCGCACGATGGAGTCTCGTTCCTCGTGACTGCGGTCTGGCAAACTGTTCCGGAAGATCGTCTCTGCCCACACGCGATGAACACGTCGAAGTCTGCGAAGTACTTTTTGCCTTCTCCTCACCTGATTGAAAACCACACAGAAAGAAACAAACAAATAAACAAACAACAAAGATCTAAGATTATACGCGCGCGTACCTGCACGTTCATGCACACGCTCGATGGCACCCAAGCTACCACCTCATTCACTCCCACCCCCCCCTCCCCTCCACACACAAACACAATAAACACACACACACAACACACACACACAAACACACACACACACACACACAACACACACACACACACACACAACACACACACAACACATCACACACACACAACACACAAATCACACACCACAAACACAGTCACACACAAACACAGTCACACACACACACACACACACACACAACACACACACACACACACACACACACACAGTCATACATACAAACATCTACACACAGATGTGACATATACATAAAATACTCACAGGGACACGAACACGCGCGCGCGCGCGCGCGCACACACAACACACACACACACATGTGCTAACGCATAACACCAATTCATACTCATAACGCCTCTCCCCACCCCACCCACCACCCCACACAAACACCCTTGCCTGGTGATCACATGCATGTGGACATAAATGTTTGTATGTGTCATGTTTTTTTTTTCCTTAGCTATGAGGACATCTTCACCTTTAAAGTGTGCACAATAGACAACAAAGAAACAATTAATAAACAAACAAACAAAAACACTCAAAAACAGCACAAAAACAACCGAAAATCACTGATGCTTCGTTCAGTGAATTTTTCCAGCTAAAAAAAAAAAAAAAAAAAAAAGTGATGTCATTGGTGTTTTTATGGTAACCTTTAAATTCTCGTTTTCATACAGTTGACAAAAGCCAGCTGACTGAACATTTGCGCCTGTCTTGTTTTGTGAATGGCACACGCGTTCTTGCACTATTTCCATGTGTTTCTGGAACGAAAATATACACACTAATCCTTTCAGTCTCTCTGCCTACCCATCAGTTCCTGCAAAAAGCTGATGAGAGAGTGAAAAGGTTAACTGATTGACTGACATCCCGTGGGAACGCCAAGGGCTCTTTCAGTATAAATAGTATCCCCACCTTCTGGAAAGTCTGTGCTATAAATTTCCTCTTTTCTGCCACTACTCTTTGTTTCTTTCTTCCTCCTTTGCTTTCTGTCATTTCTTCCTATCATTTTCTGCCTTGCTGATCCATTCACATGTACGCGTTCGATAAAGTCTTATGTACTTTCTTTTACGATTGATAATTGGGTACATGTGTTAAGTGCATTTTTGGCTCTAGGGATATAAGATATCATCATCAGGTGCCCTGCCGCATGGCGTTGGCGACCATGGATTTCCAACCATCTCTATCTCTCGTTGCCCCTGGCATCTCCCCCACCCTCCTCATCCCCAGCCGTTCTGCAAGTCAGTCCAGCATTCTCTCCCTAGGTCTACCTGGTGCTCTCTTTCCCTCCAGCTTTCCCCAAGTGACCAGGTGCTCCAAATCCCCTTCCTCATAAAATGGCCTATAAATGTTGCCTGTCTTTTCCTAATCTTCCTTATGAGTGATCTACTTGTGTCTGCCTCCATCAAGACTGTCTCGTTCGTTTTCTTTGCTGTCCATGGAATTCTCAACATATGAGATATGCGGAAGCAATATTAGGTAATTCAGGCCCATTTTTATGTCGTTTTAGTGTTCTTAGTTATATTTAGATTTGTATTCATGTATGTTTTTTTTAAATCCAATGTGTGATAAATTGGACGGAATGGTCAACGCCAGGGGCATCTCCGTAGAGTATGTGTGCGAATGTATTGATATGTCTACTTAATTTTGTTTTCCTTTTTATTTTCCTGTTGATTATTGCGTATGTATTGAATTGTTATAGCTGGCATTAACAATAATCACAATACAAATAACAATAATATTTGACTGGACATTAAACAATAATCACAATAGAAATAACAATAATATTTGACTGGACATTAAACAATAATCACAATAGAAATAACAATAATATATTGACTGGACATTAAACAATAATCACAATAGAAATAACAATAATATTTGACTGGACATTAAACAATAATCACAATAGAAATAACAATAATCGTTGACTGACACTGACCTTTAAACTGCACGTCTCTCCACATAGATTTGTAGACACAAGGGCTGACAACTTCATCGTGATAAATCAGCTTCAGTCCTGCTGCCTTCACACTAGACTTGGCTGCTTCAAATGGCCAGGTCATTTCCTTGCCTGTTCGATATATGAGCTGGCTGTCGCATCGTTCAAACTCCGCCTGTCAAAATTGTAATGACTTCATGCATGCATTTACGCATACAAACATAAAACTACATGCATGCATTTACACATACATACATAAAAAAACATATACATACCTAAAAAATACATAAAAACATGCATCCATCCATCCATACATACGTGCGTACGTACGTACCAAAATGGATATATAATGATATACTTTAAACATGTTTGTTGAAAACATATGACATTATACATTGGAGAAATGGTCGCACATTGAGTCAGACGTCATGAACTCACAACTTTCTCATTGTACTCAAACACAGATTTAAATGACAGCAAATAGATTTCACTAGAATAACAATAATGAGCATTTATTATGAAAAAAAGGGTACCTTTTTGTTTACAATGATGATAAACGAAAATGTCAGTGCTTTTAAGCTGTAAAGCATCGTCGTCTGAATATCTCGGCTTCTTTCCAAAGTCTAGATCAACAGAAGTGTTGTTTAAGGGACACACACACACACACACACACACACACACACACACACACACACACACACACACACACACACCACACACACACACACACCACACACACACACACCACACACACACACCACTCACACACACACACCACACACACACACACACACACACACACACACACACACACACACACACACATTCACACTTACAAACGAGCTGATACCAACACCTGGTAAGTCACCATTGTCTTTATGATTTTACCTGCGTGATAATGTTTTCCTCTCTGAGTTGTGCCCAGGCCGTCTCCAGATCAATGTGTACATCGTAATTGCACACCCTGTCCCTGGGTTCAGTTCTGCCAGGACCCTCATCAAAGGTTGCAAAGTTTATCATCACAAGAAGGCCACCTGTTCCAGAGACACACAGAGACACACAGAGACACACACACAGACACACACACAGACACACACAGAGACACACAGAGACACAAAACACAGTCACCGACACAAACAGATACATACGCATACACAAACAAAAATAAGATCAACTCAAAATCAGATCAGATGAAAGATAAGATAGATTTTTATTATGATAGATTTAATGCACACATACGT
>JAPXFY010000015.1:67897811-67900311 GCA_030674185.1 Monoplex corrugatus
GCCACCTTAATGCCCGCAGAAGCTGGCACAGTTTTCTTTTTTTGTTTTTGTTTGTTTTGTTTTGTTTAGTTTGATTGGTTGGTTTTGGTTTTGCATTGCGATGACGATGGTGTCGATGACGATGATAATCATGATGCTATGGAGATCCACCTAGGATTGAGACTGCGTGACATCAACCAGGCGTCAACCAGGCCCAAGAGATACAGACACCTGCGGTGCTGGTCAGAAGATTTGAGCGACACCCACGATGACGCATCCGTGAAGTGGATGAGACTCGACTTGTGTGGTCCCAGTCTTCCCAATGAGCCCATTGCACGCCCAACTCTGGGTAGGAGCGGGTTAGAGCCGAAGAAAGAAAAAAAAAAACACAATGATATATTTTTGAAGGGACTGATGGGGATTCGAACCCACAACCTTCCAGTCGGTAATCCGTTGCGTTTACCACTACACCAAGGCGACTGGTATTTTGCTTGCCTTGCTTTGAGGTCTGTCACACCAAGCAAGACTTCCCCACAGCACCGGTATATCTCATAGCTTTCCATGACTGTATCCATGGACTGAATCACCACCACCACCATCATCATCATCATCATCATCATCATCATCATCATCATCATCATCATCATCATCACTACCACCATCATCATTATCATGAACGCTATGAAACCTGACTTCGAAAAGGACCAAGACCTTTTCAGAACTTACTGGCAAGTGTTTTGAAGAGACTGTTGAAGTCGTTCATCTCCTGGTCCTCGTAGACGATCTGAATGGCCATGTCTTCTCCACGCTTCTCTCTCACTGCACCTGATTCAGTCATACAGATGGAAGTGAAATTATTATCGGTTGTTGATTAATTTTTTTTTCACCTTTTTTTTTTTTTATTAATTTTTAACAAGAATAGATATCAACAAACAATGTTGTAACAGAAGAAAACAAGAGAAAAAAAATTTCAATTCATAATAATTGTTTACATAAAAAAAGAAAAGAAAACATGTAGCCTACAAAACATATAAAACAATATTCTAATCAATGATGATTTCATTATGTACATCAATATTTAAGAAACATGTCATGAAGAAAGTCTGTTTTTTACACAGGGAACATTGATCTATAGTTATTCCACAGAGCATTAAAAAAAGGACAAGCGAAAGTTTATTTTGGCATTATATTGTTCAGTTTTGAATCTCTGGTTTAACTTTATTTTTTTTATCTTACTGCACATGATATGATTTCACAACGTGACGGGTTTATGCTTACACTAACGGACGAGTTCATAGTAAACCCGGACGTATCCGGACGGTTCCTGTCAAAGAGATAGTAGTGTGCAGCAAATCCCTGTTTGTTCTCACTGGCAACGAAAAGAGTGTTTATAGTCTTAAACCTTGCCGGGCCCGTCAATACACGGACGGAAAAATATCCAGTCATGTTTGCAGGGTTCCAACCCCCCACCCACTCCCCCCGTCTGTCTGGGTGTCAGACAGACAGATAGATGGGGAGTGAGAGAGAGAGAGAGACAGACAGACAGACAGACAGGCAGATGACAGACAGACAGACAGACAGGCAGGCAGAAGACAGACAGACATGCAGATGACTGACAGACAGAACAGACAGACAGACAGGCAGGCAGATGACAGACAAACAGACAAACAGGCAGGCAGAAGACAGACAGACAGGCAGATGACAGACAGACAGACAGGTAGGTAGGCAGAAGACAGGCAGACAGACAGACAGACAGGCAGATGACAGACAGACAGACGGACAGACAGACAGATGACAGACAGGCAGACAGACAGACAGACAGGCAGATGACAGACAGACAGACGGACAGACAGACAGATGACAGACCAGACACATGCACAGACAGAGAAACTTACGGATAATTTTGGTGATTAGAGACATAGAAACGGACCCATCGTTTGTCCCGTAGTCGACAATTGTGAAGACATCACTTCCATTGGCCTGTAGTTTGTCTGTCAGACAGATTCAAAATGAACTCTTATTTCATTAAACAGATGAAATGTCTTTCATTACTTAACAAGAAACACCACGAGGGTGCGGATGGGACCCGGAGCATCAATGCCTCGCCACTCTTGGGACACTCACATCCCAAGCTCCCGACGGCAATCGACAGTCATTTTATCATGCAAAGGGAGGCTGTTCGTGCGCCTCATGACCCAGTCGGACCCAGTCATCAGCTATCTTGTCCACAAACTGAATGGCAAGGTGTGGGGGGGGGGAGATGACAAACCCAGCAACATTACCACACAAGTAGCAAACAATCATTCTGTAGCCCGGGCATCTAGGTAACATTTGTTGGCAATATTCGTTGAATTAATCTAATCCGTAACAGTTTAAGTCTTATTTCTATCATCTCAATTTTGTTGTTGTTGTTGTTGTTTTTTTACAGATGACAAGCCATGTTATTACTTAACTCAGTTTTGATTCCCACTTGCTACGACATTTCGGTTTGAATTAATCTTTGGTTAACGTTTCATAGTGT
>JAPXFY010000015.1:67902811-67910311 GCA_030674185.1 Monoplex corrugatus
AAACAAACAAACAAAAAAAAACAACCAAAGACCAGCAGCAACAACAACAAACAAACAAACAAACAAAAACCACGCACAGAGAAAGTGGTAGCTGCATGTGAAATAACCGATTTAATAACAGAAAGCCCAACATCATCAAATGAACAGAGAGATTTATTAGAAGGAGAAATGACATTGGAAGAAGCAGGATATGTATCAAAAACACCAAAACGGAAAACAAAACAAAAACCCAGAACAACAAGAAAACCATTGTAAGCGCGTATCCAACAAGACAAAACAAAACAAGCGCAAATTTTCGGCCAACTAGCCTTTGTCAAGCGCGAACGCACGGTCACAGACAGATCACAGACACCAAACAATGGATAATAAAAACGGGACTAAAAACTTCCCTGCCGCCTCGTCCAGTGGGTAAGAAATGGAATGCCCATGTCGTCATGAGCAGTAGTAAGAAATGGGGAGAGGGAGGCAACTATGTGTCAAAAGGGAAGTGAGATGAGTTCTGCAATTTTGAGAAGTGGCCATGCTATATCGGTATAGCCCTGTTCTAAAGAAGGCACAGGGCAAGAGCCAAGAGATAAGGGAGTAGATTGTGCCCGGTGCCAAGAATCTGGTAGGCGTGGGAACAGGAAGAGACATGAAACGGCATGTCTGAATTCTGTTGCGCAGTGGATTACTTATGGTTTGTCATTAAGACCATGTGGTTTGCGTGTTCCAAGTTTATTTATGAGGTGGGATTCTCTGTCTTTCCTGTCTATGGTGCTGTTATTGTGTAGAAGCCACAGACCTTTCACTCGGATGTCATTGATTGAGTGGTCTGATTGGTTGAAGTGATTGGGGAATGTTTTATCCCTTTGGTGGCGGATATCAGCCAAGTGTTCTTTGAAACGTGTGTCAAGGTTGCGTCCAGTTTCACCAATATACAATTGGGAACATTTAGAGCAGCTGATCAAGTAGACAATGTTATAAGTTTGACAGTTGAAATGTTTTGTAATTCTCATATGAGATTTGGGGCCTTTGACTGTGGTGGCTGAGCACAAGAAAGGACAAGTCTTGCATTTAGGTTTGTTGCATGGAGAGGTTCCTGGAGGTTGGCTGACTGGTTTGCTGAGATTCGAATGCACCAGCAAGTCGCAGAGATTTGTGTCTCTCTTGTAGACGATCAAAGGGCGCTTGTCAAAGGTTTCACCTATAGTGGGACTGGATCGCAAAATGTTCCAGTTGGACAAGATGATCCTTTTTATGAGGTGCACGGACGGGTGGTAAACTAGACTGAGGACTGGCCGATCCTCTGTGACAGCTTTGGGCTTCGAATGGAGGGCATTTGGCCGAGAGACAGAGTTGATTTTTTTCCGGGCTTCATTGATGACCTCGAGTGGGTAATGTCTGCGCAGGAAAAATCTAGTCATTTCAACTGCTTTGTCCTGAAAATTGTCTTCGTCTGAGCAGAGGCGTCGTAGTCTCAAGAACTGCGAGTAGGGAATGCTGTTTCTGGTGTTGGAAGTGTGAGATGATTGATAGTCCAGGTAGGAATGTGAGCCTGTAGGTTTGTAGTGGACTGTAGTGACTAGTTGTTCAGATTGAAGGGAAACTTCGATATCCAGGAAGCTTATGGATGTGTTTGAAATTTCATATGTGAACTTGATGGATGGGTGAAACGTTTGGACGTAATGGATGAATTGTAAAAGTTGGTCATGATTGAGGGATGTCATGCCAATGCAATCATCTATGTATCTTTTGTACAATTCAGGTTTGGGTTTCTTGTATTGTTGTAGGATTTGTTCCTCCAAATATCCCATGAATAAACAGGCATAGCTGGGGCCCATCTTAGTACCCATGGTGACTCCGCTAACTTGCGAGAACGTCTCATCTCCGAACGAAAATGTGTTCATGGTAAGAACCAGCTCCGCAAGTCGGACAAGGGTTGAAGTAGACAATGTTTGGT
Source organism: Monoplex corrugatus (assembly GCA_030674185.1). Lineage (NCBI taxonomy): Eukaryota > Metazoa > Mollusca > Gastropoda > Littorinimorpha > Ranellidae > Monoplex > Monoplex corrugatus. The sequence goes on from JAPXFY010000015.1 coordinate 67,904,754, forward strand.
CACGTCGTTTGTCCAGAAAATGCTGGAGAGCTTTTAACCCGTCGGAGTGGGGTATGCTGGTGTACAAAGAGGTCACATCCAAAGTGAACAGGTATTGGGGTTTGAAGGTGTGGTCTTCATTTAATATTTGAATCAGATTCAATGTATGGTTAGTGTCTTTGATGAAGGTAGGCAAAGCCTGGACTATAGGTTGCAAAATGTGGTCAAGAAACAGAAATGTTTTCAGTGGGGCAGTTGCAAGCTGACACGATAGGACGGCCAGGATTGTTGGCTTTATGTATTTTGGGAAGTAAATAAAAAAGTGATTGGACTGGAAGTTGTTTGATGAGTAGTCTGGCAGTGGGGGGCAGCTGCTTAGAGGTTATGAGATTATTGATTAGTTTGGATATCTTGGCATGATTGGTCATGTGGGCAGGTTGGTCTAATTTTTGTAGAAGGCGTGATGGTGGAGTTGTTTCTGGGCAATGTTGACATATGAACTCCATAATTTATACCATACAGAATATACACAATACTTTATACACTGGAAGTTTAAAAACATCAAGATCTAGGCACATGTCAGCAGTTCCCCTATGCACACGTTTTACAAACCACATCCACATGCCTGTATATCAAGGAAGCCCAGAAACAACTCCACCATCACGCCTTCTACAAAAAGTTGGACCAACCTTTTGACATAATAGTTGCCTCCCCTCTCCCCATTTCTTACTACTGCTCATGACGACATGGGCATTCCATTTCTTATCCACTGGACGAGGCGGCAGGGAAGTTTTTAGTCCCGTTTTTATTATCCATTGTTTGGTGTCTGTGATCTGTCTGTGACCGTGCGTTCGCGCTTGACAAAGGCTAGTTGGCCGAAAATGTCAACGTACCTTCACTACATGTTTCTGGCAAAGGTTCAGCACCTCTGCCAAGTTGAGTGGCCTGTCTCCCACTACGACGGTCAACTCTCTGACCGTTCTGTCTCTCTGTGTCTGTATTGTGTCTGTATTATCTCTTGTGTTATTTTCCTGTTTCATTTATACAGGGTGGATCAGAACACGCTGGAGCTCTGACCCCACCTGTCTTAAGAAGACTTTCGAGAATATTTTTCTACTGGTGAATGCATGAAAGAGGGGTTGACGTGGACAACACAGGCCAGAACCTGTCCACTGAGACAATGGACCGCTCTCTTTCACTGGGGCGATCCTCGAAAACATCCCAATATAGCTGTATGTACACTTGGCTCTATTGTTTGTCTCGTTTATAGTGTAACATAAGTGTGATTGGCTGTGCAGCTACATGTTGGTTAATCCGAAGCCTTCAGTCGAGAGGCTACTTTGCTTTGGCCGGCATTGTCAAATTGTTGTGTCAGACCAAAGTACAAGTATAGGCCTGTTTCTACCCCTTAAAACTGTCCTCATTTTTTGTACATTTCAGGGAAGGTGAACACAAATAGAATTACATATAGGTACTTGTTAGTTCAGGATTTGTTCTTGTACACAAATGACAGGCGGCAGGAAGTTTTGGAAATAGGGAGATTTACCATCTTCAATTAATTAATGTCAAGGTGCATGAATCTAGATACACTTGTGCATGCTTCCTGAAGCACTGTAGAAGTCGAGATGGGCAGTTCAGTTCCAGAGAAGATAACTGTCTTCGGAAGGCAAAAGTTTGCCTGCGTGTTCATGGCAACAGTCATTCTCACACATGTAGCATATGTTCTGGTGTACTCACCGATAACTACGCTCTGCTACACTGCGACAAGAGAGTCATGCACGTGTGAATAATAAGTTCATGGCCGTTTGACGTATGCAGGAGGACGTCAAAAGAAATATGGAAGAAAAAGGTGAACTGGTGTGTCAGCAAGCAACGAGGTTGAAAACAACATCTACCAACTAGCCCGTTAAATCAGAGATGTATCTCACTGCTTAATGTATTGTTTACGATCGAATTAACATGCATTGCTAATTGAATTAAAACATGTATTGCTAATAGAACATGTATTGCTAATAGAATTAAAACATGTATTGCTAATAGAATTAAAACATGTATTGCTAATAGAATTAAAACATGCATTGCTAATAGAATTAAAACATGTATTGCTAATAGAACATGTATTGCTAATAGAATTAAAACATGTATTGCTAATAGAATTAAGACAGAATAAAACTGGTGATGTATCTCACCATTTAATGTATTATTTACGGTCGGATCAACATGTATTGCCAATAGAATTAAGACACTGTGTCCAAACTATAAAGATCAGGCAGACTTTTTTTCAAACATGTATCTTGGAGAGAACATAAAGCTGATTTGCGATTTGCTTGGTTCTTTGGATATGAGAAAAAGTACCTGGATTTTACCTTGTATGCTTGGAGACAGTTTTGATTAATTAGATTGAAAAGTTTTGTTCAACGTTTGAAAAGTATTCGGGTTTGGAGAAAATCTGTTAAATAAATATAAACGACATACAAGAATATTGAGTGAACAACCATCGTTAATGTTCAGATGTCAGACTGGCTTCTTGTAAAAAGAGGTTGTAGACAGGGTGACATACTTTCTCCATATTTATTTACATTGTGAGTCAAAATGTTGACAATTATTATCAGGGAGAACAAAGACACAAAACGCATAGCCATTAACTGCAAATAATACAAAATCTCTCCATTCACGGATTATGCCCTTGACAAATTTATTCACCTTGTTCTTATCTTTGAAAACAATCAGTCCTTTTTTTTAATGCCGATAAAACACAAGCACAATGGTTAGGGAACAAAGAATGTTCGGAAACAAAATACATGCAGCATCTAAATATAAACTGCAATCTTCATAGTTTGAAAATAACAGGTGCATTGTTTACACAAGACGCAAATTTCAATTCATATTGCTTATAGCCCAGCGGACTACTAGAGCCATATCAGGGCTAACAACCACGTCAAAAAGAAAAGAACAACCCGTTAAGATAAAAGACAACAGTTAAAAATTATGTTCACCGTCAACCTTGCAAATCTAAAAATGCCATTAAAGAAAAACACGTAAAATTACATCAAGTGAAATCTATTGATCGCTTGTAAAAACTGGAAAATTGCATCAGGAGGGACGTCTCGGAAGAGCTTCTTTAAGGAGTCCGCCGTGTAACGATACTGAAACGTTATCAGAAGTAAGAGGTTTATTCTGAGTTTGAGTAAAGAGAAATATAACTCAGCTGGACAGAGTCAGTGTGCTAAAATTGTTTATTCTATATACACGAATCTAAATCAGGACTCTGCTCCCAGATCCCCCCCCCCCCCCCCAATTTTGTCAGTAATCTTTGAAAAATGTGCTTCTCGTTTGGAAAGGTAAATGCGACCGAATGAACAGAAAACTCCTCCACCCCCACCCCAACCCCCGAAAAAAAAAAGCACTGAAAAAGAAAGGTTGAACATATTTGATATACAATGCAATACTGAAGTTTTAGAATTGTCCTGCTGAGAAACGTTTTAAACACAAAACATAAATGGAAGAACATAGCGATATATACCCCCTTCTAACAGATGTTAAAAATTATGGCACCCAGATATGATTTATATGAAGTCAACGACAATTTCCGGAAACACATTTTTATTGCATATTATCAATTTTGCTTTCATGTAGAACTAATAACTTTAAAAGTGACGTTCAGAGCCAGCCTTATGTTATGGGAAAATCCTTATTGGGAATGATATCATTTAAGATAATAGACAGTTTCTAAAAGGAGTTCGTTTTAGTTTACACTTTTTGAATGATAATAAATGATTATTGACATACTGTGAACTTAACAAAAACTATGAAATGAATTTAAGCTTCCCCGTTTTAACTGATGTGAGCTATCTGTCAAACCATAAGCGCAGAAAACAAAGTTGAAGTTATCAATAGCACTGTAAGCAATTTACTTTGTGCCAAGAGATGCATGTGTATAATATGAAATACCAACAAGACACGATACACTTCTCAAATCTCGTTCTGATTGATCATAAAAATTGGGAACAGATGTTCCTTGATAAAAAATGTTTATGAAAATTCATAAAAATACAAGAAGCTGAATTGAAATGGTAACAAATATGTATTGTACACAGATTTTTCGGAACTAATGTCACTTTGAAGAAAATGGGATTTGTTAAACAACTTTGCTATGACTTGATTTTGGAAAAAAAAGGATTGCATCTATCATATATTTTGGAAGTTTGCACACACGAAACGATTTTGAGAAAGGATACAGGAATATTGAAATCAGAGTGATATCACTTGTGCAAATTTCAGTTGACTGAAAATTTGGTATTATTTTGTGTTGATGAAAAAAAGCGCTCAGTTTCAGCGTTTGATTTAATCATGTTTTTCAGAAAAAAAAACCTTTTTAAGGATAAGCGAACTCAGGGATGTTACCTTTGTGCTCACCTTTGTTTTTCGTCCCATTTCCTACGCCACCTTAATGGCCATAGAAGCTGGCACAGTTTTATCAATGCGATGTTGATGATGTCGATGAGAATGATAATCATGCTGCCATGGAGATCCATCTAGGATTAAGACTGGGTGACAGAGCTGTACTCTACGCTTACTGTCATAATATATCCTGGCGTCAACCAGGCCCGAGAGATACGGACACCTGCAATGTTGGACAGAAGATTTAACACCTTCAATGACGTATCCGCGAAGTGGATGGGACTCGATTGTGTGGTCCCAGTCTTCCAATGAGCCCATAGCACGACCAGCTCTGTGTAGGAGCCGGTAAGCGCCGAAAAATCCCACAATAATTTTGTGTAGGGACTGATGGGGATTCGAACCCACAACCTTCTAGTTGGCAGTCTTTTGCGCTAATCACTACATTACGGCGACTATTGAAAAATGTACATTTATGAATGTGAATTTGAAAAAGGCTTTACCAAACATACCCCCCCCCCTTTTTTTTTTTTTAAAGATATCTTGTAACAAATTACCACACAGAAGAACACATTGCAAAACTGATGTGGAATTTACACACCTTTAAGATGCTATGGTTATCACATTAATAACACCCAAAACCTGATACTGTCCATTCAATTTATCACACGCATATTGTCAGTGCGCTTAATAAAACATCATAGCAAGTCTGAATTCTTACCACACTATCTGCGCGTAACAATGAGGTTCTTTTTGTTTGATGTTTTTCTTCGTGTTGTATATTTTTCTACAGTTAATTATGCTTCGCGCATTGTTCATATACCTGTATTTCGGCATATAGATACTGTGCATGAATGGGACTTTTTGTTACAATATGGTTACTTGTGGACAGTCAACAAGCAAAGCCAGAACAAGACTGAGGCAGCGAGATGTGGTTTCTAAGAAGAATGTTGAGAGTTCCATGGACAACAAAGAAAACAAACGAGACAGTCTTGATGGAGGCAGACACAAGTAGATCACTCATAAGGAAGATTAGGAAAAGACAGGCAACTTTTATAGGTCATTTTATGAGGAAAGGGGATTTGGAGCACCTAGTCACAACGGGAAAGCTGGAGGGAAAGAGAGCACCGGATAGACCCAGGGAGAAAATGTTGGACGGACTTGCAGATTGGCTGGGGACG
>JAPXFY010000015.1:67917811-67930311 GCA_030674185.1 Monoplex corrugatus
CATCAGACACCCGCCCTCCCTCCCTCCAACAGACACTTGACACCTCCCTACCTCCATCAGACACCTGACACCTCCCTCCCTCCATCAGAAAACCCCCCCTTGCCCTCCCTCCATCAGACACTGACCACCTCCCTCCCTCCTCAGACACTGACACCTCCCTACCTCCATCAGACACCTGACACCTCCCTACCTCCATCAGACACCTGACACCTCCCTCCCTCCATCAGACACTGACACCTCCCTCCTTCCCATCAGACACCTGACACCTCCTACCTCCATCAGACACCTGCCCACCTCCCTACCCTCCATCAGACACCCCCCTCCTCCCTCTCTGCCTCATGACCCCCACCTTCTCCCTCTCCTTCATCAGACACCACTGCCCTCTCTCCCACCTCAGTCAGACCCCACCCCTCTCTCCCACCTCTGTCAGACACCCACCCCTCTCTCCCTCCTCATCAGACACCCACCCTCTCTCCCACCTCAGTCAGACACCCACCCCTCTCTCCCCTCAGTCAGACACCCACCTCTCTCTCACCTCAGTCAGACACCCACCCTCTCTCTCCCACCTCAGTCAGACACCACCCTCTCTCTCACCTCAGTCAGACACCCACCCTCTCTCTCACCTCAGTCAGACACCCACCCCTCTCTCCACTCATTCAGACACCCACCCTCTCTCCCACCTCAGTCAGACACCCACCCCTCTCCCCCTTCTGTCAGACACACCCTTCCCCTCAGTCAGACACCCACCCTCTCTCCCTCAGTCAGACACCCACCCCTCTCTCCCCCTCAGTCAGACACCCACCCCTCTCTCCCTCAGTCAGACACCCACCCCTCTCTCCCCTCAGTCAGACACCCACCCTCTCTCCTCAGTCAGACACCCACCCTCTCTCCCACCTCAGTCAGACATCCACCCCTCTCTCCCACCTCAGACACCCACCCTCTCTCCCACCTCAGACATCCACCCTCTCTCCCATCTCAGTCAGACACCCACCCTTCTCTCCCACCTCAGTCAGACACCCACCCCTCTCTCTCCGACCTCAGTCAGACACCCCCCCTCTCTCCCTCACTCAGACACCCACCCCTCTCTCCCACCTCAGTCAGACACCTGCCCCTCTCTCCCACCTCAGTCAGACACCTGCCCTCCCTTCCTCGCTCCATCAAACACCCGCCCCTACTTCCCTCTCTCAGACCGCTGCTCCTCCCTACCCCCACAGTCAGACACATGGCCCTCCCTCCTTCACTCAAACCCCTCCCCCTCCCTCTCAGTCAGACACATGGCCCTCCTTCCCTCAGACACCCGCCCTCCCTCCCTCTCTCAGGCACCCACCTTCCCTCCTTCCCTCCCTGAGGCACCCACTCTCCTTCCCTCCGTGCTCTCCTTCCCTCTGTCAGACACACGCCCCTCCCTCCCTCCTGACACCCCCCTCACTCAGTCCTCCATCAAACACCCACCCCTCCCTCCCTCCCTTTTACCCTCAATCAGACCCCTATCTCTCAGTCACACACACCCCACCCATCCCTCTCCCGCTCGCTCAACCTTCATCAGATACTCACCATCCCTTCATCTACCTGGCACCGCCCATCCCTCCCTCCCTCCCTCCATCAGACACCCGACTCTACCCTCCCTCCCTTCCTTTGTAAGACACCCGCCCTCCCTCCCTCTCTGAGACACCCACACTTCCCTCCTTCCCTCAGACACCCACACTTCCCTCCTTCCATCAGACACCCACACTTCCCTCCTTCCCTCAGACACCCACACTTCCCTCCTTCCCTCAGACACCCACACTTCCCTCCTTCCCTCAGACACCCACACTTCCCTCCTTCCCTCAGACACCCACACTTCCCTCCTTCCCTCAGACACCAACACGTCCCTCCTTACCGCAGACACCAACACTTCCCTCCTTCTATCAGACATCCACACTTTCCTCCTTCCATCAGACACCAACACTTCCCTCCTTCCATCAGACACCAACACTTCCCTCCCTCCCTACCTGAGACAACCACAATTTCCTCCCTCCCTCAGACACCAAAACTTCCCTCCCTCCCTCCCTTTTTAACAGTCCGTACACTCTGCTATGATGACCAAATGAATAACTGAAATCACTTTTTTTCTTTGCCGGCACAAGTCATAGCAGAAATGTTGTGTCGATGAATTTCGACGTCCGACAACTCAGAAATTTGAACTCACGGGTGACCTGAACTCACACGACAGACATGCAATCTTATTCAGCGTGCAGAATATCTAGCTGTTACAAGTGTGTGTGTGTGTGTGTGTGTGTGTGTGTGTGTGTGTGTGTGTGTGTGTGTGTGTGTGTGTGTGTGTGTATGTGTGTGTGTGTGTGTGTGTGTGTGTGTGTGTGTGTGTGTGTGTGTGTGTGTGTGTGTGTGTGGTGTGTGTTTACGTGTAACCCTTCCAAATGTGACACTCCACGGGAAAACACGGCAAAAACTGGCACCGCTTTGTTTCTTGACATAAGTGACAACAACAAAAAATGTCAGATTGTTCCCTTTTGCCATAACTGACTCCTAAACGTTTAAGTCGTAAAAACAATTTTAAAAAAGAAAAAAAAACGTCATGTTAAAGTTCCAGTTGGTGTACAAACAGATCGTAATAAAAAAAACATGCACAAAAGTCTAGAATGAAATGTTTGCACTTAAAATTTGTTTGTTCTTTTGTTTGTTTGTTTGTTTGTTTGTTTGTTTGTTTGTTTGTTTGATTGGTTGGTTGGTTGGTTGGTTGGTTGGTCGGTTGGTCGGTTGGTGGGTTGGTGGGTTGGTTGGTTGGTTGGTTGTTGTTTTTTTTACGTGGTGCGTCAGATATATCGTTCCCACTCTCTCGGGTTGGATTATGTCGGACTGCATTTTTAATATGTATATCACATAGTTTGTCATATTGGCAGATGTGATGCGTCTAGTGTGTCGGCTTCAGCTTGCACCGCTGGCTAGCACTGCTGTGCGAACAGAAGAGCAGAAGGCGTAAGTCTCTTCCTGTCAGTACATAGCCTCTCCATCAGCAAGCCCTACACTGTGCCTCGTCGTGGCGACAGGCGGTAACTGAGCACCTCACGGAACCAATACTGTTGTACGGGTGTGAAGCGTGGGCAATCAGCAAGCAAAGCCAGAGCAAGATTGAGGCAGCCGAATGTGGTTTCTCAGAAGAATGTTGAGAGTTCCATGGACAGCAAAGAAAACAAACGAGACAGTCTTGATGGAGGCAGACACAAGTAGATCATTCATAAGGAAGATTAGGAAAAGACAAGCAGCATTTATAGGCCATTTTATGAGGAAGGGGGATTTGGAGCACCTGGTCACAACGGGAAAGCTGGAGGGAAAGAGAGCACCAGGTAGACCCAGGGAGAGAATGCTGGACGGACTTGCAGAGTGGCTGGGGGTGAGGAGGGTGGGGGAGATGCTGGGGGCAACGAGAGATAGAGATGATTGGAAGTCCATGGTCGTCAACGCCATGCGGCAGGGCACCTGATGATGATGATGATATCACATAAAGTAGGCTTTTCCCACATGCAAAATGCAGCCTGTTCGCCACAGGGAAAAAATGTCGTTTGTACGGGGCCACCATTTTTTTCTTCATTTTCTTTTACGATTGTATATTTGTTTACCTGTGACAGTAAATTGTTTCTTTTTTTTGCTGAATTATTCCTGGCAGATTTGAAAAAAAAATGAAAAGATAGAAAATGATTGTGTTTGGTTGGAGAAATAAAAAAAAGAAGGTTAAGCCACATAAAATAGATGTTGTTATTTTATGTCATATGAATGATAAAAAATATAAATGACCTTGAAAATAACCCAAGCTCGGTGAAATTTATTCAACTCTCACAATCACCCATCATCATGTGCTCTGCGCATAGCGTTGGCGATCATGGCCCTCCGTACGGATCTGTCCTTTGTAGCTGCAAGTACTTATCCCATTTTCTCTGTTTTCATTCACTGCGCAAGTCCTTCCAGTTTTTTTCTCCCTGGATCTACCTGGTGCTCTTTTTCCCTCCAGCTTTCCTGTTGTGACCAGGTGCTTAAATTTCTCTTGCCTCATAAAATGTCTTATAAATGTCGCTTGTCTTTTCCTTATCTTCTTCATTAACGCTCTTTCTGTTTCTGTCTCCTTCAGTATTGTCTCGTTTGCTTGCCTTGCTGTCCACTGTTAACATTCTTCTTAGAAAGGACATTTCAGGTACCTCCAATCTTGTTCTGACTTTGCGTGTTGACTATCCACACTTCACACCTGTACAATGGTATTAGTTCTATATAACACTGAAGAACTCTCTTCCTGATGTTAATTGATAGGTATGTGTTGGTAAGAATGCTTTTCAATTTCTTGATTGCTGTTTTAGCTTGGCCAATTCTGTTGGCTGTTCGACTATACAAAACCAGAAATAATCATATCTTCCCTTAAAAATCGAAGTAATAGTGATATATGTATATTTCAACAGTCTTGTTGTGGTGACCTTGGGATTATGTTACAGCATTCAACTTTCAGCATTTACGAGTCTGAATCATGGTATTATTAAAGCTATTAAGCGATTGTGTTCATTTTAAATTATATGTGGTGCGTGTGTGTGTGTGTGTGTGTGTGTGTGTGTGTGTGTGTGTGTGTGTGTGTGTGTGTGTGTGTGTGTGTATGTGTGTGTGTGTGTGTGTGTGTATACATGTGTTTGTGTGAGTAAAGGAGAGAGAGAGAGAGAGAGAGGAGAGAGGGAGACTGAGAGAAAGAGAGAGAGAGAGAGAGAGAGAGAGAGAGAGAGAGAGAGAGAGAGGACAGAAGTACGTGCGCATACATTTATTTGTATACGTCTTTGCGTATGTTTGCATGTCCTGTGCAGGCAACTCTCTCTCTCTCTCTCTCTCTCTCTCTCTCTCTCTCTCTCTCTCTCTCTCTCTCTCTCTCTCTCAAAATTTTCCCACACATAATTAGGATCACAAGGAAATTATTTATTTCAAATAGATAAAACCATACACATTTGTGTCACAAATACTACTAAGACCTATCAAAACTGCACTGAAATGTACATGCCTGATATACAGTCAAAACACTGCACAAAACACCCATGCACATAAACAAAGAAATAGGTTAAGGCGTTATCTCCATCTTCTTTAATTGAATTTCCTATCAATGTACAGTGGGTTGTTAAAAACAAAGAAACAAATAGATATGAAAATAAAACGAAAGAAAGAAACAAAAATTAAAAAAAAAAATCAACAAATAACTAGCAAGAAAAAAAAAAAAAAAAGGCCGCATTTGCAAATGTTGCCATCGATGACAAAATTGTTAGGGGATGGTCAATTATGCCATCACACAGCAACAAACAACAAATATGGTGACCACTGCTAAATCCACTTCAGAATGACTATTTACACATTGAAGTCTGCAACTGTTCTGATGTCTCAAACATATAAGTTCTTTGTTGTGGTCATGGGTCATACTCCACATTGTGCCACTGTCCTTGCTGTAGATATTACCTTTCCGAAAGGTCACAACACCAATTACTACGATCCGTACACATCACTACATTATATACAAGTTGGAGCACACACATATCTGTGCGAATGATGTGCCACATGTCACATATATGTAACATGCATGTAGCAAGCTTTGAAAAAGTCCTTGCCATTGTTGCAACATGAATACACATTATACTCCTCGCACATCATTGTGGTTTTAGACACTGTTTAAGGACTGTCAGCACTTATTTTTTATCCCCAATGACATGGCAAATGGAATCAGTTCATCTGATACCATCGCCCTGTCCAATATACTCATCATCATCATCAGGTGCCTGCCGCATGGCGTTGGCGATCATGGATTTCCATCTGTCTCTATTTGTTGTTGCCCCAAGCATCTCCTCCACTCTCCTCGTCTTCAGCCACTCCGCAAGTCCGTCTAGCATTTTCTCCCTGGGTCTACCTGGTGCTCTCTTTCCCTCCAGCTTTCCCGTTGTGACCAGGTGCTTCAAATCCCCCTTCCTCATAAAATGGCCTATAACTGTTGCCTGTCTCTTCCTAGTCTTTCTTATGAATGATCTACTTGTGTCTGCCTCCATCAAGACTGTTTCGTGTCTTTTCTTTGCTGTCCATGGAACTCTCAACATTCTTCTTAGAAACCACATCTCGGCTGCCTCAATCTTGTTCTGGCTTTGCTTGTTGACTGTCCACGCCTCACATCCGTACAACAGTATTGGTTCTATGTAACATTCAAGAACTCTCTTCCTGATGTTAATGGACAGGCATTTGTTGGTAAGAATGCTGTCCAATATACTAGTGTAACTAATATACCTGCAATTGTACTTTAAATTAAGTCACCATGTCATGCAAGATGTAAACCTGTCTTGCTCCACATCACCGTCAATTCGTTAAAAAGATATACATTAAGGGTTTTACAGTAGCTGAGTTAAGAACGTCCACAAATAACCACCAATGTTGCGAAACAAGCACTTGATAATACGGGAATCAGTGACAAATATTTTATTTGGTATACAGTAACAAGTATAAAATAATGTCAGATTACGTGCAGTGTTTCATTTGACTAAAGCCTAATGTTGTTCCCATATCAAGCTTATGTAGCGTTTAGAAGATGACGACAGGACGAGGAGCCAAACGACCGATGTTGTCAATATGTCCGTCTGTGTTGGCGGCCTCTTGAAAATACACAAAAATCAATGACTCCTGATGTCTGATTGCTTGTCTACACATACACACACACACACACACACACACACACACACACACACACACACACACACACACATACACACACACACACACAAGCACACACAAGCACACACACATACACACACACTCACACACACACAAGCACACAAGCACGCACACACACAAACACACACACTCACACACACACACACACACACACACACACACACACACACACGCGCACACACACACACACACACACAAACACACACACACACATACATACACCATACACACACACACACAAACAGAGAGATAGACAGACAGACGGACAAACAGACGGACAGACAGACAGAGGACAGACGGACAGACAGGCAGATCGACAGAAACAAACAGGGAAAGAGACAGCCAGAGACAGATAGAGAGAGAACAGAGGGACAGAAATACAGAGGAGAGAGAGAGAGAGAGAGAAACAAATAGAAAGAGATAAAGGGACCGAGAGACAGAGATAGAAAGAATACACGCTGATGTTTTACCATGCAGACAGTAATGTATCTCTGCTTACAGGTGTAGGCACTGACCTCAAAGATACAAACAAACAAACAAACAAAACAAAGAAAGACTATATATATATATTAACATCAAACACTTCATTTGCACCGTTTCGTCGCTATGAACAACCATATTCTATATGTTTATTCCTGGCAGATTTTTTAAAAAAATGAAAAGATAGAAAATGATTGTGTTTGGTTGGAGAAATAAAAAAAAGAAGGTTAAGCCACATAAAATAGATGTTGTTATTTATGTCATATGAATGATAAAAAATATAAATGACCTTGAAAATAACCCAAGCTCGGTGAAATTTATTCAACTCTCACATGGTTTGATTTCACACACACACACACACACACACACACACACACACACACACACACACACACACACACACACACACACACACACACACACACACATACGCGCACACACACACACACACACACACAACACACACACACACACACACAAACACACACACACACACACACACACTGATTTCACACACACACACACACACACACACACACACACAACACACACACAATCACACACACACAATAATCACGCACACACACACATAATCACGCGCACACACACACACATGCACGAACAGAAGCAAACAAAGAGACGTTATTTCAAAATTGTACTGAGACTTTATTTAATCCATTCATGATCCATTCAAATTGACGGCAGATGGAGGATGAGATGAGAACCACAGAAGAATAAAACGTGACGTGACTACCATAAACACCCACACATGTTTCTGCAACCAGTCATGATCAAATGTGACAAAAGAAAACACCGACGAACACTATTTGCATAAAGACCCTTCCACAAATGTGCATTGATCTCACCTGCAGGGTCGATTGTACGAAGTCGCTATGCAGGGGGGTGCAAAAGTAGGTATACAATTATGAAAAAAGAAAACACGTACAATACTCATTGCATTTATTATACAAACAAATGAATATTGCATATACATGTAATAACAAGCACAGCCTTAAACCCTCAGATACTCAAACTGCTTGCTGTCGGTATTCACACACTCTTCTAATCGAGAGCGGAATTAAGCATTATAATAATGATGTGATACTTACTGTATACCTACTTTTGCACCCCCCTGTATATCGTCCTTTTTTTCGAACCCTCTGGTCATATCACTGTGGCGTTGGTGTAGGGTGGGGGTGGGGGTCTGCCTCAGCCAGGACCTACCCAGAGTTGAGTGCCTTTTGGGTTCACGAGGAAGAATGGAACCATGCATTCTAGTCTCACCCACTTCACGAACGAGTCAAAGATAATGTTGATAAAATTTCGTAACCATACGTGTCTCTATTTTTCTGATCTAGTTACCGCTAACAAATATAAAAGGATACATAAAAATACAGGGTTAAGTTGCACAATACATTATTTCGATCTCCAAAAGCATTTTCATGTCAAAATTGGTAAGTCACAGTTTCAGTTTCAGTTTCAATTTCAATTTCAATTACTCAAGACGACGTCTCCGCGCTCGGAATGAATTCCAAATGCACTAACGTCACAGGTGCCACGTGATGGAGAAGATCCAGAATGATCACGACGCAAGCCTTAAGCCTGCACATAAACCCATCACCTGGCCAGATCCCGAGGTCCTGCCTAGATAGTTCCTTAACCCTGGGGTCATAGGGGAGTGAGGTGGCAGAGACCTCGACTTTTCCCTTGGTAGTCACAAGAAACGAGATTAGTTTCCCTTGTCAACAGTTTTATGTTAAAATTGGTAGTCACAAAATATGAGGAGTTTAATTCCCTTTGTCAACAGTTTTATGATATAATTGATAGTCACACGATATGGGGAGATTAGTTACCCTTGTCAACAGTTTTATGATATAATTGGTAGTCACAAGAAACGAGGAGATTACTTTCCCTTGTCTTCAGTTTTATGTTAAAATTGGTAGTCACACAAAATGAGGAGATTAGTTTCCCTTGTCAATAGTCACACGTTACATGACCGTTGACGCATGGGTTGATTTCCCAGGTCCTTCCGTTTGAAGGCCAATAAAATCTCCATGCCTTTCTGAAATCTGTATCAAGAAAAAAAATGGGTGGTGCTGCACTGCGGCGATGCCCTCTGAACGTGGAGAGCAGTCTGAGTTTCACATGGTAAATACACTGTGACAGAAGGAATGAATACGAATATGCAGCACACGGCAACCTGCACAGTATGCCTGCAGTAAACGATGTTGGGGAATAACCACTCAGAAGTCACGTCACACGAGTCTGGATAGAAACGTTAACGTTAACAGGACTGTATACTCTTCGCATATTTTCATAAAATATCCTGTCATCAAACAGGCCTGAGACATACATACAGAAATCAGTGTCGGTCAGAAAATTTGAACATTATCCTCAATGAGGCATCCGCAAAGAGGATGGCACTCAACTGCATGATCCCAGTGTTACCACCGATCCCATAGCACGCCCAACTCTGGGTAGGGGTAGGAGCTAGTTCGGGGACAAAAAAAATATCGAACAATGATTTAGACAAAATTGAAGGGATTCGACCTCACAAGCTTCCATTCGTTAGTCCGTTGCATAAAAACCACTGCCCACAGAGACTAGAATTTATGAATGACTATGGAACATGCACACAGAAAGAGCTGGACAGGGAGGGGAAAGTGGGGGGGGGGGGGAAGAGTGATTGGAGAAGAGGAATAGAAGATGCGTAATGAAATGAAGGGTAGATGAGGAAAAAACACCACAGACATATTTCAACATCTTATGTCCGATCGTGTGACATAGCATAATCATTCATGTATTATAAACGTTTCTGACCACTGGAATATGTGTACGTGCATAGGTAGACATTGTATTATAGTCAGTTGTGCACTGTGTTAATGTGTGTATTCTGTTGTGCGTGTGTTCATGTGTGATGTATTAGCGTTTCTGTATGTATTACACACCCTTGTGTCTTGTCAAATGTGTGATGCTCAACGAGTCCTGACAAGTTTGGAGGATAGCACTATGAAAGAATGATTAATTGTTATGATATTATTATTACGATGTCACTTTGCTATGATTCTTCAGTTCCAAATTATGTGATAACATGCTTAATGTCATCCTTCCTAGTCTCAGTATTCACCAAAACTACAGATACTTCTCTATCCACTTTTTGTACAAGAAAAAAAAAAAGAGAAAAAAAAAAAAAAACACACACCACACAAACACAAGAGCTATATACCTATGACTTCAAGGCAAAACGTGTCTCAGATTCGAAAAAATGTTTAGTTGCCAGTTCATGAAGTACTACACAAAACTGTTATAATCAATACCAGACGATGAATACATTCACCTTGTATGTCATTCGGTAAATCAGATCTGTTAAGAGGGAAAAAATATCAACAACTACAAAGACGATGGGAAAATGTAAACAACAATAAACAAACGAGATTGAAAAGTCTCAATAATACCCTCTCTTCCTTGTCAAAAAAGAGTCAATTCTAATGGTCTTATAAAACAGTGTTGTTGGGGTTTTTTTCTGAATGCTTTTCAGTCGTTGTTCTTACACGAGAAATAATTGAGAGCGCAACAATCTTCTTAAAATAATTGAGAGCGCAACAATCTTCTTCCTTTCTCTCTAGTAGTTGTAGTTTTACATTGTAATAGAATAGTAGTTTTATATTGTAACAGAATATTCACACAACCACCAGCAGTTGTATTATTCTGTTCTTGTTATGGATAAGGGTTGGCGTGTATTTCTTTTCATGTGTGTGCTTTTGTCGCTCATGCTTTGGAAAAAAAATGCTTGACCCCTTGGCATATGTATACAGTCATTATTGTATCACAAATCATATTATAACCTGTTTTACCAACTCATGTTACAACCTGCTTTTCAAATCATATTTTTTATTTTGTTTTGTTTTGCTCATTTAATGCTTTATAATGTATGTGTGTGTGTTTGTGTGTGTGTGTGTGCGTGCGGTGTTGTTTTGTGTGTGTGTGTGTGTGTGTGTGGTGTGTGTGTGTGTGTGTGTAGAGTAGCAAAAACTAGCTGTAAGACAGATCCAGTGGGACCTAATGCTACTTTTCTTGAGTAACAAAGTGTTCTGAAAGCCGAAGTCTGAAATCTGAAATTAGCAGTCTGAAATTTAACATCTAAAATCTGAAATGTGAAGTATGAAATCTGAAATATAAAACTGAATGAAATTTGAAGCCTGAAATCTGAAATCTGAAGTCTGAAGTTTCTTTTACATGTCCGCTCGAACCATCATGAGTGTCGCAGAGAAAAGGAGCTGCAGGTTAGCAGGGAGCCGGAAAGCCTTTAGTGGAGGACTGCCGTGAGATGTCAAGATCTCTTTAACCCTTTGACTCCCGCACCCTATCCACCAACTGCAAAATAAATTAACCTTTGATTTCTTCACCCTATCCGCCAGCTTCCTGCAGGATGCTGACAAATAGGGTGAGAGAATCAAAAAGGTTAAGTTTTTGCTTTGATAGCATGGTTGGCAATGCGGGATGCTGGCGGATAGAGTGCGAGAGTCAAGGGGTTAATATCGTCCATCTAGGTCTTCCTTTGTCTGTAATACTGCCTAACGAGAGTTGGGAGTTATTTGTTCAGGAGGGACTGATCAAACTCGGACAAATCCATAAGCGCTCCACTCAAATATGCCACCAATTACCTGACAGACTCCCCAGAACCTGCGAGAAAAAGAAAAGCACTGTGTGTTGGCAAGGTCTTTGAAATGAGGAGGCGGAGAGGGACTGGTGAGATTCCAAAGCTGGCCCACCAAAATGATGGAAACATTAAGACGGGCAGCGACTAGGCCAGTTCTTTTTTTTAACCCTTTGAATCCCGCACCCAATTCACCAACTGCAAAAAAACAAACAAACAAACAAAAACTTAATCGTTTGATTCCCTCACCCTATCTACCAGCTTCCTCCAAGGTTTTATCAAAGGAACAAACACAGCCCACGTAAAAAAAAATCAACAACAAGAACAAAACAGAAAAATAATGAATTCGGCCCGCTCGAGATTAGAACCCCAAACCCCTGTATTATGAGCATAACGTTGTAACTATAGAGTTAATGGGCAAACGGGGTTCTGGTGAAGTTACGACGTACCTATCTATCAAGTCGGTGGTGGATTGCTAAATGATCAAATGTTCCATACAATAAAAGGAGACAGAAATTGATATAGTAAATTTTATATACACCGGAATATTTCAGACGTCTTCGAACATGCCTGTGTAAGGATTTCATAGGATTTTATCTGTGAAACGCTTTCTAGAGTCAGAGCTAAGCTAAGATGG
>JAPXFY010000015.1:67935311-67982811 GCA_030674185.1 Monoplex corrugatus
CAAGTTTCACAAGGTAAATCCATTCTGATTAAAGAAATGAATATGAATGAAATACGCCTGCATAACGCGTGGCAAAATTACATGTATACACATATCTCAGAGAAATCAGAACGCTTAACCCTTTGACTCCTGCATCCTTTCCACCAACTGCAAAAAAAATTAACCTTGCACTCACTCACCCTATCCACCAGCTTCAAAGGGTTAAGTTTTTGCTCTGTTAGCATGGTTGACAATGCAGGCTATTGGTGGACAGGTTGAAGGAATCAAAGGGTTAAGCTTTTGCTTTATTACCATGGTTGACAATGCAAGATGCTGATGGACATGGTGCAGGAGTCAAAGGTTAAGGTGACCAACTGTTTGGGAATCAAAGGGTTAAGTTTATTTTGCATTGCTAGCATGGAAGACAGAGCAGGACACTGGTGGACTGGGTGCAGGAGTGAGAGGGTTAACAGAAGTCAATGAATTTAAAACAAGCTGAGGAACAAGCAGTACTCACTTTTTTCACCATCCTCTCCTTCGATCTTCACGCGTTCCGAATCCCTTACGTAGCGTCGAACCAGAATGCACATGACATCCTGAAAAGGGTTAAAAGGGTTGGTGTATTGTGAAATTAGTTTGCACAGAGCAAGAGGTGAGGAACTATATGCAGTTTGTATTCAGGTCATCTTGGTTGATTGTGCGGGGGCCGGAATGGATTTAAGTACAGCTACTGGGGAATGTGTGTGTGTGTGTGTGTGTGTGTGTGTGTGTGTGTGTGTGTGTGTGTGTGTGTGTGTGTGTGTGTGTGGTGTGTGCGTGTGTGTATACATATACACATAACACATAATTATATATATGAACATACGTACACAAAATATGTACACATATGAACATATTGACACATATGAACATAATGTACTCATAACATGTACACACATGAAAGTGATACATCCATTCCTCTCAACAATAATTTGACCAATATACTGAGGAGAGTGCAGATATTGCCATCAAGAAAAGACAGTGCAGATGAGTTGGACATATTATCGGAAAAGAGCAAAATAACACCGCCTGGGCAGCCAGCCCGTCACTGTCATCATCATCATCATCATCAGGTGCCCTGCCGCATGGCGTTGGCGATCATGGACTTCCATCTGTCTCTATCTCTCGTTGCCCCTAGCATCTCCTCTACCCTCCTCGTCCCCAGCTACTCTGCAAGTCCGTCCATCATTTTCTCCCTGGGTCTACCCCGTGCTCTCTTTCCCTCCAGCTTTCCCGTTGTGACCAGGTGCTCCAAATCCCCCTTCCTCATAAAATGGCCTATAAATGTTGCCTGTCTTTTCCTAATCTTCCTTATGAGTGATCTACTCGTGTCTGCCTCCATCAAGACTGTCTCATTTGTTTTCTTTGCTGTCCATGGAACTCTCACCATTCTTCTTAGAAACCACATCTCGGCTGCCTCAATCTTGTTCTGGCTTTGCTTGCTGACTATCCACGCCTCGCATCCGTACAATAGTATTGGTTCTACATAACATTCAAGAACTCTCTTCCTGATGTTAATTGATAGGCATTTGTTGGTAAGAATGCTTGTCATCTTCTTGAATGCTGTTTTGGCTAGGCCGATTCTGCCAGCTATTTCCGATGTGCATCTGCCGTCTGATGAAATGACCGTTCCCAGGTATTTGAACTTATTAACCTGTGTCAAGGTTGTGGCATTTGGTTATTTTGCATGAGGGGATTTTATGTTTTTTATTGATCACCATGACTTCAGTATTCCTGCTGTTTAGTTCCAACCCCTTATGTTTGCTTGGACATATTATCGGAAAAGAGCAAAATAACACTGCCTGGGCAGCCAGCCCTTCACTGTACACCAGAGAAAAGGCGTAAGAGAGGAAGATCTAAGAAAACCTGGCGATGAATACCAGAAGAAGGCTTCAATGCCTAGAAACACACCTGGGTTACTATACAGGAGCTGGCCCAAAGCAGATAGAAGTGGATTACCTTCGCTGATGTCATACATGCCAATGGAATAACAGGCGGTAAGTTAGTAGCCTGGGGCTTGACAGATTCAGAAAAGGAACCAGAAGAACAAGCAAACCAAAGCAAGCGCGTATTCAACACAACAAGACAAGACAAACGCAAATTGTCGGCCAACCGGCCTTTGTCAAGCGCGAATGCACGGTCACAAACAGACCACAAACACCAAACAACGGATAATATGGGCATTCCATTTGGTCCCTTTTTTATCCACTGGACGAGGCGGCAGGGAAGTTTTTAGTCCTCTTTTTATTATCCGTTGTTTGGTGTTGTTTGTGGTCTGTTTGTGACCTTGCATTCGCGCTTGACAAAGGCGGTTGGCCGAAAATCTGCGCTTGTCTTGTCTTGTTCTGTTGAATACGCGCTTGCTTTGGTTTGCTTGTTCTTCTGGTTCCTATTTGCTTGGGCGTGGGCAGTCGCACTTGTTTTAGATTCAGAAAAGTTGACAAAAGTCATCAAAGATAATATGTGCAGTGAATGAAATGCGACTGGGAGCTTTCACTTTTCCTAGCTGAGCCTTTATCACCACACTCGAATCTGAGGGAGAGACGGCAGAGTTGAATAATCGCACATTGATTTGGAATGATGTGGATTCGAACCCGCAACGTTCTAGCCTTACGTCTGTTGCGGAACACAACGGTGATCAAAGCGCTCAATATCTTATGTTCACCATGGATCCACTCCACCATTATGTGTGTGTGTGTGTGTGTGTGTGTGTGTGTGCGTGTGTGTGTGTGTGTGTGTGTGTGTGTGTGTGTGTGTGTGTGTGTGTGTGTGTGTGTGTGTGTGTGTGTGTGTTTTCCTTCTTTCTTGTTGTACTTGCTATGTGATTTCATTCGACTGTACTGTGCAATCCAGATTCATCCTTTGGATGGATATTCAGGCCACGACAGCAGCAAAGCCTCAGCTAAATTCTAACGTGTTGTGTATTATCTATTAAGAATAAACATCACGAGGACAAGGAATAGAATCAAAACAGAAAGAGCAGAAGCACAACTTGGGTTTGTTGACGAGAAAAGAACTACTAATGCTACATACATCCTAAGAATTCTCATGGAAAGATAAAGTAAGTTGAACAAGAATTTATATTTATATTTATATTTTGTTGATTATACCACGGCTTTTGATCGGGTAAGATACGCAGAATTCATCAGTCAACTAGAACAACTCGATATTGACAGAAACGATCTAAGAGTTATAAAGAATATGTACTGGGAACACACAGCAGCAGTAGGATTAGAAAATGATAAAAGCTCTTTGCAAAATATCGAAAGGGATGTTAGACAGGGATGGTTCTATCACTATATTTGTTGTCTCTTTACAGCCAAACCTTCATGAGAAACCTAGAAAAACGTCCTGGGATAAAGGTCAGAGGAAAAAATGGTAAACACGTTTCGTTATATGTTGCTGACACCGTTGTAAATGCGGAAAATGAAAGACCTACAAAACCGTGTGAATGTGATAAAATAGAATGCAGAAATAAAGAGCTAGATCCTAACTGTTAGAAGACTGAGTCAGGGTAATCAGTAAAAGAACAAAAATATCCTCATGCAAAACAAACACTGAGACAAGCTGATAAGTTTAAATATCTGGTAACATTCATCTCACGAAAAGGAGATATACATTAGAAATATCTAGCAGAATTGGCTGAGCTGAAGCGGCATTGAAAAAAAAAATGAGAAGCGTTCTTTCCAACACCTGCCTATCGATTAACATCAGGAAGAGAGTTCTTCAGTGTTATATAGAATCAATACTGTGGACAGATGCGAAGCCTGGACAATCACCAAGCACGAAATGTGGTTTCTGAGAGAAGAATGTTGAGAGCTTCATGGACAGCAAAGAAAACAAACGAGACAGTCTTGAGAGAAGCAAACACAAAAATAACGTTAATAAAGAAGATTAAGAAAAGACAAGCAACATTCATATGACATCTTAGGACACAAGAGAAATTTAAGCACCTAGCTACAACAGGAAAGCTGGCGGAAAGAAGGGCACCAGGTAGACCCCGGGGACAAAACATTAGACATTTTTTGCTGAGTGGATGAGGACAGAAATGGTAGACAGACTGGCATGGACGGCTTGATCACCAAGGCTAAGGGACACGGCACATGATGGTGATGATGATGTGCTTTGATTGCTGTCATTTTATTGCCACTGCTGTTTACTGTCCCCGGCTGTTCATTGGTACGCAACACATCTGACATAGGCCAATTTTTTTTTTCAAGAGCTAGGAAATATTAATAATATAAAATTATATCTTACCCTATAAAATGTCATTCCTTCTCATGATCAACATTTTAATTTGAAAATAGACAAAACAGTAAATGCAGATATAGCTAGCTAGCTAACTAGGTAGATAGCTAGAGAGAGGAAGAGAGAGGGAGAGAGAGAGAAAGGGAGAGAGAGAGCAACAGACAGATATACTAACAACAACAACAACAATAATAATACTAATAACAAAATGATGATGATTGATGATGATGATGATGATATGATGATAACAGAATGAAATGAAAGAACAGGCTATTCATTTGCCATTCTATACAAAATACAGAATGCAAGTCAATAAATCATCTACCGCTCTTTCCCTTGAAAAAGAAAAATGAACAAGAAACCACATAAAATCAACTCATATTTTCTAGAAAAAGAATTGTAAACAAATGAATAAATAAATAAATAAATGAAAAATGAATAAATAAATAAATAAATAAATAATAAATAAATAAACAAATAAACAGATAAATATATATATAGATAAACAAATGAATAAACAATAAATAAATAGATAAATAAATTAATGAATAAATAAATAAACAGATAAAAAACAAACAACAAATAGATAAATAATAATATATAGATAAATAATAATAAATGAATAAATATATAATAAATAGATAAATAAATAAATAGCAAATAGATTAATAAAATAAATTTAAAAAAATAAACAAATAAGCTCTACATGCACTGTCATCAACCCGAGATCCTTGGCAGAAGCTACATTCTGACGCATGAAAAGGAGAACAAACAGCGAAATAAATCTGTAAAAAGATTGTACAATGCACTTCGCCACACCCTGCTCAAAATGAAATTAATTTGATACCATTTTTGAGTCAATAATTATACACATTATCAGCTTCGTTTGGAAACGATACATTTTACCGTCTCAAAAGTTTGAAGGTACAGAAAGATTTGATATACTTAACAAAAAAGGGTAATAACTGACGATATCATTCAGCATGGCTAGTATATAATCATTAATCTTATAACTTAGCATGCAAATCTACGTATGAAAAAAACAATTGACGGGGACTGCATTATCAATGGGAGTAAATGCAGATTCGTGTCCTCAGCACCATGAGAGACAGTAGGGCTGTGTCTCTTGCAATGTTAAATAAAAATAAAGAGAAAAAGAGAAAAACAAAACGGACAAAGAAAGCCCTGTATTTGACATATTAAATGTTTCAAACCAAACAATTAATTGTTCCCCAGCAAAAGGCAGTTTTTTTATTGTTGTTGTTTTGTTGTTGTTGTTTTTTATACTTTTGTTGCTTGTTTGTTTGTTTGTTTGTTTGTTTGTTGCTACTATTGCAAATGCAGGCTGACTTACTCTGGTGATAGCGTTCTAAACTCGATATGTGATCTCTTGAACTAAATCCCAGTCTACAACCTAAAACGTGGCCAGTTCTCTGCCCATCTTTACGCCTCAATCATTCTGGTGGAGTTAAGCTTCGTGTTTCATTGGTCGTCTCCCTGAACTACCCATTCATAGATATTTACAAGCACATAGGATTTTATACGAGTTCAAGGATTCTGCAAGGTAAATTCTAGGCAGGTTGGATGGAACACATATGGAATTGTCCGAGTGCAGAGAATACCTTGTGAATGAACTTCAGACTCCAAATTGTACCATTGCAAGAGAAACAATCCTACTTTTCCATCTCTTGGGGCTGAAAACCCACACCTGTATTTACCCTCCTCAGAATAACTAGCAAAAAAACTAGTAACTAGAGACATGATATCAGTTCGTATAGCAAGAGCAACTTTCAGAGACTTAAGTACAAAAAGCTATGAAATAATACATAGATAAAAATATTCACAAAGATAATAAAACTATGAAATAACATAGCATTAGAAATGAACAAGCCCATGCATTTCCTATTCTCATTCAAGGATAGCAAAACTGAAAAGGAAAGTCTGCGATAATTCTGTGCTCAAGAAAAAAAAGAGATTAGTTTCTAGATCACAGATTAGGGTTAGTACACCAAGGATCGATCAGTATGCCAAGGATCAACCAGCCAATACAAGGACAGGTCATAATACTCCAGGGACCCATCAGCCCATAGAAGGATAGGTTATCAAGTCAAGGGCCGATCATCCATAAAGCAAAACAAAATGAACGTCACATGACTCCCACCTGGCGCGTGCGTTTGCCCTGAATGGAGACGGAAGCCACGCTGCCGGATTCTGGGTCAGAGAAATCCATGCTTCCGGTCTGACAAAGCAAGGCAAAAAACTCATGCAACATATATGTAAAAAAAATAAAAATAAATGTGAAAACATTTGGAAGACATTCCCCCGAAACTAAAACAGGGTACCGAAAAAAAAAATCATATATATGAACAAAAGAACAGATTTTGTAGGATCAACGAATGACATACACCTATTCTGTGAGTTACTGAATGGAAAGGAACACATTCAAGTCAGCACAAAATCATGGTAACATATATTCATACAATTTGGACACAGGGGTCTGGGTTGACCATATAGTCCACAAATTCAAGCTTTAAAATCAAATGTGACCTCCAGCACGGAGTGAGTAGCATATTCCCTGACGCTACCTAGCGCTAAGATAAAAATAACGTGCGGAAGAGAGAGCTTGTCGATTTGAGGATTTTGATCGAGAATGACCAATTAATCGCTCTTCTATTTGCACCGTGACGGGAATCGCAATAGTTTATAGGTAAAATACAAATATTTCGTTTAACTGAACCTACCTGTCAGGTTTGGCCCAGGACAATATTGGAAATTACCATTTTTCAACTTTCTTTCTTCGTATGTTGATTGGGATTGATCCATTGATCGGATAATCTTTAGAAAGCCGATTTACTGCAGATCCGAACTGCTGGGTGTGACAGGCTAAACTTACAATTCTTTCATAAATAATTTCATCTTGCATTGAATTTTCATCATTATCATCATCATCATGTGCCCTGCCGCATGGCGTTGGCGATCGTGGCCCTCCATATGAATCTATCCCTCGTTGCTGCAAGTACGTCTTCCACTCTCTCTGTCCTCAGCAAGTCCGCCCAATATTTTTTCACTGGATGTACCTGTTGTTCTCTTTCCCTCCATTTTTCCTGTTGCGACCAGGTGCTGTTATTCCCTTTCCTCATAAAACAACCTATAAATGTTCCTTGTCTTTTTCTAATCTTCTTTATCAATGATCTTCTTGTGTCTGCCTCCATCAAGACTGTCTCGTTTGTTTTCTTTGCTGTCCATGGAACTCTCAACGTTCTTCTAAGAAACCACATTTCAGCTGCCTCAATCTTGTTCTGGCTTTGCGTGTAGACTGTCCATGCCTCACAACTGCATAATCGGTTCTATATAACATTCAAGAACTCTGATGTTAATTGATAGGCATTTGTTGGTAAAAACGGTTTTCATCTTCTTGAATGCTGTTTTGGCTTGGCCGATTCTGCTAGCTATTTCTGATGTGTATCTTCCGTCTGGTGAGATGACCGTTCCCAGATATTTAAACTCACAAACCTGTCTCAAAGACAATTTACAAATGTAGCAATAATCACGACAGTATTTTGCTGTTTGGTCAGTGCGTGCTTTAGAAGCAGATCTTTTGATAAAGTTGAACACAAATTGCTGTAGCGAACAGCAAGAGTGAAAATGTAAACGCCCACAAGACAAAAGCTATCCATTTAACAAAAAAATGGAACACGACAGTTTAAGTGTACTGCTACAAATGGTTAAAATTTCATTCAGATCAAAGTATACTAAAGCCATAAACTAGTTAGGACTCAGGACCTTGTCATCTTATTAGGCTAATGTGCGGGCTTGAGGCTTGTTCCATGATCATTTTGGATTCTTTTTCATCCCATGGCACCAGTGGCGTCAGTGCATAGGGAATTCATTCCGAGCGCGAAGATGTCACCTTGAGAAACTGAAACTGAAGCTGAAACTGAAACTGAAACTCAGATTGATGTACAGTTGCTAAGGAAAATTTAGCACCGAGGTTCGAAAATATTTGCACTCAGTATTTCTCAAGGCAACAGTTTAGTGGGGTGTCGTGTATAAATACTTGTTTCTTGACTATGAACAATCAGATTTTTAAAATAGTCCGCAACACGAGAAAGGGTAGGACAGAACGCTTTCAGACATTCGCTTCAGCTTGTTTCGGTCCGTTGTTGGACATAAGCCTTCCTCAACGCACGCCACTGTTGCCGGTTAACTGCTGTTCTGGTCCATTGTTTGTCAAACGTTTCTAGATCGTCTCGCCATCTGGTTCTTTGGCGACCTCTGTTCCTTTTTTCGGCTTCGAATGATCCAATGCATCACTTTGGTGATCCATCTGTTGTCAGATCTCAGATATAGCAAACACCCAAATCTGATTTGGGGGAACTTAGGACTTGTTCCATGCAGGGGTGGTCACACGTGTGATATTACACAAGGGAATGATGGGTAAAACGGATAGAACCAGGAATGTGAGATTTTTTTCTTGAACTGAGGGACTGAAACTGATAGGGCAGGAAAACAGACAGGTATCAGAGGAGGAATTGGGAAGGTAAGAGGATAGAAAACGAGGTAGTGGCTTTGCATGCCCAATGAATCAATGACTCAATCAGTCAATCAGTCCAGCCAGCCAGCCAGCCAGCCAGCCAGCCAGCCAGCCAGCCAGCCAGCCAGTCAGCCAGCCAGCCATTCATCCATCTATTATTCAAACAAATTTAATTTAAACTTTCGTGTTTTTAAGCATCCAGCCATACCTTAATGCTATTCATCAATTAATAAATCAGTAATTCATTCAATGGTAGCTTTCGGTTTTTATCTCACCTAAGCATACATTTTTTTCACACTGTTCTTATAAAACTATTAATCCCTGAAATGTATCTGGGGTACACATTCCTTAAAGACACTTTACGTGCGTTAAGATGTATAGTCAGGTAAACACAAATATCCAACTGCATCAGAAGTTTAACATTATTTCTTCACAGAGAAAGGAAGGGATGCATGGAAATCAATGTATGAAAATTGTCATGCATGTTTCATGCATCTGATTTGATTCAGTTCAAAAGAACATTTATTGTCAGAAGAACCAAGATTGTACTAACTCATGCATTTGATGTACTTGACTCTTTTTTTCCTGGGCCCAGGTGCACAACACATTTCTGTTAATAAGAAATATTCGAAACGTTAACAGTTTTTTTTCTTTCTAAGTCTCATCATCTTCGCTACCTTGATAACCACAGGAGTGGGACAATTTTCACAATGGTATGATGATGATAACGGTAGGGATGATATCCATGATGTGGTGGAGTTCCATCTAGGACTAAGACTACATAACAGGGCTGTACTCTATGCCTACTATCATAATAGCCGGTTGGTGTTGAAAAACCCTACAAGGATTATGACAGTATTGCTGGAGATGCAAACCGACAATGTTTTCCACTACACCATGGCGACTGGTATTATTTCAGTTTTACATTCATTCTTGCTAAAACAGTCTGGTAATATTTCAATGTTACATTCATTCTTGCAAAAACAGTCTGGTGATATTTCAATTTTACATTCATTCTTGCAAAAACAGTCAAATCATTTTAACACTTACAATGGTCCTAGGATATCGAAATGTGTCGTGACCATGGACCCTGAAGTACGCTTAGTATTATCATTGACACTTTATTGCATTTTAACTTGAAAATAGTCAAACAGTTTGTTTGTCAGATAAAAGAAAAGGGCAGAGAAAAAATAATAGAGAAAAGAAAGAAAGAAACGAAAACAAAACAACACGAAACAAAAAGAAAGAAAAAAAAGACAGAAAAAAAAAAGAAAGATAGATATACAAATACCTTACAAGCATAATTTTTTTAGGTCGATAAAAAGAAAGAAAGAGCTGAAGGAAGACCTTACAAGCATACTGTTTCAAAGTCCATCAACTTTTCTCGTCTACCCTACTACACCCTGTCAATTACGAAACCCATCATACTCTACACAACAAGGTAAGCAACACAACATATTCCTGAAATCCATCAACACTTTTTTTTCATCTATCCTAACCATACACCACTCAACTAAAAGAAGAAACCAGCAGAGGAATACTGTCCTTGATTAACACCCCCACACCACCCTCCGCCTAAACCCTTCAAACCGACCCTAACCCTCCTCTCACAAGAAGCTCACCTGCACGGCAGCATATTTCACTTCCTTGCCCTCGTGGGGGAGGAAGTGCTTGAGGTCCGAACGTCTGCACATCCACAGAACTGCTCGCCAGATGTTGCGTGGGCTGGGGATCACGTTGAAAGGCGGGGGCACTGGGGTGCCAGGCTCGATGAATGTCATCCACAGTTCTGTGCGTGCAAATTTCCATTCCACCTCTCGCTCGTCCTGGTCAGTAGATCAAAGGACTGATTAACTGATCAACCGATCGATCGTTCTATAAATCGATCAGTCAATACATCCATCCATCCACCCATCCATCCATCCATCCATCCATCCATCCATCCATCCATCCATCCATCCATCCATCCATCCATCCATCCATCCATCCATCCGTCCACCCATCCACCCATCCATCCATCCATCCATCCATCCATCCATCCATCCATCCATCCGTCCATCCTTCAAAGAAACGACATGTTCCTCTATCAATGTATCCATCGTGCAATCAGTCACTCGTTCACTTATCAACTTATCAGCTTATCTACTCCAGCAAATAATAATCATTACATCAACCAACCAACCAACCAACCACCCACCCAATCAACCAACCAACCAACCAACCAGCCAACCAACCAACCAACCAACCAACCAACGTACGAGCCAGCCAACCAACCAACCAACCAATCAACCAGCCAGCCAGCCAAGCACAAACAAACAAACAAACAAACAGCCAACCAGCCAACCAACCAACCAACCAGCCAGCCAACCAACCAGCCAGCCAGCCAGCCAACCAACCAACCAACCAAACAAACATTCCCCAAAGCAGAAGAATGAAAGAATAAAAAGTCATTCTATCCAACTAACTGCAAAAAAAAACACCCCAAAAAACATTAAAAAAATGAAGAATAGTGAGAATCTTTTAACTAACTGACGCACTAGGAATCCGAAATCATGAGATTGTAAGACGATGAGAGTCACTCTGTTAACTGACAAAATGAATACAATACAATACAATACAACACAACACAACACAATACAACACAACACAACACAACACAACACATCACATCACATCACATCACATCAAGTCACATCACAACACAACACAACACAACACAACACAACACAACACAACACAACACAACACAACACAACACAACACAACACAATACAATACAATGCAATGCAATGTAATGCAATACAATACAATACAATACAATACAATGCAATACAATACACCGACATTTTGAGAGTGGAAAGATGGTGAAAGTCGTTCTACTAACTGGCTAACTAAATACAATACAACACAACACAACACAACACAACACAACACAACACAACACAACACAACACAACACAACGCAACGCAACACAACACAACACAACACAATACAATACAATACAATAAATACAATACAATACAATACAATAAACCGAAATCCTGAGAGTGGGAGGATGGTGAAAGTCGTTCTACTAACTGGCTAACTAAATCAGATACAATACAATACAATACAATGCAATACAATACAATACAATACAAACAACACAACACAACAGAACACAACACAATACAATACAATACAATACAATACAATACAATAAACCGAAATCCTTAGGATGGAAGGATGGTGAAAGTCGTTCTACTAACTGGCTAACTAAATCAGATACAATACAATACAATACAATACAATGCAATACAACAACACAACACAACACAATACAATGCAATGCAATGCAATGCAATACAATACAACACAACACAACACAACACAACACAGCACAGCATAACACAACATAACACAACACAACACAACACAACACAACACAACACAACACAACACAATACAATACAATACAACACAAC
The DNA here is from genome assembly GCA_030674185.1 of Monoplex corrugatus. Taxonomy (NCBI): domain Eukaryota; kingdom Metazoa; phylum Mollusca; class Gastropoda; order Littorinimorpha; family Ranellidae; genus Monoplex; species Monoplex corrugatus. Next base: position 67,947,577 of record JAPXFY010000015.1, read on the forward strand.
ACACAAACAAACAAACAAACAAACAAACAAACAAACAAACAAAACAAACACACCGAAATAATAAGAACGGAAAGACACTGACAGCCATTCAATTCAAACTAGCTGAATAACGTAAATAACGAAATCATCAATACTTTTGTACACATTTCAATCCACTCCACCTGACGTTTACCTTGTTCTTGTCACCCTCTATAAAACAAAATATCACATTGATTTGAAGGGGGGGGGGGTGAGGGGGCGGATCTGCCTTATTGTGGGATGGTGTAGGGTATGTCTGACAATGAGAATAAGAATGGTGTTTCGTTTCTTGACGGATGTTTTATTTGTCAGCAGTACATGTAGACAGTCTTAGCACCAATCCATTTTTTAAAGATTTCCATTGCTAATTCTACATATTGGCCCAGATCTTTTGTTGTTCAGAGAGGCCCAGAGAGAGAGAGAGAGAGAGGGGGGGGGAAGAGAGAGAGAGAGAGAGAGAGAAGAGAGACAGAGAGAGACAAAGACCGAGACAGAAAGAGACAGACAGACAGACAGAGGCAGACAGAGAGACAGACAGATAGACAGACAGACAGACAGACAGACAAATAGAGACAAAGAGACAGAGAGACAGAGAAAGACAGAGACATAGACCGAGACAGAATGAGAGACAGACAGACAGACAGACAGAGACAGAGAAGACAGAGACAGAGATAGACAGAGACACACACAGAGAGAGACAGAGACAGAGAGAGAGACAGAGAGAGCAGACAGAGAGAGAGAGAAACAGAAAGAGAGACAGAGACAAAGAGACAGAGAAACAGAGAGAGACAGAGACATAGACCGAGACAGAAAGGGGGAAAAGAGAGAGAGGGAGACAGAGACAGGGAGACAGAGACAGACAGAGACAGAGGACTGAGACACAGAGACAGAGAGAAAGAGAGAGAAGAGACAGACAGACAGACAGACAAACAAACAGACTGACAGACAGAAAGATAGACAAAGTAGACAAAGGGGAAGAGAGGGAGAGAGAGAGAGAGAGTGAGTGAGAGAGACACAGAGAGATAGACAGAGACAGAAAGACAGAGGGAGGTTGTTAGTGTTAAACCGATTGACTAATCAATCGATAGATCTGTTATTTTCTCAACAGTAAAAACATGACACACAAGTGTCTGGTCACTTTTTCCATGTTCGCTTCTACCAATATGTACAAATTGTCAATCTGATTATAAAACTGACCAACCGACAGACAGGCAAACACACAACTAAATCTGACAAGCATATGGACAAAGACAGTTGCAGAGGCGAAAACAAAACAAAAAACAGTGCTCAAAAGACAGGGGCAGGGGTGAAAACAAACAAAGAACAGTGCTCAAAAGACAGGAGCAGGGATGAAAACAAACAAAGAACAGTGGTCAAAAGACAGGGACAGAGGTGAAAACAAACAAAGAACAGTGCTCAACAGACAGGGGCAGGGGTGAAAACAAACAAAGAACAGTGCTCAAAAGACAGGGACAGAGGTGAAAACAAACAAAGAACAGTGCTCAAAAGACAGGAGCAGGGATGAAAACAAACAAAGAACAGTGCTCAACAGACAGGGACAGGGGTGAAAACAAACAAAGAACAGTGCTCAACAGACAGGGACAGGGGTGAAAACAAACAAAGAACAGTGCTCAAAAGACAGGGGCAGGGGTGAAAACAAACAAAGAACAGTGCTCAAAAGACAGGGCAGGGGTGAAAACAAACAAAGAACAGTGGTCAAAAGACAGGGGTAGGGGTGAAAACAGAAACAAAGAACAGTGGTCAAAAGACAGGGGAAGGGTGAAAACAAACAAAGAACAGTGGTCAAAAGACAGGGACAGGGGTGAAAACAAACAAAGAACAGTGGTCAAAAGACAGAGGGAAGGGTGAAAACAAACAAAGAACAGTGCTCAAAAGACAGGGACAGGGGTGAAAACAAACAAAGAACAGTGGTCAAAAGACAGGGGCAGGGGTGAAAACAAACAAAGAACAGTGGTCAAAAGACAGGGACAGGGGTGAAAACAAACAAAGAACAGTGCTCAAAAGACAGGGACAGGGGTGAAAACAAACAAAGAACAGTGCTCAAAAGACAGGGACAGGGGTGAAAACAAACAAAGAACAGTGGTCAAAAGACAGGGGCAGGGGTGAAAACAGAAACAAAGAACAGTGGTCAAAAGACAGGGGCAGGGGTGAAAACAAACAAAGAACAGTGCTCAAAAGACAGGGACAGGGGTGAAAACAAACAAAGAACAGTGCTCAAAAGACAGGGGCAGGGGTGAAAACAGAAACAAAGAACAGTGCTCAAAAGACAGGGAGAGGGGTGAAAACAAACAAAGAACAGTGCTCAACAGACAGGGGTAGGGGTGAAAACAAACAAAGAACAGTGGTCAAAAGACAGGGGCAGGGATGAAAACAAACAAAGAACAGTGGTCAAAAGACAGGGGCAGGGGTGAAAACAGAAACAAAGAACAGTGGTCAAAAGACAGGGCCAGGGGTGAAAACAAACAAAGAACAGTGCTCAAAAGACAGGGGTAGGGGTGAAAACAAACAAAGAACAGTGGTCAAAAGACATAGGGAAGGGTGAAAACAAACAAAGAACAGTGGTCAAAAGACAGGGGTAGGGGTGAAAACAAACAAAGAACAGTGGTCAAAAGACAGGGACAGGGGTGAAAAAAACAAAGAACAGTGGTCAAAAGACAGGGACAGGGGTGAAAACAAACAAAGAACAGTGGTCAAAAGACAGGGGTAGGGGTGAAAACAAAACAAAGAACAGTGCTCAAAAGACAGGGGTAGGGGTGAAAACAAACAAAGAACAGTGCTCAAAAGACAGGGACAGGGGTGAAAACAAACAAAGAACAGTGCTCAACAGACAGGGGTAGGGGTGAAAACAAACAAAGAACAGTGCTCAAAAGACAGGGACAGGGGTGAAAACAAACAAAGAACAGTGCTCAACAGACAGGGACAGGGGTGAAAACAAACAAAGAACAGTGCTCAAAAGACAGGGGCAGGGGTGAAAACAAACAAAGAACAGTGCTCAAAAGACAGGGGTAGGGGTGAAAACAAACAAAGAACAGTGCTCAAAAGACAGGGGTAGGGTGAAAACAAACAAAGAACAGTGCTCAAAAGACAGGGGCAGGGTGAAAACAAACAGAGGACAGTGCTCAACAGACAGGGGCAGGGGTGAAAACAAACAAAGAACAGTGCTCAAAAGACAGGGGCAGGGGTGAAAACAAACAGAGGACAGTGCTCAAAAGACAGGGGCAGGGGTGAAAACAAACAGAGGACAGTGCTCAACAGACAGGGGCAGGGGTGAAAACAAAGAACAGTGCTCAAAAGACAGGGGCAGGGGTGAAAACAAACAGAGGACAGTGCTCAACAGACAGGGGCAGGGGCAGGGGCAAAAGCATAAACAGAGAGCAGTGGTCAAAAGACAGGGGCAGGGAAAGTAGAAATATAGAACAGTGCTCAACAGACAGGGGCAGGGGAAGCAGAAACATACAACAGTGCTCAAAAGACAGGGGCAGGGGCGAAAACAGAAACATACAACAGTGCTCAAAAGACAGGGGCAGGGGTGAAAACAAACAAAGAACAGTGCTCAACAGACAGGGACAGAGGTGAAAACAAACAGAGGACAGTGCTCAAAAGACTGGGGCAGGGGTGAAAACAGAAACAGAGAACAGTGCTCAACAGACAGGGGCAGAGGTGAAAAAAGAAACAAAGAACAGTACTCAACAGACAGGGGCAGGGGCAAAAGCAGAAACAAAGAACAGTGCTCAACAGACAGGGGCAGGAGTGAAAAGAGAAACAAAGAACAGTGCTCAACAGACAGGGGCAGGGGAAGCAGAAACAAAGAACAGTGCTCAAAAGACAGGGGCAGGGGTGAAAACAAAGAACAGTACTCAAAAGACAGGGGCAGGGGCAAAAGCAGAAACAGAGAACAGTGCTCAACAGACTGGGGCAGGGGAAGCAGAAACATAGAACAGTGCTCAAAAAAGCAGATGCAAAAGCAGTAACAGAGAAAAGTGCAAAAAAACAGAGCCAAAAGCAGTAACAGAGAACAGTGCAAAAAACAAAATAGGGGCAAAAGCAGTAACAGAGAACAGTGCCAAAAAAACACAAAAACGGGGCAAAAGCAGTAACAGAAAACAGTGCTCAACAGACAGGGGCAGGGGAAGCAGAAACATAGAACAGTGCTAAAAAAAAATAGGGGCAAAAGCAGTAACAAAAAACAATGCAAAAAAAAGCAGATGCAAAAGCAGTAACAGAGAACAGTGCTCAAAAACAGGGGCAAAAGTAGTAACAGAGAACAGTGCTCAAAAGACGGTGGCAAAAGCAGAAACAGAGAACAGTGCTCAAAAAGACTGTGGCAAAAGCAGTAACAGAGAACAGTGCTCAAAAAGACTGGGGCAAAAGCAGTAACAGAGAAAAGTGCTCAAAAACAGGGGCAAAAGCAGTAACAGAGAAAAGTGCTCAAAAACAGGGGCAAAAGCAGTAACAGAGAAAAGTGCTCAAAAACAGGGGCAAAAGCAGTAACAGAGAAAAGTGCTCAAAAACAGGGGCAAAAGCAGTAACAGAGAAAAGAGCTCAAAAGACGGTGGCAAAAGCAGTAACAGAGAACAGTGCTCAAAAGACGGTGGCAAAAGCAGTAACAGAGAAAAGTGCTCAAAAGACTGTGGCAAAAGCAGTAACATAGAAAAGTGCTCAAAAAGACTGTGGCAAAAGCAGTAACATAGAAAAGTGCTCAAAAGAACGGTGGCAAAAGCAGTAACAGAGAACAGTGCTCAAAAGACCGGTGGCAAAAGCAGTAACAGAGAACAGAGCTCAAAAGACCGGTGGCGAAAGCAGTAACAGAGAACAATGCTCAAAAAGACGGTGACAAAAGCAGTAACAGAGAACAGTGCTCAAAAAGACGGTGGCAAAAGCAGTAACATAGAACAGTGCTCAAAAAGACAGGGGCAGGGGCAGGGGCAGGGCAAAAGCAGAAACAGAAGACAGTGTATCAAACAGATCAATCTGTTTATCAGTAATCTGAATCAGCATACCAGCATTAACATCGTTGTTCCCTCCCTTATCTCTCTGGAGACAGATTTATCAGCTGCAGGTTCCCAAAAAAGCACCCTGGGTTGTTTCCCGCGGCCTACAGAATAATGCCATAAAATAGGATACCGGCTCGCGACAGCATCCTCAACACAGCCTAACATCAGTACCGTCGATTGTTACATGTAATAATTATTTTCTGTGTGCATTATTCATGTGTTGCAAGGCATGCGGTGGTGCCACTTCTGCCATTAGTGGTGGTAGTTTCTGTGCAATAACGCAGTGAGACTCTCTCTCTCTCTCTGAGTCTGTCTGTCTGTCTGTCTGTCTGTCTCTTTCTCTCTCTCTCTCTCTCTCTCTCTCTCTCTCTCCGCTCTCTCTCTCTCTCTCTTTCTCCAACCCCCCCCCCCCCCCTAAAGTTTAGATGCCGTCTTGTCACATTCAACCTTGCTCTGCACAATATGCACGCGCGCACGAGCATCGAACATCGTTTCATCACACTCATTTCCGAGCTCATGCATATGCATAAAATACACCTAAAGAGAACTAGCTGCAACAATACTTTCTTCTGCATCGACCGACGCTAATATAGCGTTAGTTTGCTGCGTACTTCCAACAATAAAATCCCTACCCCCCCCCCCCCCCGTCCCCCCCGTCCCCCCCCCCCACTCTCCGGATTTGTGCACCGACAGGGCCAAACTTTGGAAACTGACTGCACAGTGAGTTGCTCGATGAAATCCTGATGGAGTCGGGAACTTGGAGGTAATTTCGATCCAGAAAACTAGTAATAAAATGTGCCGGATTAGTATGCTTATGCAAATGGCAACGCTGTCGAAGCTATGGAACAAAAGTAAAAACCAGGTGAGCACAAAGCCAGACACCCAACAACTTTTATAAACAAATACAAAAGAAGGAAATGAATATAGAAACAAAATGTGGGATTAGACATTGTTTTGGTACTTGAAAATTTGTAGCCATTTGCTCCAATCATTCTGAAAGCAAGGCTGTATGAAACAGACGCCACATTTTAAAATAGTTAATTCCCCTGCCTTAATAATATTCCAAATAACGAAAGCAGAAAAATTTCAAAGACAGCCTCTAAAAAAACATCTTACATGAATAAACTTGATATCATAATAAACGGTTGCCAAGTAGTCAAGTATTAAACAGATTACAACACCACCATCGAAATGCATACGGTAATATAAACCCAGGCGAAAACAAATGTGTTTTATATTGTCTATCTGTCAATCGATTTCTGCTCAGAATACTAGATCCGCTTATCAAATATTAGTGCCAAAGAAACTCTTCAGTTACCATCTATTTGACTGTTACATAATATTTTACATGTATTATATATATGATAATCGGCTAAATGCTCGAAAATACGGTTAGAGTTCCTTTATGCAAGCTCCATTCAGTGATCTAAATCGCTGAACGCTTTGATTAAAATGAACACCATGCAAATTGATGTAATCCAGGACAGTCCTTGTGCTATAGAATTTTACATGATGCATCATATGTTCATGTTTGTTTGACCTGGATGACAAACATCGCAAAAGATGTATCAACAGATACAAAATGACTGAAACTGAAATTGTCATTTACATGTAACTAATATAAATGCATTATAATCGACTCTCAGAGGACTGACTGGCGTCATCAACCGGTGTTGTCTTTGCGGTCCATTCAAAGAGCCAGCGTGCAAATCAAAGAGGGTGCGTTTTTCATTTGAGTGTCAAAGAGAGTTTGGAGGGTTCTCGTTGGGTCTGGACATGGAGAGGAAATAAAGCAAGAGTAACACTGGCACCGTCTTCCCTGGGTCTTTTCTTTGTCGAGCTGCCATCAGCACCTGCACTTTTCTCTCCTGGTCTATCCTACATCCTAACCATCCTGACAGTATCACAATTTACTGCATTTTTTTTAATTGCATGAGTCCGAGAAAAATTCTCAATAGCATAAAGATAGAGCCACCTCTGTCCAAAAACTGTATGCACATTTAGTGCAATGTAAGATCTTGTGGTTCAAATACCTGCTTAGGGCACAAGAGAACTGGCTTCGACTCACGAATTGAACAGGGGTTTTGTTCCCAGCCACTGGTGGTAGTCTGATACTAGTCTCTTGAATGAGACAATAAACCAGCATCCTCTGTGCAGCATGCATGCACTAAGCGCACTTTGAAGATCCCCTGACAACACATGAGTGTCACCACTAGTAAATTCTGTAACAAAATCCCTGATGATACGTTTCACATAAAGGGGGAGGGGAGGGAGAGGCATGGATGACACTGCACAGACACAGACAAAGAAACAGAGACAATCCTCTGAACAGCTTGTTAAAAAAAAAATCCAAAAAAAAAATCAACAGCATAGGCAAAACCAGTCAGGAAATAAAACCATTCACTAATAATGGTAACGTCCCCCGAGAAATGAGCCAATCAGTGTAAAGCGCTCTGTGGACGCTTTCAAAATGGCGAGAAAGGAACGAGCAGGAAACGGGACGCTTGTGGCATTATTGGGACAGGACACGTGACACTTGTGACGTTACTGGGGCAATGAATGAATCACTGATTTGTATCCTGATCTCTGCTGGGACCGGCAGTAAATAGTCGTCCTTGTCATACAACGGCCAGTGTTTGCCGCGCAAAGCACAGCCAATAACGGTCTGTCCAACACACCTCTGACTGCTACATTATTGAGCATGCATTAGTGTTGGGTTTTTATTAGAACGTATGGTAACAGTGGGCCTATAATAAGCATCTGTCAACTTGTCATAACTAGTGGGGGGTGGGGGTGGGGGTGGGGTGGGTGTCTGTCATCTATTCTGTTTATCTTACGACTATCAGAATGACGGATAAACCTTTGTTGTTGATTTTTTTTTATGATATTACAGGCACATCAGAACGTTACTGCGATTAAAAAAAAAATAAAAAAAGGCTCTGGAGACAAAGCAAGCGCAAAACTCTTGTAAAATTCAAGAGACCATATCCAGTGAAAATTCAGAACTAATATCAGATTATTATTATTATTATTACTATCATATATTATTATTATTATTATTATTATTATTATTAGTATTATTGTTATTATCATTATCATTATTATCATTATATTATTAATTATCATTTATCTTATATTATATCATTTTATTATTATTATCATACAGCAGCAGCAACCATCATCATCATCATCATTATTATTATAGTATCATTATTATTATTATTATTATTATTATTATTATTATTATTATTATTATTATTATTGTTATGTGTTATTGTTGTTGTTGTTGTTGTTTGTTGTTATTATTATTATATAATAATGGACTATTGCACAATGAAGAATCCCCATGCAGTGTCTCTTTTCGTCTCCTTCTCTTTTCATTCTCTCACCTCTTCACCACATCAAGCCACTTCATTCCCACTTTTGCTACTGCGGCTACTTTATGAAGTGTTTATAACAAAACTTAGGCTTTATGCTCTAGATAACGATTAGTGACAGAAGATAAGTAAATTTTACTAATAATTCTATCATTAACGACCTAATCCAGTGAGATGAAGCATGCGGGAAGTTTCAGTATTTTTCTCCTAAGTTTGTATTTGGTGTTTGTTTTTGTGATCTTGCATTCAACCTTGACAAAGGCCAGTTGGCCGAAAATTTGCGCCTGTCTTGTCTGGTTGTATTGAATACGTGTTCTGATTCTATTTTCGTGATTAACAAGTTAGGTAGAATTCGCTTGCAATAATTTTTTTTTTTAAAAAGCTCTGGAATTAACGTTTACAACACAACAACACTAAAATCAAGAAACCACAGCCAAGGAAAACTAAGAACTAAAGTGATTAATTTAGTATTGCTTTATATAGAATCCAACAATACAGAGTCTTAACCCTTTGACTCCTACACTATGTCCATCAGCATCCTGCATTGTCAACCATGCTAGCAAACCAAAAACTTAACCCTTTGACTCCCTCAGCCTATAAACCAGCTTCCTGCAGGAAGCTGATGGATAGGTTGAAGGAGTCAAGAGGTTAAGTTCTTAGCAGTTGATAGATAGGTTACGGGTGTCAAAGGGTTAACATATCCCTAGCTCTCCTGCAGGAAGCTCGTGGATAGGGTGAGGGATTCAAAGGGTTAATTTAAGTTTTTGCAGTTGATAGATATGATATGGAAGTCAAAGAGTTAACATCTCCCTGTCTCTCCTCCCCTCTTTATTCTCTGACCTTCCTTTCCATTGAACAACCCTATCCCATCTTTGCTACAGTGGCTACTTCATCACCGTCTCTTTAAAGAGAAACACAGAATTTCTGTTTCAGACGTAAACGAAAAATGAATGCTTTCTTTATGTTCTGATGAGGGGCGTCCTTAGCATCATCTCGTGAAAGGCTATTATATCTCGAAGACACAGTACTTGACAGAGCAAAATTCCTTTCTGTGTCACTCTTATCATTTAAAAGAGGGATGCAGGTGACTCAGAACTGTCAACTGGCGGTTTCAACAACTGCTGACCACTGCAAAACATGAGCCGATAGTGCCAGACAGGAACAAAGACCGAATAATTTCCAAATGTGCTGGCAAACAAACTAGCCTGGATATCATTATCATGTACATAATTCATGTAAAAGAGAACAAAGAATCTGACAGCAAGCGAGCAAACGAGACAGACACACAGAGACAGACAGACAGACAGACAGACAAAGATAGACAGACAGGCAGGCAGACAGACAGAGAGACAGACAGACAGAGAAAAAGAGACACAGAGAGAAAGAGAGATAGAGAGAGGGAGAGTATCAAAACTGTCCCAATTGACTGGGGGAGATAAGGAGGGGGAGACAGACACACACAGACAGAGAGAGAAAGAGAGAGACAGACAGACAGACAGACGGAGAGACAGAGAGAGACAGAGACAGAGACAGACATACTGACAGGCAGACAGAGAAAGAGCAAGACAGAGAAAAAAAGAGACAGACAGACAGACAGACAGTCAGATACATAGACCGACAGACAGACAGATAGGCAAAGGTATAGAGAGGGAGGGTGAAAATATCCCCCATGAGATTTGGACAACTGGGCAATAGATTCATACGGTACTCGTTTGCGTGACACCAGCGAGAATTGAACCAATCAGTGTAAAAACATGCTGTAGAGAACATCGAGACAGGAAACGGGAAGAAATGAGACACTTGTGGTGTTAATGAGACAGGGCATGAGACACTTGTGGCGTTAATGGGACAGGTTATGAGACACTTGTGGCATTAATGGGACAGGTCATGAGACACTTGTGGCGTTAATGAGACAGGGCATAAGACACTTGTGGCGTTAATAATAATAATAATAAATGGTTATTTATGAGCGCTTTCCACTTGCACAAAGCGCTTTACAACAACAATAAAAAGTAAAACAAGCACACGAACTCACAGACACACACCAACACACACACAAACACGCACAGACACACACACACAAACCACACACACACGCACGCACGCACGCACGCACGCACACAAACACACACGCGCACGCATTCACACCCAAAAACACGCACATCAAGAATACAGAGCGGCAGAAAGAGGGTCTACAAGAAATGTTGCTGGAAGAGAAAAGTCTTCAGACTAGTTTTAAAGGAGGGAAATGAAGGGCTGTGACGGAGATTGTGAGGCAAGGAGTTCCACATCTGCACAGCAGATGATGAAAAAGCTCGACCACCATGCCTCTCTCGTTTATATTTTGGAACGCGGAATGTTCTATCATCGGTAGCAGAGCGAAGAGATCTGGGTGGTACATAGATCGTAAAGATGTCAGAAAGGTATTTAGGCGCAGTGCCAATTATGACTTGGTAGCAGAGACAAGAAGCTTTGTATTTGATTCTTTGTTCAATAGGTAACCAGTGTAATGGGACAGGTCATGAGACACTTGTGGCGTTAATGGGACAGGGCATGAGACACTTGTAGCGTTAATGGGACAGGGCATGAGACACTTGTGGCGTTAATGGGACAGGGCATGAGACACTTGTGGCGTTAATGGGACAGGTCATGACACACTTGTGGCGTTAATGGGACAGGTCATGAGACATTTGTGGCGTTAATGGGACAGGGCATAAGACACTTGTGGCGTTAATGAGACAGGGCATGAGACACTTGTGGTGTTAATGACACACGGCATGAGACACTTGTGGCGTTAATGGGACATGTTATGAGACACTTGTGGCGTTAATGGGACCGGGTATAAGACACTTGTGGCGTTAATGACACACGGCATGAGACACTTGTGGCGTTAATGGGACAGGGCATGGGACACTTGTGGCGTTAATGAGACAGGGCATGAGACACTTGTGGCGTTAATGGGACAGGGCATGAGACACTTGTGGCGTTAATGGAACAGGGCAAGGTTTACTTGTGGCATTAATGGGACAGGACACAAGACATTTCTGGCATTACTGGGATGAGGTACGAGACACTTATGGTGTTGTTAGGACAATACACGAGACATTTGTGACATTATTGGGATATGACATGAAGAAATAGTGGCATGATTAGGACGAGCCAGGAGATACTTGTGATATTATTGGGACGGGACATGAAATATTTATGATGTTACTGGGACAGAAAACGAGACGTATGCGGCATTCATTGGGCGAAGACACGAGGAATTTGTGGCATTCTTGGGACGAGACACAAAGAATTTTGTGGCATTATTGGAATAGGACACGACACTTTCGTGGTGTTACTGGGACAGGATTCGAGACATCTTAGGTATCATTGGGACAGAACATAGGACACTTGTGGCGTTATTGGAACAGGACTCGAGACACTTGTGAAGTTGTTGGGACAAAATCCCAGACTCTTGTGACATTATTGGGACAGGACATATGTCACTTATGTCTCTCTCTCCCTCTCTTTCTCTCTTGTGCTTTAAATCCTCTCTCTCTCTCACTCTCTCCCTCTCTCTCCTATGCTTTAAACCCTCCCCCCCCCCACTCTCTCTGTCTTTCTCTCTCTCTCTCTCTCCTGCGCTTTAAATCATCTGTCTGTCTGTCTCTCTCTCTCTTTCTCTCTCTCTCTCTCTCTCTCTCTCTCTCTCTCTCTGTCCTGTGCTTTAAATCCTCTCTCTCTCTCTCTCTCTCTCTCTCTCTCTCTCTCTCAAGTGCTTTAAATCCTATCTCTCTCTCTCTCTCTTTCTCTCTCCTTCGCTTTAAATCCATGAATGACCTGGTTCCTTTCTATTTCGCTGATCTTATTATATACATGTACATTATCAAATTAGTTGCACTCTTTATCTGATGTTCATCTCCTCTGCATGCCTCACTTTTGTACCAAGACATCTGATCAATGTTCATTTTCCTTCTAGGCCCCATCTGTATTGGGGGGGGGGGGGGGATACTTCCTCTCTCTCTCTGCAATTCTGATTCTCTGTCATTGCTCAAATCATCTCTGAAAACTACTCTTTTGACATCTTGATGGACATCCCTTTCATTATTTCTCGTCCGTTGCCTTGCTTCTTGTGTTGTGTGTGGTGTTGTGTGTGTGTGTGTGTGTGTGTGTGTTGTGTGTGTATCTGTGTGTGTGTTGTGTGTATCTGTGTGTGTGTGTGTGTGTGTGTGTGTGTGTGTGTGTGATGTATCTCTGTGTGTGTGTATTGTGTGTGTGTGTATCTCTGTGTGTGTGTGTATCTGTATAGTGTGTGTGTGTATCTGTGTGTGTGTGTGTATCTGTGTGTGTGTATCTGGTGTGTGTATCTGTGTGTGTGTTGTGTGTGGTGTGTGTGTGTGTGTGTGTGTTGTGTGGTGTGTGTGCGTGCGTGCGTGTGTCTGCGAGTGTGTGTATGTGTGTTATGTAATAAGTGCATGGAATGTGTGTATGTGTGTTAATTAATGTAATAAGCATGGAGTGTGTGTATGTGTGTTACATGTAATAAGTGCATGGATTGTATATGTGTTAATGTCATAAGTGCATGGAGTGGTGTATGTGTGTTAATGTAATAAGTGCATGGATTGTATGTGTGTTAATGTAATAAGTGCATGGAGTGTGTTTATGTGTGTTAATGTAATAAGTGCATGGAGTGTGTATGTGTTAATGTAATAAGTGCATGGAGTGGGGTGTGTGTATGTGTGTTAATGTAATAAGTGCATGGAGTGTGGTGTGTGTATGTGTGTTTAATGTAATAAGTGCATGGAGTGTGTGTATGTGTGTTAATGTAATAAGTGCATGGAGTGTGTGTGTGTTGTGTTAATGTAATAGTGCATGGAGTGTGTGTATGTGTGTTTAATGTAATAAGTGCATGGATTGGTAAATTATGACGTCGGTGCTGCTTGGCTTGTGCAATTTTGTTTTCTGTGCATACATTTTCGTTATGATAGGCGCTGAGAGGATTTTAAGGATACAAGCAACATAGTAGTAGTAGTAGTAGTAGTAGTAGTAGTAGTAGTAGTAGTAATAGTAGTACATAGTAGTAATAGTAGTAGTAGTAGTATACTATACAATGTTGTTATATATGATATCATCATTTTTTGTTATTATCATCATTATTATTATTATTATTATTATTATTATTATTATTATTATTAATTATTATTATTATCATTATATCATTATTATTATTATTATTATTATTATTATTATTATTATTATTATTATTATCATTATCATTATCATCAGCATTGTTATTGTGGTTGTTGTTGTCATTATCATCATCATTATCATCATCATCATCATCTTGATCATCATCATCATATCATCATCATCATCATCATTACTGAATGTTAATTTCATTCTTCTTCTTCTTCTTCGCATTATTATTGTTATTATTAATATTATTATTATTACAATTATTATTATAACTGTTATTCATCATTCATTCATTCATTCATTCATTCATTCATTCATTCATTCATTCTTTATTGTTATTCTCTTCTTCTTCTTCTTCTTTCTCTCTTCTTTTTTTTTTTCTTCTTCTTCTTTCTATCTTCTTCATTATTATTTTGTCATTATTATTGTTGTTATTATTATTGTTGTTGTTGTTATTATTATTATAACTATTATTGTTATTACCATTACCATTATTATTATCATCATCATATCATTATCATTATAAGCCACGAGACACTAACTTGTATCCTGATCTCTGCTGGGACTCACAGTAAACGGTCGTCCTTGTCGTACACAGCCAATGTTGTTTGCCTTACGAAGAACGGCCAATAACACTCTGTCCAACACCCTAACTGCCATATTATTCGGCACCAACTAATGTGTCAACAGGCAGTAGTTTGATTTTCTCTTATCTGTCCAGTTTACCGAACCATCCGTGCGTCAGAATGACACCAGACACTTCGTTATTGCTAAAGGAGAAGTCCTGTGACGACTGCTTGTGAAATGTGCACTTTTAGAGGGACACGAATAAATATAACACATCATCATCATCATCATCATCATCATGTGCCCTGCCGCATGGCGTTGGCGATCATGGCCCTCCATATGCATCTATCCCTTGTTGCCACAAGTACATCTTCCACCCTCTCTGTCCTCACCCACCCTGCAAGTCCGTCCAATATTTTCTCGCTGGGTCTACCTGGTGCTCTCTTTCCCCCCAGCTTTCCTGTTGTGACAAGGCGCTCTAATTCCCCTTTCCTCATAAAATGGCCTATAAATGTTGCTTGACTTTTCCTAATCTTCCATATTAATGATCTTCTTGTGTCTGCTTCCATCAACGACTGTCTCGTTTGTTTTCTTTGCTGTCCATGGAACTCTCAACATTCTTCTTAGAAACCGCATCTCGGCCACCTTAGTCTTGTTCAGGCTTTGCGTGTTGACAAATCATGGCCAGCCAAAGAAAGAAAATATTACATGGTACAACAAATCTCACCACAGGAAAGGTAAGACTAATTTTTTTTGTAATGAAAGATGTATTGCATGACAAATATCCTAACAGTTTACGTAGATACTTCTCATCTCCAATCTTCTCTTTCTCACATTGAACAACGCTGTGTTTGAACGGTAGACTCAAGAGATCTTACATGTGGTAGCTCATTTGAACATAAAGATTCGCTCAATTCCCTCTCTGTTGTCTAAAACTCTGGCTCTTAAGTTCCAGTCCATTTAACCTACCAAGTGCGTTTGATCAAAGTTTTAATCAGTTTCGGTTCAAGCATTCATTGCATTTTTATATTTTGTTTGTTGTTTTGTGTGTTGTTGTTGTTGTTGTTGTTGTTGTTGTTTTTGTTGTTTAAATCTTCTATCAATTTCGGATAATTCTTTATGTTTTGTTCAGTTTTATTGTTGTTGTTGTTGTTGTTTATTTTATTTGAGTGTTTTCGTGTCTGAAAAGATTGAAATTCATGTTTCTGTTTACAAACGATTGGATTTCATATCGTTTTCTACCTGCGTTTGCATTTGCTTCAAAGCCTCTCCGGCTTAAAAGCTGGAATTTATAAACTGGAAATGTTGACACGAGGGCGCTTAGCCGGTTGAACATAACACCTCAACAGCGCAGATTGTCTCATTCTTCAGACAGAGCGGTCTAAAGATCTGATGTCTCGAATTCACTCTCAGCCCATGACATAAAAACTGGCCTGCTCGCTGCCCATCACAATGATGCAATAATTCTGGTGGTGTCAGCTTAGTCCTCATGGCTCTCTCTCTCTCTCTCTCTCTCTCTCTCTCTCTCTCTCTCTCTCTCTCTCTCTCTCTCTCTCTCTCTCTCTCTCTCTCTACCTGCCCACATCCAGTTCAAGATTTTGCCAGCGCATAGGATTTTGCGCAGGCTCAAGGAATCTGAAAGATTATCATCGGTAGATTTGGGTGGAGCGCATATGAGATTGCCCGGGCGTGTGAATCCATCTTGAACAAAATCAAAGTGAAACTCAGCGGAGAGAAGAAATGTGGATTCCTTAGATTACGTGTATCTCCTACCTTTTTTTTTTTTTTTTGGCCTATGTTTACACTCGAACCAGAAAAAAAAAACACGAAAAAAGATTCAGAACGCATATTTAGTACAACCAGACAAGACAGACGTAAATTTTCGGCTAAGTGGCTTTTGTCATATGTAAACATAAGATCACAAACAAGCAAACACCAAATGCAAAAAATTAGGAGACAAATACTGGACGAAGCTGCAGGGAAGTTTCAGTCTTTCTCCCATAATTTTTGTATTTGGTGTTTCTTTGTTTATGATCTTACTCTTGACAAAGGCCAGTTGGCCGAAAATTTGCGCCTGTCTTGTCTGGTTGTATTAAATATACGTTCTGAATCTTTTTTTTCTGGTTGTTTTAAGTACGCGTTCTGATTCTTTTTTCGTGTTTTTTGTGGTTCCTGTTTGCTTGAACGCGAGCAGTCACACTCGTTTTGGATTTCATATTGACTATGTTTGTACTGATTGATTAGTTAATGGACGTTTGATGTCAACATCCACTACAAGTGCATATGGCCAATGGATACAGCGAAACTGGAAAAGGGTGACAAGACAGACAGAGAGAAAGACATATCTTACAGTACACTGACACCATCATGATGACAATACTTTGTTTGATACATTTCCCTCTCATGTTTTCACCCGCGTCGATTCATCCTGTCTGTTCGTCCGTCCATTCCCAACCCATCAGCCTCCTTTCACTTCATCAAACGGTAAAGTGTTGAACACGTTTGGAGCGTAAGTTCTTTTCCCAAACTACAATTACCACCAGATTAACCACCGCCACCGCCACAACCAGCAACAACAATCGCATAACCTATACACATTTCCTTAATTAAAGAGGTTGGAATCGAATGAGACGAAGACACATCTTCCAAACAACAACAGTAACAGAAACAGCAACTACCACGACCACAACAACAACAACAACAACAACAACAACAACAACCTCATTTCACAACATGCCTGCTTTTGTTTTAAACTGGTTTCATTGAGAAAACAGAATAAAAACCAGAAAAAGGAACCAGAAAAAAATACACTAAAAAAGAATTAGAACGCATATTCAATACAACCAGACAAGACAGGCGCAAATGTTCGGCTAACTGGCCTTTGTCAAGCGTAAGATCACAAACACAAGCAGACTCCACATACAAACAGTAGAAGAAAAAGACTGAAACTTCCCAGCTGCTTCGTTCAGTGTGAGAAAAGAACTAAAATGACGTCATATGTTTGTGAATAAATATGATGTCAGAGTGGAAGTGAGGCGAATTCTGCAATTTGAAAAGTGGTCATGCCATGTTAGTATTGTTTTATCCTGCAGAAGGTCCAGGGCTAAAATTAAAACTGTGATGCACTAGCTAAGAGTTTTTTTTTTTTTTTATGAATGTAAAGTATCTTACTATCAAATAATGCATAAGAGAAAACATAAGCATATGATCGACTGAATGGGAAAATACATAATCAAGAGGTATGGCTGATGTAAATGGAACGTGCCTAGTGCAACGAATCCAATCTGAGCTGGGAACAGGAAGAAAAACATCCTAAACCAACAGCCAAGGGGGCTGAAGGGAAAACCGGAGTCCCCGGAGGAAAAGAAATCCTTAAGTCAGACGCGGCTGGGCCTGTCTTGTGTAAAGTATAGAATCAGCTGGGTAGGAACAACAAGCACATTTGTCAGTTGTCAGTTCTCAGGTAGGATCAAACCCAAACCTTATCATGACAAGTTCGACGTTTTACCTACTGCACCATTGCACCCATCAAGTCTGGTGCCTGTTCAAAAGGAATCGATTGCACTTGAACAGACAGTTCTATACAGCTCTCCACACAAATCTGCCAGCAGTTATCTGGCAAATTCCTCAAGCATGAAGAGAGAGAGAGAGAGAGAGAGAGAGAGAGAGAGAGAGAGAGAGAGACAACAGACAGACAGACAGACAGACAGACAGAGAGACAGAGAAGGAGAACACACAGGCAGTCATAGAGAGAGAGAAAGAGAGGGAGAGAGAGAGAGAGAGACAAGAGACAGTCCAGAGTCACACAGAGAGAGAGAGAGAGAGACAGACAGACAGACGATAGACAGATAGACAGAGAGAGACAGAGACAGAGACAGAGACAGAGACAGAGACAGAGATTAAGAATCCCAAAACAAAAGCAGTGACAAGATCAGATTAACCATTTGACTCCTGCACCCTGTCCACCGACATCCTGCATTGCCAACTGTCCTAGCAAAGCAGACACGTAACCCTTTTGATGTCCTCGCCCAATCCACAAGCTTCGTGCAGGAAGCTGGTGGAGAAGATGAGGTAATCAAAGGATTAAGTTTTTGCTGTTGGTAGATAGGGTGATTTTAAGAAGAATGTTGAAAGTTCCATGGACAGCAAAGAAAACAAACGAGACAGTCTTGATGGAGGCAGACACAAGTAGATCACTCATAAGGAAGATTAGGAAAAGACAGGCAACATTTATAGGCCATTTTATGAGGAAGGGTGATTTGGAGCACCTGGTCACAACGGAAAGACTGGAGGGAAAGAGAGCACCGGGTAGACCCAGGGAGAAAATGCTGGACGGACTTGCAGAGTGGCTGGGGACGAGGAGGGTGGGGTAGATGCTAGGGGCAACGAGAGATAGAGACAGATGGAAGTCCATGATCGCCAACGCCATGCGGCAGGGCACCTGATGATGATGATGAGATAGGGTACAGGAGTCAAGAGTATTAATGATAGATCCACGACCTTACCTGTACTTCATTAAAGGTGTTGGACATTACAGCAATCAGCAGGTTCAGCAACACGATCATGGAAGCGAAGACGTAGATGCCGTACAGGTAGTAGCCCACTGTTTCCACGGCATTGGCTCGCGAGGGGCTGTTGGTGAGGGACGTCACAGGCACCTTTCTCAGCAGGGCAGGGGCGTCCACTGCCCCCATGCCGAACACTGACCAGGTCAGCGTGAACAGTGTGTCTGAAAAACTGCACAGTACATCCGACATAATGTGTGTGTGTGTGTGTCAGTTATTTAGTGTCTGTTTTCTGTCAGTCTGTTGTTTATACACTCAAACCAGACTGTCGCATCGCTGGAAGCTGAATTTCATTTTCAGTTTCAGTTTCAGTTTCTCAAAACGACATCTCCGCCCTCGGAATAACTTCTATATGCATTAACGTCACAGGTGCCAATGTATATGGCGATCATGGCACAAGCCTTAAGCCTGCACATAAACCCATGAACTGGCCAGGTCTTGAGCCCTATCTAGACTATGTTTTACCTAGCCTATAGTTTATATTGGTATTGTATCAGCCTATCATTGCAATAACCTTGGTCACATGTAAATGATATGTGTATCTGTGTATCTTATCTTCGAGAAAAGAAACACACACACACACACACACACACACACACACACACACACACACACACACACACACACACACTATACAATATATATATATATTTTGTTTATATATATATATATGTGTGTGTGTGTGTGTGTGTGTGTGTGGTGTGTGGTGATAGTGTGTGTGTGTGTGTGTGTGTGTGTTGTTGTGTAGATATAAAGGAAATAAGTAAATATTAAAGTCTAAAGGAAATAACACAAATTATTGAAGGTCTGAATCACAACACAACTAGCTATTTCGTATAAACTCGTCCTACATGACAGAAAGCCCCCCCCCCCCCCCCCCCAACCCTCCCTTCCCAGTCAATGCACAAAGCCTCAGCTGTCTATCAACAAGGTGAAGACCGGAAGTTGATATGTCACGTGCACGTGCCATGTCACTGGAGGCGGCAGCTTTTGTAACGTTTTATTACCATTACCAGGGAAAGATTATTAGATAGGATCACAACAGAGAGGAGTCATTTCTCTACAAGAGTTCTTTCCCTTTGACTCTCTTTCCGCCATTACTTCGTCGTTTGAAGCTAGTTTTGAGAGAGGTAAACCCATCTCAAGATGGTGTCACAAAACCCTGGACTAAGGTTCAATGGTGCTGTAGTGGTAGAACAGATGACAGAAGAAGACTCTAACTTGAAGTATGATGCAAAATTTGACCAGAAAGTGCTGATGATGACATTATCGCTGTTTGTGTGTTGAATAAAGATAAGTGGCAGACACTGCATGTAGGTGGAAAAAAAAAGGTTGTAGGTGACAAGTTATACATTTTGCAAGCCTGTTTCTTAATGATAATGGATACATTTGCACGGTTGATTTTCTTTTCATAAAAGTATTCAAGATGTGCATAGAATAAGTTGACAGAAAATATATTATTTTCATACAATTCCCTAGGACAGGAAATGTTTGGGCTTTTTAATTGCCCAAAATACAGCGTCAGGATATAATTCAAATGCCAAAATGTCTCTGTTTTGTTAAAGAGGCCATATATCTCACAACACTTGAGACCCTTTTTCCCTCGGATGGGGCTGAGGACACATACCTGTATGTAGTCTACTGACGGGTGCTCTAGTCAAGTGGGTAAACGCTGGACATCTAATCAGAAGGTTATGGGTTCAATGCGCCAAGACACCTCTGCCTAGTTAGTAAAGGGTGCAGATTTTGTTTTGATCTCCTGAGTCTAATATCTCTGCTGCCTGAGTTCTTCTGCAAATGAGTTCTGTTCTTCCCTGGGGGTCTCAGAAGACATTAAACTATGACCTTTTCCTTTTTTTATGTGTCATTATGTACACTTTTTGGCAAAAGAAAAACACCTTCAGGTGGGTCGCCTTTACCTTCCTGAAGCAGCGCACATACTGTGCAGGTGTCCTAGCCATCGACGTAGCAGAGATGTGGTTTTATCGGAGACTACTACGTGTCAAATGGACAGACAGAAGAACTAATGAAAGTGTTCTGGAAGAATTTGATACCACCAGAAAACTACAAGCAGACATCAACAAGAGAAGACTTAAAGACTTAAAAAACAAAACCATTGGCCATATGTCACGTAGCAAGAAAAATGATCTCATGGCAACCATTTTTTGAAGGAAAACCAGAGGCAAAAAGGAAGAAAGGCAGACCTCCAGTTTCATACATCGAGAACATAACCAGCATCAGTGGCCTAAATATTCAAGAAATAGTCCACAAAAGTCAAGGTAGAGTGGCCTGGAGGGAAGTAGTGATGTCAAAGAGTGCAGCAGCCAACACTGATTCCGGTGACGCCGACAGGTGAGACAGGTGAGATGAGTCCAATATGTGTATAGATCTGCCGGTGCCAATACCCCTTCTGGTGTATGCGCTATATGGAGAGGTAACGTAGCAGACATGCACAAAAACCTGTTAAGGATCAACACATTTCCTTGATACCAAAAGGAAAAAAAAAGATCATTGCACTCAGGGAGGTTACCTTTGTGTTTACCTTTTAATATTTTCCCCCGTCCCATTTCCTACGCCACCTCAATGGCCACAAAACCTGGCACATTTGTTACGATGCCATGATAATGATGTCGATGAGAATGAAGATGAAAGGAAAAAACAACAACAAATTACCTGCCAAATTTGTATGTGCCACATCTGTTGGGCGAGTACAGTGTAGCGATGCCGCAGGCGAAGCACATGAGCACCAGCAAGAACATGCCAGTGATTTTGAAGAGGTCCACGATGGTCCTGCGGAAGGAAACCAGCATGGTTCCTAACGCTTCGTTGGCTGGCATGATGAAGGAGAAACGGCTGATGCTCAGGATGGTCCCCAGGGTGAACAAGATGTCTGACAGCAGCTCTGGATCCAGCACCCAGTCTGGACTCCACGTCACTGTTGAGGAATAAGTTTTGTAGAACGGACAGAGAACAAACACGAACCTCGAGTTTAGTTATTGCTAGGCGAACCGTCTGACCCATTCTGCCCCAAACAGAGAATTCCCTAAAACTGCTTCCGCACACTTCACCTCCTATAGCCAAAAAATGCACTTAATACATGTACCCAATTATCAATCCTAAGAGAAAGAAAAACTATGATATAGTATATTCCAAAATATGTCCTTCGCCAACTCACAGTGTTTGCTAACCCCCCGTGGGGATGCCAGGGGGCTCTTTCAGTATAAATAGTATCCCCATCGTCTGGAAATTCTGTGCTGGAAATGTCCTCTTTTCTGTCACTCTTTTTGTTTCTGCCTTGTTCCTTTGTTTTCTGTCATTTTTTCCTATTATTTTCTGCCTTGCTGGTCTATTCACCTGTACGTGTTCCATAAAGTCCTATGTACTTTCTCTTAGGATTGACAATTGGGTACATGTATTAAGTGCATATTTGGTTCTAGGGAGGTGAGATATGCGGAAGAAATTTTAGATAATTTAGGCCTGTTTTTACACGAGTATATGTTTTGGAGTCCTTAGGTATGCTGAAATTTGTATTCAGCTGTGTGTTTTAAATCCTCTGTGCGATACATTGGATGAAGTGGTCAGCGCCAGGGGCATGTCCTTAGATTATGTGCGGGAATGCATTGATTCGTCTACTTAATTTTCTTTTTTTTTCCTGTTGAAGCTTTGTATGTTTTTGAAGCGGTTCTCGCCCTGATATGGCTCTACGCAGTCGGCTGGGTTTTAAACAACAATAACAATAACAACAGTGTTTGCTGTTAGCAGCCAGAATAAGAGGTAGCGATGCCCAGTGACCGATTTTGTGATTTTAGTTTTAAAATGATTCTGTGATTCCTTTTGAACATGCTGGAATCTGTAAATGCCTATCATTGTGAATCTTTGCTTGTTAAAATGTCATTTGAAAACACCTACCCCCAGAAGTATACGTACAAGCGCTTTTCAGATAAAAACAAAGAAAGTTCGAGGGAGGAGGAGATTGACTGTGCAATTTGTTGTCTAAACTTTGCTTATTTGTCTTGTCATGCTCTTTACTTCAAATGATATAACTATAATTGATTTGATTTTTCATATCAAAAATCACACACACACACACACACACACACACACACACACACACACATACACACACACACACACACACACATACACACACACACACACACACACACACACACACACACACACAACACACACACACACACACACACACACACACACACACATGCATGCATTCTTCGACAACAGTCTGATTGATTGATTTGGTTCAGTTTTTACGTCGACACCCATCTCAGGTGATATGGCCGACGGCGATAACCATCCCAGGGAAGTGGGGTAAGGGGGGGGGGGGCTTATCTAATCCTATACTGACACCACCAGAACAACAATGATGTTTTAATAATGGGACAGTGAGAAGGCCAGTTTAAATGTAGCGCACCCCGGGATTCCAACCCACAACCATTAGCATGTAAATCCAACGAACAAACCACTGGGTCCCGCACGACAACAGTGTACTCGACTGACAGTTTATAGGTGTTAAACTCTACCCATCAGCATCCTGCACTGTCAACCACGCTCATCATCATCATCATTAGGTACCCTGCGCATGGCGTTGGCGATCATGGACTTCCACTTGTCCCTATCTCTCGTTGCCCCTAGCATCTACCCCACCCTCCTCGTCCCACTCCGCAAGTCCGTCCAGCATTTGCTCCCTGGGTCTACCTGGTGCTCTCTTTCCTTCCAGCTTTCCCGTTGTGACCAGGTGCTCCAAATCCCCCCTTCCTCATAAAATGGCCTATAAATGTTGCCCGTCTTTTCCTAATCTTCCTTATGAGTGATCTACTTGTGTCTGCCTCCATCAAGACTGTCCCGTTTGTTTTCTTTGCTGTCCATGAAACTCTCAACATTCTTCTTAGAAACCACATCTCGGCTGCCTCAATCTTATTCTAGCTTTGCTTGTTGACTGTCCACGCCTCACATCCGTACAAAAGTACTGGTTCTATATGGCATTCAAGAACTCTCTTCCTGATGTTAATTGATAGGCATTTGTTGGTAAGAATGCTTGTCATCTTCTTGAATGCTGTTTTGGCTTGGCCGATTCTGCCGGCTATTTCTGATGTGCATCTGTTCTGATGAAATGATCGTTCCCAGGTATCTGAATTTATCAACCTGGTCAACCATGCTAGCAAAGCAAAAACTTAACCCTTTGAATTCCTCACTCTATCACCCCTCACCACGCAAAGAAGCTGGTGGAGAGGGCGAGGGAGTGAAAGGGTTAAGTTTGTTCTTTTTGCAGTTGGTGGATAGGGTGCGGGCGTCAATAGGTTAAAACAGGGCTGGGTTTATTTACAGTATGTATCAGTCGTACCTATATCTTCTGTAGTTGTGTCTCAGTGGACTTATCATGTAAAATTCCGTCTGCTTTTAGCAGGCTCAGCCCTTCACCGCAGTGCATCACCACCCTTTATCTTTCTATAAAGATTTGCCATGGATAACTGTTCTGATGTCGTGGGATATTTAACGTGCGCTGAGTGCGTGGAACATACGGGATCTTATTTTGTCTCTCAACCCAACGCAAACAGACAAATATGTGTTGATGGTTGGTTTGGCTGCATGTCCTTTACTGAATAAGTTGATACAATTTTTGATTTGTCAAAATAACTAGCTTATTCCTTTTGCTGCAGACAAGCTTCTGATGACCACCAGTTCCGCGACCTCCCACTCTCTGTCTGTCTGTACGTCTGTTTGTAAGTCTGTCTGTCTGTCTGTCTGTCTGTCTGTTCTCTGTCTTTCTCTTGTCTGTCTTTCTCTGTCTGTCTGTGAGCTGTCATTTGTGTCTGTCTGTCTGTCTGTCTGTCTGCCTCTCTCTCTCTCTCTCTCTCTCTCTCTTTCCATCTCTCTTTAACTCACACTCCCTCTCTTTCTGTGTTTCTGTCTGTCTCTCAAGAAGCAAGAAAACTGTTCTTTCGTGCGAATATGTTCTCATTAATTGACTGTGCTGCTTCCGTAATCAGGCTGTGGAGATGTTATCAAACCTCTTACTGGCCTAAACAAACCGAATTTTAAAACTCATTTTTCTTGGAAACCACAGGGACATTAGAATCCAACTGCAAGGAAGTAAAGATTTCGCTATTACCGTTTTTTTGAAGAAAGGAATATTCATTCAGAAAATAATGCATCGACATGTTCCTGATCACATATCAGGTATCTTCTCTATGGATCACACTGTGAAACACCAGAAAAAAATAAATATACTCATCCCAAGAATTGTTATTTTACTAAAATGCGGACCTCATGTATTCAGAAATAATCTGATGAAACAACTCTACCAGACAAAAATAGAGAATGTCTCAGTTTCACGAGTATTAAGGAATGGTATATATACATCATACGTCATGAATCCATTAGCAATTCTGCTGTCTAACAATGAGATCACATCAGGGACATTTTTATTTAGAATAAAAGAAAATAAACCACATACTGTCAAAACCAAAACTACATTTCTTACAACCCTGATGCTGATGGTATGTAATATTTGCATTGTTGAATTATGTATGTTGGTTTATGTATGGTTCATGAGTGGTGCACCCACTTTTTGGGCGTGGGCTGAGTGTAAAAAAAAATATAGTGTATGTTTGTTTTTTCATAACAAGGTAAATGATGGGTTGGTTTTTTGGGTGGTTGTTGTTATTGTTCTTGTACACGTACACGCACTCGCACACGCACACACACACACGCACACACACACACACACCAAACACAACACAGACACTCGCACACACACACACACACACACACACACACTCAACACACCACACACACACACACACACACACACACACACACACACACACACACACACACACACACACACACACACAACACAACACAACACAACACAACACACAGACACACGCACACACGTGCACGTACACACACGCACACACACGCACACAACATACATACACACACACACATACACACACACACGCGCACACACACGGACACACAAACAAACAAACAAACAAACAATACACACATCACACACACGCACTCACACATACACTCACACCCCACACACACACACACACACACACACACACGCACACACACATACACTCACACCACACACACACACCACACACTCACACACACACACACACACACACACCACACACACACACACACACACACGCACGCACGCACGCACGCACACAAACACCCACACACACAAAACAAACACACACACAACACACACACACACACACACACACACACACACACACACAAACACACACCCAACACACACATAAAAACACACACACACACACACGCGCGCGCGCACAAACACCCCACACACACAACACACAAGCACACACACACACACACACACGCACACAACATACACACACACGCACACATGCACACACGCACACACACACAAACACACACTCACAAACAATACATACACCACACACACGCACCACACACACACACACCACACACACACACCACACACACACCACATACACACACACACACACACACACACAACATACACTCACACACACCACCACACACACACACCACGCACGCACGCACGCACACACAACACACCCCCACACAACACACACACCACAACACAGCACACACACACACACAACAACACACACACACAACACCAACACACCCACACACACACACACAACAAACACACACACACACACACACACACACACACACACACACACACACACACACACACACACACACACACACACACACACACACACACACACACACACACGTTACACACAGCACACAACAAACACACACACACACACCACAACAACGACACACAACACACACACACACACACACACCACACACACACACACCCCACACAACACACACCACACACACACACACAACAAACACAACAAAACACAAACAACAAACACACACACCACACACACACACACACACACACACACCCACACACACACACACCACACACACACCACACACCAACACAACACACAACACACACAAACAAAACAAAACACACACACAGACCCCACAACACACACAAACACAAACACAACACACACACATGCACACAAACAAACAAACAAACACACCCCACAACACACACTGCACCACCATCACCACCACCATCCTAACCCGCGCATAACAAAACAAAACAAAACAAAACAAGAGAAAATCAGGAGAAAAAAACCGAAAAAAGAATAAGAACACGCATTCAGTACAACAAGACAAGACAGGCGCAAATGTTTCGGCCAACTGGCCTTTGTCAAGCGTACAATCACAAACAAACAAACACCAGATACAAAAATTATGAGTAAAAGACTGAAACTTCCTGCTGCTCTGTCCGGTGTGTATCACACTGGACAGAGCAGCAGGAAAGTTTCAATCATTTTTTCCTATTTTTTGCCTCACACTGGACAGAGCAACAGGGAAGTTTCAACCTTTTTCTCCTAATTTTTGCCTTACAATGGACAGAGCAACAGGGAAGTTTCAGCCTTTTTCTCATAATTTTTGCCTCACACTGGACAGAGCAGCAGGGAAGTTTCAACCTTTTTCTCCTAATTTTTGCCTCACACTGGACAGAGCAGCAGGGAAGTTTCAACCTTTTTCTCCTAATTTTTGCCTTACAATGGACAGAGCAACAGGGAAGTTTCAGCCTTTTTCTCCTAAATTTTGCCTCACATTGGACAGAGCAGCAGGGAAGTTTCAGTCTTTTTCTCATAATATTTGCCTCACACTTAACAGAGCAGCAGGGAAGTTTCAGTCTTTTTCTCCTAATTTTTCCCCCACACTGGACAGAGCAGCAGGGAAGTTTCAGCCTTTTTCTCTAAAACTCTTGCCTCACACTGGACAGAGCAGCAGGGAAGTTTCAATCTTTTTCTCTTAACTTTTGCCTCACACTGGACAGAGCAACAGGGTAAGTTTCAGCCTTTTTCTCATAATTTTTGCCTCACACTGGACAGAGCAGCAGGGAAGTTTCAACCTTTTTCTCCTAATTTTTGCCTCACATGGACATAGCAGCAGGGATGTTTCAGCCTTTTTCTCCTAAATTTTGCCTCACATTGGACAGAGCAGCAGGGAAGTTTCAGTCTTTTTCTCCTAATTTTTGCCTCACACTGGCTGGACAGAGCAGCATGGAAATTTCAGTCTTTTTCTCATAATTTTTGCCTCACACTCGACAGAGCAAAAGAGAAGTTTCAATATTTTTCTCCTAACTTTTGCCTCACACTGGACAGAGCAACAGGGAATTTTCAATCTTTTTCTCCTAACCATTGCTTCACATTTGACAGAGCACTAGGGAAGTTTCAATCTTTTTCTCCTAACTTTTGCCTCACACTGGACAGAGCAGCAGGGAAGATTCAGTCTTTTTCTCCTATTTTTTGCCTCACATTGGACAGAGCAGCAGGGACGTTTCAGCTTTTTCTCCTAACTTTTGCCTCACACTGGACAGAGCAGCTGGGAAGTTTCAGTCTTTTTCTCCTAATTTTTGCCCCACACTGGACAGAGCAGCAGGGAAGTTTCAACCTTTTTCTCCTAATTGTTGCCTTACACTGGACAGAGCAACAGGGAAGTTTCAGCCTTTTTTCTCCTAAATTTTGCCTCACATTGGACAGAGCAGTAGGGAAGTTTCAGTCTTTTTCTCCTAATTTTTGCCTCACACTGACTGGGCAGAGCATCAGGGAAATTTCAGTCTTTTTCTCATAATTTTTGCCTCACACTCGACAGAGCAACAGAGAAGTTTCAATCTTTTTCTCATAACTTTTGCCTCACACTGGACAGAGCAACAGGGAAGTTTCAATCTTTTTCTCCTAACTTTTGCTTCACATTTGATAGAGCACTAGGGAAGTTTCAATCTTTTTCTCCTAACTTTTGCCTCACACTGGACAGAGCAGGAGGGAAGTTTCAGTCTTTTTCTCCTATTTTTTGCCTCACATTGGACAGAGCAGAGGGAAGTTTCAGTCTTTTTCTCCTAATTTTTGCCCCACACTGGACAGAGCAGCAGGGAAGTTTCAACCTTTTTCTCCTAATTGTTGCCTTACAATGGACAGAGCAACAGGGAAGTTTCAGCCTTTTTCTCCTAAATTTTGCCTCACATTGGACAGAGCAGCAGGGAAGTTTCAGCTTTTTCTCATAATTTTTGCCTCACACTCACAGAGCAGCAGGGAAGTTTCAATCTTTTTCTCCTAATGTTTGCCTCACACTGGACAGAGCAGCAGGGAAGTTTCAGCCTTTTTCTCCTAACTTTTGCCTCACACTGATCATGGACAGAGCAGCAGGAAGTTTCAGCTTTTTCTCCTAATTTTCCCTCACATGGACAGAGCACAGGGAAGTTTCAGTCTTTTTCTCCTAATTTTTGCCTCACACTGGACAGAGCACAGGGAAGTTTCATCTTTTTCTCCTAATTCAGGCATTTTTCAAACTTTTCTCTAATTTTGCCTAACACTCGACAGTTCAACGAAGTTTCAATCTTTTTCTCCTAACTTTGCCTCACACTTACAGACAGAGGGTATTTCAATCTTTTTCTCCTACTTTTGCCTCACATTGACAGAGCACTAGGGAGTAGTCTTTTTCTCCTAACTTTTGCCTCACACGGACAGGAAGTTCACCTTTTTCCTATTTCTAATGCAGCACAGGATTTCACTTTTCTATTTTCAATACAAGCCAGAAGTTACTTTTTCTCTATTTTGCCTCACAACAGCAGAGGAAGTTTCACTTTTTCTATTTGCCACAAGCACAGAAGTATATTGCAAGACGAGAAGAGCTTTCAATTTGCTATGAGAGGAAGATTTTCCAATTTTTAAAGCAAGAAGTATTTCAGCGAGAGACAGAGTCAGTTTCAATTGATACGAGAGGAGTTTCAACTTTTCTAATTGCTAATGACAAGCACAGGGAAGTTTCACTTCCCATCCAATGACAGAGAGAGGATTTCACTTTTTTCCTAATTTTGCCTCACATTGGACAAGCAAGGAAGTTTCAGCTTTTTCTCCTAATTTGCCTACACTGGACAAGCACGGGAAGTTTATTTTTTCTCCTATTTTGCCTCACATGACAGAGCAGCAGGAGTTTCATTTTCTCTAATTTGCCTCACACTGGACAAGCAGCAGGAAGTTCACTTTTTCTCTAATTTGCCAAACAGACACGAATTCCTTTCTCTATTTGACAGGACAGCGCAGGAATTCCTTTTTCTCCTAATTTGCTCAATGGCAGAGCAGCAGGTTTCACTTTTTCTCTATTTTGCCTACATGGCGACACAGGAAGTTTCAGCTTTTCTCCTATTTTGCCTCACATGACAGAGCACAGGGAAGTTTCATCTTTTTCTCTAATTTTGCTCACACTACAGCAAGGGAGTTCAGCCTTTTCCTATTTTGCCTCACATGGACAGGAGGGAATTCAGCTTTTTCTCTATTTCCCACACTGACAGCACAGGAAGTTTTCCTTTTTTCCTAATTTTGCTCACACTGGCAGAGACAGAAGTTTCAGCTTTTTCTCTAATTTTTGCTCAATTGACAGGCACAGGGAAGTTTCAGACTTTTTCTCCTATTTTTGCCTCAACTACGAGCAGCAGGAAGTTTCATCTTTTTCTCTATTTTGCCTCACATGACAGAGAACAGGGAAGTTCAATTTTTCTCCTAATTTCCTCACATGGACAGAGCACAGGGAAGTTTCAGTTTTTTCTAATTTGTCACATGGACAGAGCAGCAGGGAAGTTTCACTTTTTTTCCTAATTTTCTCACATACAAGCAAGGGAAGTTCAGTTTTTTCTCTAATTTGCTCCATACAGAGCAGCAGGAAGTTTCTCTTTTCTCCTAATTTTGCTCACACTGACAGACAGCAGGGAAGTTTCAGCTTTTCCTAATTTCCTCACATTGGACAGAGCAGCGGAAGTTTCAACTTTTTCTCCTAATTTCTCACACTGAAGAGCAGCAGGAAGTTTCAGCTTTTCTCCTATTTTTACTATATGGACAGAGCAGCAGGGAAGTTTAACTTTCTCTAATTTGCCTCCACTGGACAGAGCAGCAGGGAAGTTTCAGTCTTTTTCTCTATTTTGCTACACTGACAGAGCACAGGGAAGTTTCATCTTTTCTCCTAATTTTTGCCTCACACGGACAGAGCACAGGAAGTTTCAGCTTTTTCTCATAATTTTTGCCTCACACTGGACAGCAGCACGAAGTTTCAACTTTTTCCTAATTTTTCTCACACTGGACAAGCAAGGGAAGTTTCAGCCTTTTTCTCTAATTTGCCTCACATGACAGAGCAGCAGGGAGTTTCAGTCTTTTCTCTAATTTGCTCACACTCACAGAGCAGGAAGTTCACTTTTTCTCCTAATTTTTGCCTACACTCGAAGAGCAACAGGGAAGTTTCAATCTTTTTCCTAATTGCCTCACACTGGACAGACAAGAGGGAAGTTTCAATCTTTTCTCCTAACTTTGCCTACATTGGACAAGCACTAGGAATTTCAGTCTTTTTCTCCTAACTTTTGCCTCACATGGACAGAGCAGCAGGGAAGTTTTAGCTTTTCTCCTATTTTCCTCACATTGGACAGAGCAGCAGGACGTTCAATTTTTCTCCTAACTTTTGCCTCCACTGGACACAGCACAGGAAGTTTCAGTCTTTTCTCTAATTTTTGCCCACACTGACAGAGCACAGAATTTCTCTTTTCTCCTAATTTGCCACATGGACAGAGCAGCAGAAGTTTCCCTTTTTCTCCTAATTTGCTCACATGGACAGAGCAGCAGGAAGTTTCACCTTTTTCTCCTATTTGCTACATGGACAGACAGGAAGTTTCAGCTTTCTCCTAATTTGCCTCCATGACAGAGCACAGGAAGTTTCATCTTTTTCTCTAATTTTGCCTCACACTAACAGAGCAGGAAGTTTCACCTTTTTCTCCTAATTTTTGCCTCACACTGGACAGAGCAACAGGGAAGTTTCAATCCTTTTTCTCCTAACTTTTGCCTCACACGGACAGAGCACAGGGAAGTTCAGCCTTTTTCTCCTAATTTTTGCCTCACACTGGACAGAGCAGCAGGGAAGTTTCAGATCTTTTCTCCTAATTTTGCCTCACACTGGACAGGCAGCAGGGAAGTTTCAGCTTTTTCTCCTAATTTTTGCCTCACACTGAGGACAGAGCAGCAGGGAAAGTTTCAGTCTTTTTCTCCTAATTTTTGCCCTCACACTGGACAGAGCAGCAGGGAAGTTTCACTTTTTCTCCTAATTTTGCCTCACATTGGACAGGCAGCAGGGAAGTTTCAATCTTTTTCTCCTAATTTTTGCCTCACATGGACAGAGCAACAGGGAAGTTTCAGCCTTTTTCTCCTAATTTTGCCTCACATGGACAGAGCAGCAGGAAGTTTCATCTTTTTCTCTAATTTTTGCCTCACACGGACAAGCAGCAGGGAAGTTTCAGTCTTTTTCTCCTAATTTTTGCCTCACACTGGACAGAGCAGCAGGGAAGTTTCATGCCTTTTTCTCCTAATTTTGCCTCACACTGGACAGAGCAGCAGGGAAGTTTCATCTTTTCTCCTAATTTTTGCTCACACTGGACAGAGCAGCAGGGAAGTTTCAGCCTTTTTCTCCTAATTTTTGACTCAATTGGACAGAGCAGCAGGAAGTTTCAGTCTTTTCTCCTAATTTTTGCCTCACACTTGGACAGAGCAGCAGGGAAGTTTCAGTCTTTTCTCTCTAATTTTTGCCTCACACTGGACAGAGCAACAGGGAAGTTTCAGCCTTTTTCTCCAAATTTTTACATCTGGTGTTTGTTTGCTTGTGATACGCTTGACAAAGCCAGTTGGCTGAAAATTTGCGCCTGTCTTATCTCGTTGTGTTAAATCCGCGTTCTTATTCTTTTTTCGTGTTTGTTTGTTTGTTTGTTTGTTTTGTTTGTTTGTTTTTTTCCCTTGGTTCCTGTTGCTTAAACGCGGGCAGTCACACTTGTTTGTGAAAACAACAAAACAAAACAAAACAATACAAAACAGAACTTTACCATGAGTTCTTATCACAGGCTTCTTCTGGCAGTATCCTGCATGGGATGTGGTTTTATACGCGGTCTTCTGACACATGTAGGCCACGGTGTCGGCGTGCGTGACGAAGGGGCCGAAGTGATGTTGTTCGCCGATTGGGAGACCCGGATGACGCGGTTAATTCTGATCGGCGTGACCAACTCCAGCACGAAGGCGGCCAGAAGGAGGCTGAGCATGACGGAGTCTATGACGTTCCACAGAGAGTTGAAATAGTCCTTGGCGCCAGCCTGCCAGATCTGCTTCACCTCTTCCCATATCAAGCCTGCCACACATCAATGGTGCCACCGAGAATTAAGGCATTAAGGGTTGTGGTAATCATTATGATGATGGTGGTGGTGGTGGTGTGGTGATGATGGGTGATGTGATGATGATGATGATGATGATGATGATGATGATGATGATGACAAGAGTAACAACATCAGTAACAATAATGGGGGGGAAAAAATATAGAAGACGAAGAAAACTACAGCTACAGCAACGACCAGGATGATGAATGAAGAAGAAAAGAAGAAGAAGAAGAAGAAGAGAAGAAGAAGAAGAAGAAGAAGAAGAAGAAGAAGAAGAAGAAGAAGAAGAAGAAGAAGAAGAAGAAGAAGAAGAAGAAGAAGAAAGAAGAAGAAGAAGAAGAAGAAGAAGAAGAAGAAGAAAAGAATGGAGAATTATAGAGAGCATATCATATACAATTATATATTATAACAAAGTGTTCCCCTCCGAGCGGAGACAGGCTGCAGAGGGGGGTTGAGTGAGGTTAGGATTTTATGCAGAGGAGAAAAGGTGAGTTTTGAGAGCGGACTTGAAGGAGACAAAAGTAGGTTGCTGACGGACTGAGAGAGGAAGTTTGTTCCAGGAGAGTGGACCAGAAACAGAGAAGGCTCGTGGACCATAGGTATTGAGCTTAGTGCGTGGAAAGCGAAAAGTCAGAGGATCGGAGGCAGAGCGGAGGGTACGTGAGGGAACATAGATCTCAAGTAGGCTTGACAGGTAATCGGGGGCTGCGTTATTGAGGCTTTTGTAGCACATGGTGTCTAGTTTGTACTGTATGCGCTTTGATACAGGGAGCCAGTGAAATTGTGCCAGGAGAGGAGATATGTGGTCAGCTTTTTTCTTTTTGAGTACAAGGCGTACAGCATTGTTTTGAATGCGCTGTAGGATGTGAATGGTGGAGGCAGGAAGACCAGACAGGAGTGAATTGCAATAGTCAATGCGAGACATTATGAAGGAGAGAACGAGTTTTGCAGTTGTTTCGACAGAGAGATACTTCCTGATCAGGCTTATACGATGGAGATGATAGTAGCAAGATCTGGCAGTTTGAGAAACAAAGTTGTTCATGGAGAGGGTAGAGTCAATGCAGACACCAAGGTTTCTAGCTGAATCAAAAATTGGGACTGATGTGTTACATAATGGGAGAGAAAGAGGAGGCAGCTGAGAAAGTTTCTGACGGGTGCCAATAAGGATAGCTTCTGTCTTGTCGTCATTAAGCTGAAGTTTGTTGAACGTCATCCAGTTCTTAATGTCCGAGTAACACTCAGTGGTGCGAGTCAACAGGCGCTGTATATTATCAGGTGAGTCACTGTCTTGAAGTTGGGTGTCATCAGCATAGAAGTGGTGTTTTATAGAGTGGGAGTTGATGATGGTGGACAGGGGGGAGGTATAAAGAGTGAAAAGAACAGGGCCAAGGACAGATCCTTGTGGAACACCACAGGTCAGGTATGCAGGTTGAGAGTAAGTGCCATTGGTGAGAACAGTTTGTTTTCTGTTTGATAAATATGAAGTGAACCAGGAGAGAGCAATGTCAGAGATGCCAAAAGTATGATGAAGCCTAGAAAGGAGAATACCATGGTCAATGGTATCGAAGGCTGCAGACAGATCAAGGAGTGTGAGGAGAGAGACTTTGCCAGTATCAGTTGCAAGGAGGAGATTGTTGAGAATGTGTAATAGGGCAATTTCAGTGTTATGGCACTGGCGGTAGGCTGACTGGAAAGGATTGAGGATATTGTTGGCAGACAGGTGAGAGTTCAGCTGGTTGAGGACGACTTTTTCAAGGAGTTTTGACAAGAAAGAGAGATTAGAGATAGGCCGGTAATTTTTCAGCTCATTTGGGTCTAAATTGTGTTTCTTGAGGAGAGGGTGAACAATAGCAGACTTGAAAGAATCTGGGACAGTTCCAGTTTGAAAAGAAGTGTTGATGATGTCAGTGATGAATGGGAGGAGAGTAGGGAGACAGTCGGAGTAGAGAGAACCTGGAAGAGGATCCAGTTCGCAGGTTTTGAACGACATGGATCTGATTGTGTTTAAAATTTCTTCTTGTGAGACTGGGGTAAAAGTAGTAAGAGGTGTGCCAGAGAAGGAAGGGTCAGGTGGGCATGGTTGACAGAGTGTCCTGTCAAGCCTGTCACGAAGAGTTTGTATTTTGGTGGTGAAATACTTGGATAATACAGATGGGAGTTCTTCA
>JAPXFY010000015.1:67987811-67992811 GCA_030674185.1 Monoplex corrugatus
TCTTTGCTGTCTTTGTAGCTCTGTGTGTGTGTGTGTGTTGTTTGGTGTCATAGAAAAAAAAACGAAACAGATACGAGAAATCTTGGGTAGAGACAAAAATTAGCCACAGAGAGGCGGAGAGAGATGTGGTGAGAGAGAGAGAGAGGGAGAGAGAGAGAGAGAGAGATGTGGTGAGAGAGAGAGAGAGATACAGAGTGAGAGAGAGTGTGTGTGTGTGTCAGACAGATAGGCAGACAGAGACAGATGAGACAGAGAGAAACAGAGAGAGAAACAGTGAGAGCAAAAGACAGAAACAGAGACATTGAGAGAAATATGGAGACAGAGAGGGAGAGGGAAACAGAGAGAGACACAGAGAGAGACAGACAGACAGAGGGGCGAGCGAGCGAGCGAGCGAGAGAGCGAGAGAGAGAGAGAGAGAGAGAGAGAGAGAGAAGGGAGACAGACAGACAGACAGACAGACAGACAAACATACAGAGAGATAGAGGAAACAGATTCAGCTGTCATTGTCATCTTGGTCACAGATCCTGTGAGAACGTGTGCAATAGTAGAGCCTAAATTTAACTAGATGTTATCGAAATCCAAAGACAGAACGATTAAACTACCGTTTCATAAGCCTGTCTTTCTTCAAATGGCCGGGTTTTAAAAAAATGTATATTTCCATGAATGTTTAAAATACAGAAATAAAATCATTATCGTTAGAATCTGCAAGGTGTGTACGCTTTTCCAGTATGTACACTAAATATGAATGTAAACCAAACTTTCCTATTTTAAATCCTGCCATGCTAAAGTGTATAACCCATTCACAAACAGATAATAGTTACAAAGAAAGTCGGTTATCAAGGAAATGCACATAACAATGTATCTCCACATCTCTTTGATTTCATATCCTGTGGCCAATCGCTGTGTTGATAATGGTATCATCTTGCGTTATTACCATCAATTTGTATTCTTGTGGAGATTTGTGTCTGCAGTCCGCGCGTTGACATTCCCATTCATTATGCAAAAGGCAGGTTCAGCCACGCCGATGACATCTAAAAGAATTCTTCCAGTGGCATTAAAATATGTGTAGGTGTTGTCAAAGCAACAGTGGTCATGTTATATAAAGTCATAGAGATCTATATGCATGATATGCACACAAGTGTTTTTTGTTTGCCTGCGACTGTTTCAATTCTCTCTGACTCCTGCACCGTATCCACCAGCATCCTGCATCGTTAACCACGCTGCAAAAAAAAAACCTTAACCCTTTTATTCCCTGACCGTATCCACCAGCTTCCTAGTGCAGGAAGCTGGTGGTTACGGTGAGGGTATAAAAGGGTTAAGTTTTTGCAGTCAGTGGATAGGGTGAAGGAGTCAAAGGGTTAATAATCAAACAGAGCAGATCAAAAACTCGTTTCCTCATGGATTGATGATGACGATGATGATGATGATGATGATGATGATGATGATGATGATGATGA
Source organism: Monoplex corrugatus (assembly GCA_030674185.1). Lineage (NCBI taxonomy): Eukaryota > Metazoa > Mollusca > Gastropoda > Littorinimorpha > Ranellidae > Monoplex > Monoplex corrugatus. Next base: position 67,989,269 of record JAPXFY010000015.1, read on the forward strand.
TGATGATGATGATGATGATGATGATGATGATGATGATGATGATGATGATAATGATAGTAATACTAATAATAAAGTAGAAGAAATTATCGTACGGCGCCCTTCTCCAAACTCATTTGGAGTCGCTGTGCATTCCATAGTTACAAGATACAGAGTGTGATACGTACAAAAGCACTATTTTACCACAGGTACACACATATGCACAAATACACACGTACACAAATGACTACATACTAACAGCCTGTACCTTTACATAAACATATACCTATGATCATAAATGTATGCATATATAAACGATAGCACAGTGGCACACATACACACAGTAAACAAATGCATACGTTCATATACGTACACAAATAAATGCATACTAACAGCGTGCAACTTTACATAAACATATACCTGTGGTCAAAGGCCTATGCGTATGTAAATGATACCACAGTGGCACATGATCAATAATTATAAGTACATATTGGTGAACGTACAACTAGGATATTAAAAACGGAATGCCTGGGTAAACAGGTAAATCATTAAGTGTGATTTGAAGTACGAAAAGGTAAGCAGATCCCTCGGCAGGTAAATCTTTAACCCTTTGGCTCCAGCACTCTGTCTACCAGCATCCTGCGTTGTCAACCACGCTCGCAAGCCAAAGACTTTCACTCCCTCGTTGTATCCATAAGCTCCCTGCAGGAAACTGGTGGACAGGGTGAGAGAGTTAAAGGGTTATGTATTTGCAGTTGGTGGATAGGGTGCAGGAGTCGAAGGGTTAATGTGACCTCAGTTGCGAAAAGGAGGGAAGATCCCTCAGGTCAGCTGGCAGTAAGTTCCACACAGATGGCGCAATGAAACTGAAAACACGTTTCTCTATTTGATTTCAGCCTACATTTTGACCCACAGTGGGAAGCTTTTGTTTTGTGAACGGGTGGGGAAGGTGGTAAACACCCTTCCATGTGGCAATATCCCAGGCTCGCAGTTTTATGACGGAATCGAATTTGATTACTGGTCATCCGATTTTGTTTTCTGAAAGCAGAATTCCTGGAAACAGGAACGCTTTATTACTTTTGCACCTGGCTTTACGAATTTAACTTTTAGAATAAACGGTAAAATACAACACAGCACAACAAAACACACCATACCATTTACATCCAACTACACTACACCACAACAACACAACACAACGCAACGCAACACCAGACCACAAGACAACACAACACAACACACCGCAACACACTACAACATAACACATCACACCACACCACATCACACCACACCACAGCACAGCACACCACACCATAACACAACACAACACAATACACCACAACACACCACACCACACCCACACACCACCATACAACACAACACAACATCATCAAACTGCACTCACCCACAATCCACATGAGGATGACGGTGATGATGGTGTAGGCGTATTTGGGCGGGTTGTCACAGACAAAGCTGTTGAAGGCAAAGCGCAGGTAGAGCTTGGACACAATGATGACGACCAGAAAGGTCAGGTAGGAGCAAGTGTAGCTCAGAAACTTCATCAAGGGAGTGTTCACCACCTTGCCCACCTGAACAAACAACGACAGGAGGCCCATGATAGTGACGACGATAATGGTGGTGGTGGTGGTAGTGGTGACGATGATGATGGTGGTGGTGATGGTGATGGTGGTGATGACGACGACGACGATGACGACGACGACGATGACGACGATGACGATGATGATGCTTATGTTGACAGTGATGATGGTGATAATGATAATGGTGGTGGTGGTGGTGGTGGTGGTGATGGTGATGGTGATGGTGATGATTGTGGTGGTAGTGACGACGACGACGACGATGATGATGATGATGATGATAGCTTTGATGATATACTGTATTTTTCATTGACTCAGTAGAAATAATGTTTTCATACATAAATACGGGCGTTATCATAACCGTCATGTGAATCATCACCATCATTGTCGTCGTCGTCGTCGTCATCATCATCATCATCATCATCATCATCAGCATCGTCGTCGTCGTCGTCGTCGTCATCATCAGCATCATCGTCCTCAGCATCAGCATCGTCACCAACATCATGTCAACTTGTCCTTCGACATCATCCGGTGTCACCACCATCATCATAATAATTGTCATCAATGACATTGTATCATTCTTAACATTGACGTAGATATCATAATTATGTCATATGTTTATTATTGCTTCTGCTGTTCGTCGTCGTCATCGTCATCATCAACATCATCATCATCATCATCACCACGACCACCATCATGTACGATCATGCGTCATCATAAGCAACAGCATTAGCAGCAGCAGAAGCAGCAGCTTAGTCGATAAGAAAAAATTTGGAGGGTAAATTGAGAGAAAGACAAAAGACAATGTGGCCACAACTGAGAAAAGGGGTGTTTAACTGACAAATTTTGCCACAATTTCAATGTGTTTGATTTTGGTTATGTAGGAAAAATAATATTCAGCATCTGCAAAATTACAGCAGTGCAAGTGTGATACACTCTTTAGTTTCGACTAAACAATTGAACAGTATAACTCAATTTTATCAATACCATCGTTGACATCCTTGTTGTCATCATCACCATTGCCATCATCGTCGTCGTTGTCATCATCATCATCATCATCATCATCATCGTCATCATCATCATCAACGTCATCATCTTTGTCATTTTTATAATCATCATTACCATTTTTGACATCATCAGCTCCACCACCAACCATCATACCATTACCATCCTCAGCTAATGATAATGATGACTCACCCTACTCCACGGAGCGATGAGATACAGCATGGAGAGGATGGGACAGACCACCAGGCCCACGGGGATGGCCAGCATCAGGTACAGGAAACGGTTCAGGTACCTTAGGAAGGGCACACCACTGAACCACAGCTCGCCTATCTGAGCTTGGCACTGGGGGTGGGCCACAAACTGAAACAAACAAAAAGGAGGGTGACATGAGCGTTGAAGCACCTCATATAGGATTGTATACCACTGAACCACAGGTCACTGATCTACGCCTGACATTGGGGGAGGTCCACAAACTGAAACACACAAAAAGGAGGAAGTGGGTATAGAAGGACTCATACAGAAAGGAGGAAAGTGAGTGTCGAAGGACTCATAGATATGGAAGGACTTTGATTTGTTTACCACTGAACCACAGCTTCCCTATCTGAGCTTGGCACGGGGATGAGCTGCAAACTGAAAAAAAAACAAAAGGAGGAAGTGTGTTGAAATACCTCATAGGGGAATATATACCACTGAACCACAGTTCACTGAACTGCACCTGACATTGGGGGAGGGCCACAAACTGAAACAAACAAAAGGAGGAAGTGAGTGTAGAAGGACTTATATATATATATATATATATATATATATATATATATATATAGAAGGACTTTGATTTGTTTACCACTGAACCACAGCTTCCCTATCTGAGCTTGGCACGGGGGTGGGCTGCAAATTGAAACAAACAAAAAGAAGGACGTGAGTGTAGAAGTACCTCATATGGGAATATTTACCACTGAACCACAGTTCACCG
>JAPXFY010000015.1:68002811-68012811 GCA_030674185.1 Monoplex corrugatus
CACTTTTGAGAGAGGTGGAGGGCAGCACCCCACACTCAACACACATGCGCTGATTTTACTTTATATTCCCCCTCAATTTCAGGGAAACTCTGGAACTTCTGAGAGAGGCTGAAAGCACTACCGACACTCAACACATAGCCGTTGATTTTACATCATATTCCCCTTCAATTTCAGAGAAATTATGGAACTTCTGAGAGAGAGGTGCAAAGCACCACTCACATTCAGCACACAATCTCTGATTTTACCTTATATTCCCTCTCAATTTCAGGGAGGCTACGGAACTTTGCAAAATAACAGCAAATGGCACAACCTTGACACAGGTTAATAAGCTCAAATACCTGGGAACGGTCATTTCATCAGACGGCAGATGCACATCGGAAATAGCCGCAGAATCGGCCAAAACAAAACAGCATTCAATAAGATGACAAGCATTCTTACCAACAAATGCCTATCAATTAACATCAGGAAGAGAGTCCTTGAATGTTATATAGAACCAATACTGTGGTACGGATGCGAGTCGTGGACAGTCAACAAGCAAAGCCAGAACAAGATTGAGGCAGCCGAGATGTGGTTTCTCAGAAGAATGTTGAGAGTTCCATGGACAGCAAAGAAAACAAACCAGACAGTCTTGATAGAGGCAGACACAAGTAGATCACTCATAAAGAAGATTAGGAAAAGACGGGCAACATTTATAGGCCAGTTTATGAGGAAGGGGGATTTGGAGCACCTGGTCACAACGAGAAAGCTGGAGGGAAAGAGAGCACCAGGTAGACCCAGGGAGAGAATGCTGGACGGACTTGCAGAGTGGCTGGGGATGAGGAGGGTGGGGGAGATGCTGGGGGCAACGAGAGATAGAGATGGTTGGAAGTCCATGATCGCCAACGCCATGCGGCAGGGCACCTGATGATGATGATTCCTCCTCAATTTCAGAGAATATGGAACTTATGAAACAGCTGAAGGGCACCACTCACACTCAAAACACAGCTGTTGATTTTACCTTATATTCTCCCTCAATTTTAGAGAGGCTACGGAACTTTTAAGAGGTGGAAAGGCACCCCCACACAATCAAAACACAGCCGGTGATTTTACTATATATTCCCCCTGAATTCCATAGAGTCAACGGAACTTCTGAGAAAGATGGAAGGCACTCATCATCATCATCAGGTGCCCTGCCGCATGGCGTTGACGACCATGGACTTCCAACCATTTCTATCTCTCGTTGCCTCGCATCCGTACAACAATATTGGTTCTATATAACATTCAAGGACTCTCTTTCTGATGTTAATTGATAGGCATTTGTTGGTAAGAATGCTTGTCATCTTCTTGAATGCTGTTTTGGCTTGGCCGATTCTGCCAGCTATTTCCGATGTGCTTCTGCCGTCTGATGAAATGACCGTTCCAGGTATTTGAACTTATTAACCTGTGTCAAGGTTGTGCCATTTGTTTTTATTTTGCATGAGGGGATTTTATGTTTTTTAATGATCACCATGACTTCAGTCTTCCTGAACACACTGAACACACAGCCGCTGATTTTTACCTTATATTCCCCCTCAATTTCAGAGAGACTACGGAACTTCTGAGAGAGGTGGAAGGCAGCCTGTATAGGGTCCTCCTCTGTCAGGCCAATATAACAGGGACTGGCCAGGGCTCTGAACGTATCCAACCTCTGAGTTGTAAACACCTGAAAAAAAAAAAAGAACCACCCTCGTCATGTTCCATCATTATCGTCATCGTTGCTGTGGTCGTCTCGCCGTGGCGGTCATCATTGTCGTCGCCACTGTCATCTAAGTAGTTGTCATTATTACCATGATTATCATGTCGTCGTCGTCGTCATCATCATCGTCGTCGTCTTTGCCGTCGTAATCATCGTCGTCGTCATCAGCATCATCAGCAGCAGCAGCAGCATCTTATCAGCATCAGTGGTAGAAGGCGCAGCAGTAGCAGAAGCAGCAGCAGCAGTGGCAGAAGTAGTAGCAGTAGTAGAGTAGTAGTAGTAGTAGGAGGAGGAGGAGGAGGAGAAGGAGACGGGTGCCTTAGTCAAGTGAGTAAACGCTGAAACTTACGATCGGAAGTTCCTGGGTTCGATCCGCCTAGACAACACCAAGTGATGGATAAAGGGTGAAAATGCTTCCGATCCTTCAATTCAATATACGTGCACACTTGCCAGTGCCTAGACTCCGGACGCATACATGATATCAAATACGCTCTTCAAAAGATCTTGTCATGTCATGTCATGTCAATGGCTATTACATGGAAACATGAAAACAATCAACATGCACGCCCATCTAAAATGCAGACTGTGCAACAATATAGTGGAGTGTGGTCAACTCACCTGGCAGCTTGAGTTTTGCGTCTTCTTCTGAAAAATCTTATCATATTGTAATGCACGGTGAGCCCAGATTTTAACAGAAAACCGCTGTACAAGAATGATTTATGATAATGATAAAAGCGGCAGGATCATCTTTCTTTATCATCATCACTATCATTATGACCATCATAACCTTTTGACTCCCGCACCCTGTCCACCAGCATCCTGCATTCTCAACCATGCTAGCAAAGCAAAGAATTAACTCTTTCATTCCCTCACCCTACACACCAGCTTCCTGCATGACACTGGTGGATATGGTGAGGGAATCAGAGGGTTACGTTTTTGCAGTCGGTAGATAGGGTACGAGAGTCAAAGGGTTAAGAACTCGTTCCACTGCATCACATACTTCTCTGTACATGGACTAAGTCAAATTAATTCCGAGTGTGTTGTTTCTGTCTTGTAAACATGTCTGTATGTTCTTCTTTCCCCTGTTGAAGACCCAAAGGTTGGAACCTACAGGTATACTGTTTGTTATTATTGTCATATCAAACCTTAAAATGGCACATTACGTTTTTTTTTCTTTATATATCAATTACCATCATAATCACCATCAGCTTTGTTAGCTGATTAGTTAATTGATATATAGACAGATAGACACAGACAGATAGACAGACAGACAGACAGACAGATAGATAGACTGAGACAGATAGATAGATAGATAGACAGACAGATAATAGATAGACAGATAGATAGATATATTGAGAGATAGATAGATATATAGACAACCAAATAGACAGATAGATAGATAGATAGATCGATAGATAGATAGATAAACAGATCGATAGATAGATAGATAGATATATAGATAGACAGATCGATAAATAGATAGATAGATAGATAGATAGACACCCAGATAGATAGACAGATAGATAGATAGATAGAAAGATAGATAGATAGATAGATAGATGGATGGATAGATAGATAGATAGATAGATAGACAAATAGATAGACAAATAGACATATAGATAGATAGATAGATAGACAGACAGACAGATAGATAGATAGACTGATAGATAGACAGACAGACAGACAGACAAATATATAGATAGATAGACAGACAGACAGATAGATAGATAGATAGATAGACATACAAACAGACAGACAGACAGGCAGATAAATAGATAGATAGATACATAGACGGACGGACGGACGGACAGACAGAGACAGACAGATATATAGATAGACAGATAGATAGATAGACAGACAGACAGATAGATAGCTAGATAGATAGACAGACAGATAGACGATAGATAGATAAATAGATAGACAGTGATAGACAGACAGACAGGCAGACAGACAGATAGACAGATAGATAGATAGATAAATAGATAGATAGATAGACAGACAGACAGATAGATAGATAGATAGTAACAGATAAATAGATAGATAGATAGATAGATAGATAGATAGATAGATAGATAGATAGATAGATAGATAGACAGATAAATAGATAGATAGATAGATAGATAAATAGATAGATAGATAGATAGATAGATATAGTAATAGATAAAATAGATAGATAGATAGATAGATAGATAGATAGATAGATAGATAGATTAGATAGATAGATAGATAGATAGATAGATAGATAGACAGATACAACGAGAAAGAAACAACAGAGAGACGAAGACAAAGAGAGAGAGAGAGAGAGAGAGAGAGAGAGAGAGAGAGAGAGAGAGAAGAGCGAGAGAGAGAACAACAGAATGATAGATATCTAAATAGCTATCTCGATAGACAGATTCACTGACTGTATAATTGTTTCCAATACTTCATCATCACCGTTTTGCTATGTCACCTGTGAGCTATAATCTCAACACAGAATAGATTTGATTTTTGTTGGATAATTTCAACACAGAATAATTTTGGTTTTTACTGGTTCTTGTACTGGTATGGGTCTGGACATCTTTGACTTTTGTATTTGAATACTGACTCATGCGATTTGACTTGTAGATAGATTGAACATTTTTACTTCGACGACAACGACGACACTGCTGATAATGACAACGACGACGACGACGACGACGATGATGACAATGACGACGATGATAACGACGACAATGACTACGACAACGACTACGATGATGACGACGATGATGATAAAAAGGAACAGAAAGTCTAAACTCCCACAAAGAGAAAGTTGCAAAGAGTCGCAGGGATACACATAACTTCGCTGTTGACTGACATCAGAGGCAGGAATAAAAACTGCAATGACTTGACAATCAACAAGACCAGTCGTGGCCAAACTGTCATCGCGTTCCCTCTGGACGTTGTGCTGTTATGAAATACTCGTGCTTGTGGTGCCTCTGATAAAACAATCATGTGATTAAGTCTGGGTCTTGTCAGAGCACTGTCAAAATTTAATGTCGTCTGCAGACTATTGTGGAGATGTGTGGGAGGGGTAGGGGGTGGGGGGCTGAATGGGACGTGGTGGTGGTGGTGTTACGTTGTTGTTGAACTGACAAATGATACTGGTGTGATGTTGGTTGAATTGATAAATGAGACTGAGGGATGATATGATGTTGAACTAACAAATGATACTGGTGTGATATTGTTGAATTGATAAATAAAATTGGTGGTGGTATGATGGACTTATAAATGAGACTGTTGATGATTTGTGCTGAACTGATGAATGAGACTAGTGTCACAGTGTTGAACTGATACAAGGGAATGGTTCTGTTACGACGTTTAACTGATAAAAAGAGAATGGTGTAATGACGTTGTACCGATAAATAGGACTGGTGTTGTTACGATGTTGAACTGATAAATGAAATTAGTGTTGTTACAACGTTCAACTGATAAATGAGACTTGTGTTGTTACTATGTTGAAATGATAAAGTACATTTGGTGTTGTTACCATGTTTAATTGATGATGATATTGATGTTGTTACTATGTTGAACAGATGATGATATTGATGTTGTTACTATGTTGAACTGATGATGAAATTGATGCTGTTACTATGTTGAACTGATGATGATGTTGTTACTATGTTGAACTGATGATGAAATTGATGTTGTTACTATGCTGAACTGATGACAATATTGATGTTGTTACTATGTTGAACTGATGATGATGTTGTTACTATGTTGAACTGATGATGAAATTGATGTTGTTACTATGTTGAACTGATGACAATATTGATGTTGTTACTATGTTGAATGACGATTATGTTGTTACTATGTTGAACTGATGATGATATTGATGCTGTTACTATGTTGAACTGATGATGATATTGATGTTGTTACTATGTTGAACTGATGATGATATTGATGTTGTTACTATTTTGAACTGATGATGATGTTGTTACTATGTTGAACTGATGATGATGTTGTTACTATGTTGAACTGATGATGAAATTGATGTTGTTACCATGTTGAACTGATGGTGATGTTGTTGAACTGATGATGAAATTAATGCTGTTTCTTTGTTGAACTGATGATGAAATTGATGCTGTTACTATGTTGAACTGATGATGATATTGATGTTGTTACTATGTTGAACTGATGTGATATTGATGTTGTTACTATGCTGAACTGATGACAATATTGATGCTGTTACTATGTTGAACTGATGATGATGTTGTTACTATGTTGAACTGATGATGATATTGATGTTGTTACCATGTTGAACTGATGATGATGTTGTTACTATGTTGAACTGATGATGATATTGATGTTGTTACTATGTTGAACTGATGATGATATTGATGTTGTTACCATGTTGAACTGATGATGATATTGATGTTGTTACTATGTTGAACTGATGATGATATTGTTGTTGTTACTATGTTGAACTGATGATGATGATGTTGTTACTATGTTGAACTGATGATGATATTGATGTTGTTACATGTTGAACTGATGATGATATTGATGTTGTTACTATGTTGAACTGATGATGACATTGATGTTGTTACTATGTTGAACTGATGATGATATTGTGTTGTTACCTATGTTGAACTGATGATGATATTGTGTTGTTACTATGTTGAACTGATGATGAATTGATGTTGTTACTATGTTGAACTGATGATGATATTGATGTTGTTACTATGTTGAACTGATGATGATATTGATGTCGTTACTATGTTGAACTGATGAATGATGTTGTTACTATGTTGAACTGATGATGATATTGATGTTGTTACTATGTTGAACTGATGATGATATTGATGTTGTTACTATGTTGAACTGATGATGATGTGTTGTTACTATGTTGAACTGATGATGATATTGATGTTGTTACCAAATGTTGAACTGATGATGATGTATGTTACTATGTTGAACTGATGATGATATTGATGTTGTTACTATGTTGAACTGATGATGATATTGCTGTTGTTACTATGTTGAACTGATGATGATATTGAAGGTGTTACTATGTTGAACTGATGATGATATTGATGTTGTTACTATGTTGAACTGATGGTGATATTGCTGTTGTTACAATGTTGAACTGATGATGATATTGATGTTGTTACTATGTTGAACTGATGATGATATTGATGTTGTTACTATGTTGAACTGATGATGATATTGATGTCGTTACTATGTTGAACTGATGATGATATTGATGTTGTTACTATGTTGAACTGATGATGATATTGATGTTGTTACTATGTTGAACTGATGATATTGATGTTGTTACTATGTTGAACTGATAAAAAAATGAAAGGGATGTTACGTTGTAGAACTGATAAATGAAATTGATGATGTTACTACGTTATACTCATGATTGAGAAAGCATCAACTTTGTTGAATTGGGGAATCTGTTTCATCAATATGTTTGCAAGCCCACCTCGGTGTGTGTGCGCTCGTCTTGTCTGAGTACCTCTGTAGGTGTTTGTGTCTGTTTATGTGCAAGTATACCTGCATGTTCAGGTCCCTGCGTATCTGTATGTGTGTGTGTGTGTGTGTGTGTGTGTGTGTGTGTGTGTTTTGTGTGTGTGTGTGTGTGTTGGCGCGCGCGCACAGTGTTGTTATATAATTAATAATATAATATATATATATATATATATAATTTTATATATATATATATAATATATATATATATATGTGTGTGTGTGTGTGTTGTGTGTGTGTGTGTTAGAGGAGAGAGACATATCACGCATTACATATATTATATATATATATATATATCATATTAATATATATATATATATATATATATATATATAATATAAATACATAATATATATAATGTATATATATGTATATATTTTTTTTGTATTGTATATGTGTGTATGTGTGTATGTTGCGTGTGTGTTGTGTGTGTGTATGTAGTGTGTGTGTGTGTGTGTGTGTGTGTGTGTGTGTGGTGTGTGTGTGTGTGTGTGTGTGTGTGTGTGTGTGTGTGTGTGTTGTGTGTGTGCGTGCATGCGCGCGTTCGTATGCAATGAAATAACGTGTCATAAGCGTAACATCTATTTCGTTTCTTGTTCCATATCACATCAAGCCTACATTACTGATCTATTCTTGAATTGTGTTTTTATCTGTAACAGTTTCTGCAAAAGTGCACGTTAAATAAGAACTTGCCTTTCGAGATAGTACGCTGTATAAATCTTCATTATTATTATTATTATTATTATTATTATTATTATTATTATTATTATTATTATTATTATTATTATGTAATATTATTATCATTCTCTTCTTCTTCTTCTTCTCTCTTCTTCTTCTTCTTCTTCTTCTTCTTCTGCCTCTTCTTCCTCTTCTTCTTCTTCTTCTTCTTCTGCCTCTTCTTCCTCTTTCTTCTTCTTCTTCTTCTTCTTCTTCTTTCTTCTTCTTCTTCTTCTTCTTCTTCTTATTATTATTATTGTTATCATTATTATTATTATCATCATCATTATTATTATATTATCATTATTTTTACTGTTATAGTAGTATTCTAATATATTTATTGTTTATTTATTTATGTATTTATTTATTTATTTATCTACTTACTTATTTATATCATCGTCATCATCATTATCATCACTATTTTTCCAATTGCCATGATCATTATCACCATAATTGTTTTTGTTGTCATTATGATGATTATGATCATTATTATCACTATCATTATATCATTAAATCGGTTATCATTATTATTACTATTTTAATCATCATCATCTCATCATCATCATCATCATCATCATCATCATCATCATCATCATCATGACAGAAATGACACCAAACAGGGGCGATCAGTTCCTCACAAACAAAACTAACCAATTCACACGAAGGAAGAAAATAACTAAAAAAAATAAAAAAAAAGGGGGGGGGGGGGAATACAGAAAAGGTAGGGTATAAGAAACACACCTTGAAGTCCTCCCTTCTCCACATGGTGCAGTCATCACAGGAGCAGAAATAGTCATGGGGAACGTCGAGGAAGACGCCATTCATCAGGATTTTCTTGACGATCTGGAAGTTGTTCCTCTTTGCTGCCCGCAGCAATACCTCTCGAAGCAACTTGTTCACGTTTTCTGCCCGCAAGAGAATATACATATATACATACATACATACATACATACATACATACATACATATATACATACATACATACATATATACATATATACATACATACATACCATGCATACATACATTCATACATACATGCATACATACATGCATACATACATGCATACATACATGCATACATACATGCATACATACATACATACATGCATGCATACATACATACATACATGCATACATACATACATACATACATACATACATATATGCATGCATACATACATGCATGCATGCATGCATACATACATACATACATGCATACACGCATACATACACGCATGCATACATACATACTTACATACGTATTTATAATACATACATACATACATACAGACAGACAGACATACATACGTATATATAATACATACATACATACAGACATACATACATACAGACAGACATACATACAGACATACAGACACACATACATACAGACATACAGACATACAGACATACATACATACATACATACATACATACATACATACATACATACATACATACATACATACATACATACATACATACATACATACATACATGCATATATACACTCATTATATTTCCGAGAGTAGTTCGATGTCTTTTAGTGAAACAATACAGTCAGGCAGACAAATCAATATAATCAAACTACCGACCAAGCAACTAACTGTTAGACCATTACAGAGAGTATTCAATCTCTTACAGGAAACACCCTCCACCCTACCCCATCCCCAAACAAAACACAACACAACAAAACAAAACAAGACAATCAAAACAAACAAACAAATGAAAAACAGAAGGACAAACAAACAAACGAAACAACCAACCCACGCGCAAATCACCCAACCCACCCACATACTTACCATCGAATCAACAAACCAACCAAACAACCAGTCAACAAAATCAATTAACCAGCCCACTAACAAAGCCATAGCAGGATTGAGGCAGCCGAGATGTGGTTTCTAAGAAGAATGTTGAGAGTTCCATGGACAGCAAAGAAAACAAAACGAGACAGTCTTGATGGAGGCAGACACAAGTAGATCACTCATAAGGAAGATTAGGAAAAGACAGGCAACATTTATAGGCCATTTTATGAGGAAGGGGGATTTGGAGCACCTGGTCACAACAGGAAAA
>JAPXFY010000015.1:68022811-68025311 GCA_030674185.1 Monoplex corrugatus
ACTGGGTCCGAATGGGTCATGCAAAGAACGGACCAACCTCCCTCTGAATTCTGAATGTTTCCCTGTCAATCTGTCTCTCTGTCTCTGTCTCTCTGTGTCTCTGTCTCTCTGTCAATTTGTCTCTCTGTCTCTCTGTATCTCTGTCAATCTGTGTCTCTGTCTCTCTGTCTCTTTGTATCTCTGTCAATCTGTTCTCTCTGTGTCTGTGTCTCTGTCTGTGTCTCTGTCTGTGTATCTGTCTCTCTGTATCTCTGTCAATCTGTCTCTCGGTATCTCTGTCAGTCTGTATCTCTGTCTCTCTGTCTCTCTGTCAGTCTGTCTTTCTCTCTCCCTGTGTCTCTCTGTCAGTCTGTCTGTCTCTCTGTCAGTCTGTCTCTCTGTATCTCTGTCTCTCTGTCAATCTGTCTCTCTGTCGCTCTGTCTCTCTGTAATCTGTCTCTCTGTATCTCTGTCTCTCTGTCAATCTGTGTCTCTGTCTCTCTGTCAATCTGTCTCTCTGTGTCTCTGTCTGTCTCTCTGTATCTCTGTCAGTCTGTCTCTCTGTGTCTCTGTCAATCTGTCTCTGTCTCTTTGTCAATCTGTTTCTCTGTGTCTCTGTCTGTCTCTCTGTATCTCTGTCAGTCTGTCTCTCTGTGTCTCTGTCAATCTGTCTCTCTGTGTCTCTGTCTGTCTCTCTGTGTCTCTGTCAGTCTGTCTCTGTCTCTTTGTCAATCTGTTTCTCTGTGTCTCTGTCTGTCTCTCTGTATCTCTGTCAGTCTGTCTCTCTGTATCTCTGTCAATCTGTCTCTGTCTCTTTGTCAATCTGTTTCTCTGTGTCTCTGTCTGTCTCTCTGTATCTCTGTCAGTCTGTCTCTCTGTATCTCTGTCAATCTGTCTCTGTCTCTTTGTCAATCTGTTTCTCTGTGTCTCTGTCTGTCTCTCTGTATCTCTGTCAGTCTGTCTCTCTGTATCTCTGTCAATCTGTCTCTCTGTGTCTCTGTCAATCTGTCTCTGTCTCTTTGTCAATCTGTTTCTCTGTGTCTCTGTCTGTCTCTCTGTATCTCTGTCAGTCTGTCTCTCTGTGTCTCTGTCAATCTGTCTCTGTCTCTTTGTCAATCTGTTTCTCTGTGTCTCTGTCTGTCTCTCTGTATCTCTGTCAGTCTGTCTCTCTGTGTCTCTGTCAATCTGTCTCTGTCTCTTTGTCAATCTGTTTCTCTGTGTCTCTGTCTGTCTCTCTGTATCTCTGTCAATCTGTCTCTCTGTGTCTAGGTGTCTCTGTCTCTCTGTGTCTCTGTCTGTCTCTCTGTATCTCCGTCAATCTGTTTCTCTGTGTCTCTGTGCCTCTGTCTCTCTGTCTCTTTGTCAATCTGTGTCTCTGTCAATCTGTCTCTCTGTGTCTCTGCCTGTTTGTCTCTCTGTATCTCTGTCAATCTGTCTATGTGTGTCTCTGTGCCTCTGTCTCTCTGTCTCTTTGTCAATCTGTGTCTCTGTCAATCTGTCTCTCTGTGTCTCTGCCTGTTTGTCTCTCTGTATCTCTGTCAATATGTCTCTCTGTGTCTCTGTCTCTCTGTCAATCTGTCTCTCTGTATCTCTGTCAATCTGTCTATCTGTATCTCTGTCTGTCTGTCTCTCTGTCAATCTGTCTCTCTGTATCTATGTGTCTGTGTCAATCTGTCTCTCTGTGTCTGTGTCAATTTGTCTCTTTGTCAATATGTTTCTCTGTGTCTTTGTCTCTCTGTCAATCTGTCTCTCTGTGTCTCTGTCTATGTCTCTGTCTGTCTCTCTGTCTCCATGTCAATCTGTCTCTCTGTCTCTCTGTATCTCTGTCAATCTGTCTCTCTGTATCTCTGTCAATCTGTATCTTCTGTGTCTGTGTCTGTCTGTGTCTCTGTATCTCTGTCTCTCTGTCTCTCTGTATCTCTGTCACATCTGTCTCTCTGTACTCTGTCATCTGTCTCTTTGTGTCGTGTCTGTCTGTGTCTCTGTCTGTGTCTCTGTCTCTCTGTATCTCTGTCAATCTGTATCTCTGTCTATCTGTCTCTCTGTCTCTTGTCATCTGTCTCTCTGTGTCTCTGCTCTTTGTCAATCTGTCTGTCTGTGTCTTCTGTCTATGTCTCTGTCTGTTTCTCTGTCTCCATGTCAATCTGTCTCTCTGTCTCTCTGTCTCTGATACTCTGTTCAATCGTCTCTGTTCTGTGTCTGTCTGGTGCTCGGTCATGTCCTGTCTCTCGATCACTGTCACATCTGTCTACTCGGTATCCTGTCAGTCTGTATCTCTGTCTCTCTGTCAATCTGTCTCCCTGTCAGTCGTGTGTGTGTGTGTGTGTGTGTGTGTGTGTGTGTGTGTGTGTGTGTGTGTGTGTGTGTGTGTGCGTGTGTGTCTGTGTGTCTGTGTGTCTGTGTCAGTCTGTCTCTCTGTATCTCTGTTTCTCTGTCAATCTGTAATCTGTCTCTCTGTATCTCTGTCAATCTGTAATCTGTCTCTCTGTATCTCTGTCTCTCTGTAATTTTGTCACTCTGT
>JAPXFY010000015.1:68030311-68037811 GCA_030674185.1 Monoplex corrugatus
AACAGAGACCAACTAACGGATAATAAGAAAAGGACTAAAAACTTCCCCGCAGCCTCGTCCAGTGGATAAAAAGGAACAGCAAACGGCACAACTTTGAAACAGTTGATAAGTATAAATATCTGGGAAAGGTCGTCTCACCAGATGGCAGATGCACATAGGAAATAGCTGGCAGAATCGGCCAAGCCAAAACAGCATTCCAGAAGATGAAAAGCATCCTTACCAACAAATGCCTATCAATTAACATCAGGAAGAGAGTTCTTGAATGTTCTGTAGAACCGATACTGTTGTACGGTTGTGAGGCGTGCGGTGGACAGTCAACACGCAAAGCTACAACAAGATTGAGGCAGTCGAGATGTGGTTTCTAAGAAGAATGCTGAAAGTTCCATGGGCAGCAAAGAAAACAAACGAGACAGTCTTGATGTGGATTTGTGGAAGGGAAAGGAACTATTAATGCCATATACATCCTAAGAACTATCATAGAGAGATCAATTGAGATGAATAAGGATTTGTATTTATGCTTTGTTGACTATACCAAGGCTTTCGATCGGGTACGACATGAAGAATTGATCAACCAACTGGAGAGACTCAATGTTGATGGAAAAGATCTACGAATAATCAGGAATATGTACTGGGAACAAACAGCTGCAATGAGAATAGAAAACAATATAAGCTCTTTTCAAAACATCAAAAGAGGAGTCAGACAGGGTTGTGTTTTGTCACCAGATCTGTTTTCACTATATAGCCAAAACATCATGAGAAACCTAGAAGAAGACCCTGGATTAAAGGTTGGAGGGAAAATTATAAACAACATTCGGTTCTTCCCGAGATCAAAGTTGTCTATTTTCAAATATCCTCTCCACTCCTCTTCTGTCACCCCCACCCCCTTTTTGTGTGTCTAAAATCACTTTAGTGAATATATATTAAATCAAAGACCATCACCACCACTCACACACACACACATACACACACACACACAAACACACACACACACATACACACACACACGCACGCACGCACACACACACACACACACACACACACACACACACACACACACACACACACACACACACTTACAGTGAAAAGACGTTAAATCAAAGAACGAACGAATACACACACACACACACACACACACACACACACACACACACACACACACACACACACACACACACACACACACACACACACATACATACATACATACATACACAAACACACACATACAATTACTCTCTGAGTTCTGAGTTTCTCTCTCTCTCTCTCTCTCTCTCTCTCTCTCTCTCTCTCACACTATCGCGCGCACACACACATGCATAACACACACACACGCTCACATACACACATACACACACTCTCTCTCTCTCTCTCTCTCTCTCTCTCTCTCTCTATCTATCTATCTATCTATCTCGCTCGCTCGCTCGCTTTCTCACTTGTCCACACCTTCTCATGCACTTCTCACTTGTCCACACCTTCTCATGCACTTATCAAAGAGTTTTGTTCTATGAGATTACTAACAGAATCATATGCCCGCACAATATGCATACTCAGGATCACAAGCAATTTGAGAACACCCAAGGTAACAACCAAGATTATCGTTATAATCATTCCACCAGTACAACAACAACAACAACAACAACAAGCCTAGATGAAAAACAGAATAGGCTGTTTCTGGAGCATCATGTGTGGCTGCTGTTTCGATCGTAGGGACACTCTGCGTTTGTCTCTTGGTCTGGTAGCTGGGCTGGATCTGACTGCTGTACATTCATCATCATCATCATCAGGTGCCCTGCCACATGGCGTTGGCGATCATGGACTTCCATCTGTCTCTATCTCTCGTTGCCCCCAGCATCTCCCCCATCCTCTCGTCCCCAGCCACTCTGCAAGTCTGTCCAGCATTTTCTCCCTGGGTCTACCCGGTGCTCTCTTTCCCTCCAGCTTTCCCGTTGTGACCAGGTGCTCCAAATCCCCCTTCCTCATAAAATGGCCTATAAATGTTGCCTGTCTTTTCCTAATCTTCCTTATGAGTGATCTTCTTGTGACTGCCTCCATCAAGACTGCCTGGTTCGTTTTCTTTGCTGTCCATGGAACTCTCAACATTCTTCTTAGAAACCACATCTCGGCTGCCTCAATCTTGTTCTGGCTTTGTTTGTTGACTGTCCACGCCTCGCATCCGTACAACATTTATTGGTTCTATATAACACTTAAGAACTCTCTTCCTGATGTGAATTGATAGGCATTTGTTGGTAAGAATGCTTGTCATCTTCTTGAATGCTGTACATTATGTGTGGCTATATCCAGGGGTTTGTCACTCGACCCCACCCACCCCCCCCCACACACCCACCCACCCCCCACACCCACGCACACCTCTACCTTTCTATTTGGCTTGTAAACAAGGTATCCGACGACTGGGTCCGAATGGGTCATGCAAAGAACGGACCAACCTCCCTCTGAATTCTGAATGTTTCTCTGTTAATCTGTCTCTCTGTCTCTGTCTCTCTGTCAATTTGTCTCTCTGTCTCTCTGTATCTCTGTCAATCTGTGTCTCTGTCTCTCTGTCTCTTTGTATCTCTGTCAATCTGTCTCTCTGTGTCTGTGTCTCTGTCTGTGTCTCTGTCTGTGTATCTGTCTCTCTGTATCTCTGTCAATCTGTCTCTCGGTATCTCTGTCAGTCTGTATCTCTGTCTCTCTGTCTCTCTGTCAGTCTGTCTTTCTCTCTCCTGTGTCTCTCTGTCAGTCTGTCTGTCTCTCTGTCAATCTGTCTCTCTGTATCTCTGTCTCTCTGTCAATCTGTCTCTCTGTCTCTCTGTCAATCTGTCTCTCTGTGTCTCTGTCTGTCTGTCTGTATCTCTGTCAGTCTGTCTCTCTGTGTCTCTGTCTATCTCTCTGTATCTCTGTCAGTCTGTCTCTCTGTGTCTCTGTCTGTCTCTCTGTATCTCTGTCAATCTGTCTCTCTGTGTCTCTGTCTGTCTCTCTGTATCTCTGTCAGTCTGTCTCTCTGTGTCTCTGTCAATCTGTCTCTGTCTCTTTGTCAATCTGTTTCTCTGTGTCTCTGTCTGTCTCTCTGTATCTCTGTCAATCTGTCTCTCTGTGTCTCTGTGCCTCTGTCTGTCTCTCTGTGTCTCTGTCAGTCTGTCTCTCTGTGTCTCTGTCAATCTGTCTCTGTCTCTTTGTCAATCTGTTTCTCTGTGTCTCTGTCTGTCTCTCTGTATCTCTGTCAGTCTGTCTCTCTGTGTCTCTGTCAATCTGTCTCTGTCTCTTTGTCAATCTGTTTCTCTGTGTCTCTATCTGTCTCTCTGTATCTCTGTCAATCTGTCTCTTTGTATCTCTGTCAATATGTCTCTCTGTGTCTCTGTGTCTCTGTCTCTCTGTTTCTCTGTCTGTCTCTCTGTATCTCTGTCAATCTGTCTATCTGTGTCCCTGTGTCTCTGTCTCTCTGTTTCTCTGTCTGTCTCTCTGTCTCTCTGTATCTCTGTCAGTCTGTCTCTCTGTGTCTCTGTCAATCTGTCTCTGTCTCTCTGTCAATCTGTCTCTCTGTGTCTCTGTCTGTCTCTCTGTATCTCTGTCAGTCTGTCTCTCTGTGTCTCTGTCAATCTGTCTCTCTGTGTCTCTGTCAATCTGTCTCTGTCTCTTTGTCAATCTGTTTCTCTGTGTCTCTGTCTGTCTCTCTGTATCTCTGTCAATCTGTTCACTCTGTGTCTCTGTCAATCTGTCTCTCTGTCAGTCTGTCTCTGTCTCTTTGTCAATCTGTTTCTCTGTGTCTCTGTCTGTCTCTCTGTATCTCTGTCAGTCTGTCTCTCTGTGTCTCTGTCTGTCTCTCTGTATCTCTGTCAGTCTGTCTCTCTGTGTCTCTGTCAATCTGTCTCTGTCTCTTTGTCAATCTGTTTCTCTGTGTCTCTGTCTGTCTCTCTGTATCTCTGTCAATCTGTTTCTCTGTGTCTAGGTGTCTCTGTCTCTCTGTGTCTCTGTCTGTCTCTCTGTATCTCTGTCAATCTGTCTATCTGTGTCTCTGTGCCTCTGTCTCTCTGTCTCTTTGTCAATCTGTGTCTCTGTCAATCTGTCTCTCTGTGTCTCTGCCTGTTTGTCTCTCTGTATCTCTGTCAATCTGTCTCTCTGTGTCTCTGTATCTCTGTCTCTCTGTCTCTCTGTCAATCTGTCTCTCTGTATCTCTGTCAGTCTGTCTATCTGTATCTCTGTCTGTCTGTCTCTCTGTCAATCTGTCTCTCTGTATCTCTGTGTCTGTGTCAATCTGTCTCTCTGTGTCTGTGTCAATTTGTCTCTTTGTCAATATGTTTCTCTGTGTCTTTGTCTATGTCTCTGTCTGTCTCTCTGTCTCCATGTCAATCTGTCTCTCTGTATCTCTATATCTCTGTCAATCTGTCTCTCTGTATCTCTGTCAATCTGTCTCTCTGTCTGTCTGTATCTCTGTCAATCTGTCTCTCTGTCTGTCTGTATCTCTGTCAATCTGTCTCTCTGTCTGTCTGTATCTCTGTCAATCTGTCTCTCTGTATCTCTGTCAATCTGTCTCTGTGTCTCTCTGTATCTCTGTCAATCTGTCTCTATGTCTGTCTGTCAATCTGTCTCTCTGTCTGTCTGTCAATCTGTCTGTCTGTATCTCTGTCAATCTGTCTCTCTGTATCTCTGTCAATCTGTCTCTCTGTCTCTCTGTATCTATGTCAATCTGTCTCTCTGTCTCTCTGTCAATCTGTCTCTCTGTATCTCTGTATCTCAGTCAATCTGTATCTCTGTATCTCTGTCAATCTGTCTCTCTGTATCTCTGTCAATCTGTCTCTCTGTATCTCTGTCAATCTGTCTCTCTGTATCTCTGTGTCTGTGTCAATCTGTCTCTCTGTATCTGTGTCAATCTATCTCTCTGTATCTCTGTGTCTCTGTCTCTCTGTCAATCTGTCTATCTGTGTCTCTGTCTATGTCTCTGTCTGTTTCTCTGTTTCCATGTCAATCTGTCTCTCTGTCTCTCTGTCTCTCTGTCTCTCTGTCTCTCTGTCTCTTTGTATCTCTGTCAATCTGCCTCTCTGTCTCCCTGTATCTCTGTCAATCTGTCTCTCTGTGTCTGTGTCTGTCTGTGTCTCTGTCTGTGTCTCTGTCTCTCTGTATCTCTGTCAATCTGTATCTCTGTATCTCTGTCCCTGTGTCTCTCTGTCTCTCTGTCTCTTTGTCAATCTGTCTCTCTGTGTCTCTGTCTCTCTGTCAATCTGTCTGTCTGTGTCTCTGTCTATGTCTCTGTCTGTTTCTCTGTCTCCATGTCAATATCTCTCTGTCTCTCTGTATCTCTGTCAATATGTCTCTCTGTCTCTCTGTATCTCTGTCAATCTGTCTCTTTGTGTCTGTGTCTGTCTGTGTCTCTGTCTGTGTCTCTGTCTCTCTGTATCTCTGTCTCTTTGTCTCTTTGTCAATCTGTCTCTCTGTGTCTCTGTCTCTTTGTCTCTTTGTCTGTCTGTGTCTCTGTCTATGTCTCTGTCTGTTTCTCTGCCTCCATGTCAATCTGTCTCTCTGTCTCTCTGTATCTCTGTCAATCTGTCTCTCTGTATCTCTGTCAATCTGTCTCTCTGTGTCTGTGTCTGTCTGTGTCTCTGTCTGTGTCTCTGTCTCTCTGTATCACTGTCTATCTGTCTCTCGGTATCTCTGTCAGTCTGTATCTCTGTCTCTCTGTCAATCTGTCTCTCTGTCAGTCTGTGTGTGTGTGTGTGTGTGTGTGTGTGTGTGTGTGTGTGTGTGTGTGTGTGTGTGTGTGTGTGTGTGTGTGTGTCTGTGTGTCTGTGTGTCTGTGTCAGTCTGTCTCTCTGTATCTCTGTTTCTCTGTCAATCTGTCTCTCTGTATCTCTGTCTCTCTGTAATCTGTCACTCTGTATCTCTGTCAATCTGTCTCTTTGTGTCTCTGTTAATCTGTCTCTCTGTATGTCTGTCAGTCTGTCTCTCTGTCAATCTGTCTCTCTGTATCTCTGTCAGTCTGTCTCTCTCTGTCTGTGTCAGTCTGTCTCTCTGTGTCTCTGTTAATCTGTCTCTCTGTGTCTCTGTCTGTCTCTCTGTATGTCTGTCAATCTGTCTCTCTGTCAATCTGTCTCTCTGTATCTCTGTCAGTCTGTCTCTCTCTGTCTGTGTCAGTCTGTCTCTCTGTGTCTCTGTTAATCTGTCTCTCTGTCTCTCTGTCAATCTGTCTCTCTGTGTCTCTGTTTCTCTGTCTCTCTGTCAATCTGTCTCTCTGTGTCTGTCTATGTCTATGACTGTCTGTCTGTCTCTGTGTCAATCTGTCTCTCTGTCTCTCTGTATCTCTGTCAATCTGTCTCTCTGTCTCTCTGTCTCCGTGTCAATCTGTCTCTCTGTCTGTGTCTCTGTCTGTGTCTTTGTCTATCTGTCTGTCTCTCTGTCTCTGTGTCTGTGTCTGTCTCTGTCTCTCTCTGTCTCTCTCTGTCTCTCTCTCTCACTCGCTCGCTCGCTCTGTCTCTCTGCGTCACTCTGTCTCTGTATCTCTCTGTCTCTCTGTCTCTGTCTCTCCCTGTCTCTCGTCTCGTCTGTCTGTCTGTCTGTCTGTCTTCTGTCTGTCTCTTCTTCTCTCTCTCTCTCTCTCTCTCTCTCTCTCTCTCTCTCTCTCCCTAGTCGTCGGATACTTCGTTTACAAGCCAAATAACATGGTGGGGAGGAGGAGGAAGCGGATGACAAGCCCCTGGACATAGCCACACAGTGTGCACCATGTACCAGCCAGGTCCAACCCAGCTATCAGACCAAGAGACAAACGCAGCCAGACATGATGTTCCAGACACAGCCTGTTCTGCTTTTCATCTAGGTTTCATTATCATCGTCATCAGGTGCCCTGCCCCATGGCGTTGGCGACCATGGACTTTTGTCCATGGTTTTTCCTGGGGAAAACTACGATGGTAGTTTCCTCTTGCCTCGGTTTTTTTTTTCCAGGGTTAACTCCCTTAGCCTTACTCTCTCCCGAGATGTCCCAAGGCAGTGGAGCTATTTACCCATAGCTTGGGGATCTGGTTCGTGGGTACCAGGGCATATCCACACGCCGGTGGGCCTGCATGCCGCACGTCTGGGGGCCAGACCTCCTCCGAGTCCTACGAGATTTAGCCTGAGTCCTGTGAGGTGCTCAGTTACCGCCTGTCGCCACGAGGAGGCACAACGTAGGGCTTGCGGATGGAGAGGCTATGTACTGACTCTAGGTTTGGCATGCTTTTTTGTTGTTGTTGTTTTTGTTGTTATTGTCGTTGTTGTTGTTGTTGTACTGGTGGTAGAGTATAACGATAATCTTGGTTGTTATTTTAGGTGTTCCTCTCGACTCCCCACAAAACACAGTACCCTCCATTTGCTAGGCGAAATGGGTACTCTGTTGTTGTTGTTTTTTTTTTGTTTTTTTGTTGTTGTTTTTTTTTTTGGGGGGGGGGGGGCTGGAGATGATTGTCCGATCAGTGGTAAGGCATTATTGCTCTGGATACCACGCAGCATTGTCGGGTTTTAGTTGTTAACGTAGCATCG
>JAPXFY010000015.1:68042811-68045311 GCA_030674185.1 Monoplex corrugatus
CCTTGTGTTTGCTGTAAATACAATGACTGCTGTAGCTACTATCGCTACTGAATCTACTGTTGTTCCTTTCTTTT
This sequence comes from Monoplex corrugatus, assembly GCA_030674185.1. Lineage (NCBI taxonomy): Eukaryota > Metazoa > Mollusca > Gastropoda > Littorinimorpha > Ranellidae > Monoplex > Monoplex corrugatus. The sequence goes on from JAPXFY010000015.1 coordinate 68,042,886, forward strand.
TACTATCTCAACTGCTTTTTGTTGTTCTGTTATCAACATTACTATTGTAACTCTTCTATTTTTTTACTTTTTTTTTATCATTTATTAATTGATTTCATTTTCAGCTTGCATCATCACGTCAATGGTGCCTTAATGGTTTATGATCTACAGCAGAAGGTAATGCCACAAAGATCAAAATCAATAACCATCACAGATTCCATAAGTCTCCACATTAGTCCTAGAGACTGGGAGGACATGAAATTTTACATAACTTACAATCTGAAAGAAACAGGTGTCACCGCAATACGTGTGCGTGTATGTGTGTACATGTATGTGTGGTGGTCTTTGATTTAACGTCTATTCACTAAAGTGATTTTAGACAATCATGTATGTGTATGTGTGTGAGTTGTGTGTGTGTGTGTGTGTGTGTGTTTTGTGTGTGTGTGTGTGTGTGTGTGTGTGTGTGTGTGTGTGTGTGTGTGTGTGTGTGTGTGTGTGTGTGTGTGTGTGTGTGTGTGTGTGTGTGTGTGTGTGTGTGTGTGTGTGTGTGTGTGTGTGTGTGTGTGTGTGTGTGCGGTGTTTGTGTGTGTTTTTCTCTCTACATACATGTAGCTACCACTAGTGGTGTGTTGAATGGCACACCATAGTATATCAGGTAGCAGAAACAGGTGTGATTAATTGCCCTTCCCCCAGCTTCGTGCAGCCTGTTGGTATAGTCCGTAAGTTGAAATAATGTTATTTTAGCACATCAGAATAAGGACAATCACCTTTTTCTGTTGAATTTGTCCTATTTGAAATGAAAAGCCCTTGTGTTTGCTGTAAATACAATGACTGCTGTAGCTACTATCGCTACTGAATCTACTGTTGTTCCTTTCTTTTTACTATCTCAACTGCTTTTTGTTGTTCTGTTATCAACATTACTATTGTAACTCTTCTATTTTTTTACTTTTTTTTTATCATTTATTAATTGATTTCATTTTCAGCTTGCATCATCACGTCAATGGTGCCTTAATGGTTTATGATCTACAGCAGAAGGTAATGCCACAAAGATCAAAATCAATAACCATCACAGATTCCATAAGTCTCCACATTAGTCCTAGAGACTGGGAGGACATGAAATTTTACATAACTTACAATCTGTAAGAGATATAAAAGTATTTAATTAAGAGAGATTAACTGCACTCGTGCAAAATCATACGTACTGGAAGGACATGAAATTATACATAACTTACGATCTGTAGGAGATACGTAAGTATTTCAGAGAGATTAACTGCACTCGGGCAAAACCATACGTACTTTACCTAACCTGCTACTGTTACTATTACTGGTACGACGGCTTCTCTCTTTTTAAAAAAAATTTTTTTTACCGTCATCGTTGCATTACGGATTGATACATAGAAAAATGTATTATATCATCATTCATTTTTAATGCTTCTTCAACATGGCATGTCGTATAGTTCTTCTATTTCATCATAACGTCAGTGACTGACAACAGCCATTGATTTAGCCCACTTTCTCTGCACAGTACTTTTCAGCTTCCACAAAAGCTGTCCAGCTTCGTCACAGTATGCACACACAAGTTGGAAACTTACTTTATTCCATGTAACCAGACTGATGACTGACGCTTTCACTATCAGCAGACAACTCAAGAACCCACACATATACACATTGTTGTATTTTGATTATACCTCCTGAGTTTAACCTGACATTGAAGGTAAGATAATTACCACCAATATATTACAGTATTTTGGTAATAAAACCTGAGTTTAACTTGGTATTGAAGACAAGATAATTACCACACACATATTACAGTATCTTGATTATAAAACCTGAGCTTAACCTGATATTGAAGACAGGATAATTACCATCCACACATTACAGTATTTTGATCATAAAACCTGAGTTTGACGTGATATTGAAGACAAGATAACTACCCCACACACACATTACAGTATTCTGATTATAAAACCTGAGTTTGACGTGATATTGAAGACAAGATATCTACCCCACACACACATTACAGTATTTTGATCATAAAACCTGAGTTTGACGTGATATTGAAGACAAGATAACTACCCAAAAAACACATTACAGTATTTTGATCATAAAACCTGAGTTTGACGTGATATTGAAGACAAGATAACTACCCCACACACACATTACAGTATTTTGATCATAAAACCTGAGTTTGACGTGATATTGAAGACAAGATAACTACCCCACACACACATTACAGTATTTTGATTATAAAACCTGAGCCAGAAAAACCACGAAAGAAGAATATGAACGCATATTTAATACAACAAGACAAGACAGTCGCAAATTTTCGGCCAACTGGCCTTTGTCAAGCGTAAGATTACAACAACAACAAAAACACCAGATACAAAAATTATGAGAAAAAGCCAGAGTCAAGTCTTATTTTCTGCGGGGACTCCGGTTTTCCCTTC
>JAPXFY010000015.1:68050311-68055311 GCA_030674185.1 Monoplex corrugatus
CATCATCAATATATAGACAACAATGACACATCATCAGTACATGGACATCACTGACACATCATCAATATATAGACATCACTGACACATCATCAATATATAGACATCACTGACACATCATCAGTACATGGACATCACTGACACATCATCAATATATAGACATCAATGACACATCATCAATATATAGACATCACTGACACATCATCAGTACATGGACATCACTGACAAATCATCAATATATAGACATCAATGACACATCAATATATAGACATCAATGACACATCATCAATATATAGACATCACAGACACATCATCAATATATAGACATCAATGACACATCATCGTTATATAGACATCAATGTTGAAAATCGAAGGTTATAAAGAAAGATGTCTTATTTAACACATCTGCCACTGTCTTATGCACGCAAAAGACAAACAAACAAACATAATAATGAATATGGACATTCTTTGCCAGTGCCCCAGATCAATATGGTAAAGTGGGTAAACGTGGCACTTCCAACAGGAAGGTCCTGGGTTCGATCCCCTGAGACACCTCTGTCCAACGGATGGAGGGTAGAGATATTTCTTATCTCTTTGACGATGATAATGATGACTATAGTAATGATGATGGTGGTGATGATAATAATAGTAATAGTGATAATAATAATAATAATAATAATAATAATAACAATAATAATAATAATATGATAACAATAACAATACAACATGATGACAACGAGGACGACGATTATGATGATGATGATGATGATGATGATGATGATAATGATGACAATAATGATAATAATATTGATGATTATGATGATGATGATGGTGATGATAATAATAATAGTATAATAATAATAATAATAATATAATAATAATAATAATAATAATAATAATAATAATATAATAACAACAACAACATGATGACAACGACGACGACGATTATGATGATGATGATGATGATGACGACAATGATGATGATAATAATAATTATAATAATAATAATGAGAAGAAAAGATGCAAATGAAGAAGAAGAAGAAGGATGTGTACGCACTCCTCCTAGTGCATGAAGCCCCTTTGTGTGCACATCACAGAGACACTAAACAGAAATTAAAAGAAAATCAACAGAGAAAACAAGACAGACAAAACAATGTGCAGGCATGAAACATTTCGCTGCACCCATGCTGATTGTGGGTTCTAAAATGTAAATGATCAAAATCGAGACAATGTTTGGTTGGAAAAGGCGTTGTGCTTTTGGTTTTCAAACACGCGGAAAACGAAACAAAACGAAACGAAACGAAACGAAACAAAATGAAAAAATAAAAATAAACAGCAAAAACAAAAAAACAAAAAAACAAAATCCAAACAACATTGAGTCCTTTGTCATCAACCGCTGTAAGGAGGTGATTGAAATACCTTGTTGTAGAAAAGTAGGATGGACAAAACACACACACACACACACACACAACACACACACACACACACACACACACACGTAAAATGACTGAAATGAACAAACGATTCGCACATGGTCCACACAGTACAAGTAATGAAAATAGTTGACGAACGCAGAAAGAAAAACAAAACAAAACAAGCAATCAACGAAACAAACAGTCAGACAAACCAACAAAACCAACCAACCAAACTAAAAATCAGAATGGAAAGTGTATCTGTGATCATCAACGTGTCACCCAGAATTTAGATGACACGTACACGAGCCCATAGTGAGCATTCTCTTATTCGCCATGGGAACCTAAAAACATATTGCAATAATTAGAGCCCTGATGTTGGTGTGTGTTACCAGTTCTCTTGGAAATCGACTTTTCTTGTCCAACGACAGGTTCGACTACTTATGAACATGACGCGAGAGTTGTCTCGCTTTTCTTCTTTTGATATGTATGATGTTTGGAGTCAGTAAGAAATGTTTAACAGGTGTCATTAATTAAGCAACCAGTTGAGCTAGCTGTTCAGAGCACCATGTTGAGATCGCAGGGGTCGTGAGTTCGATCCTCTTGCGAGTCATGGGTTTTTGGCCTATAGGCTCAGTTGTTAAAGTGCCATGCTCATAAGACAGGTGGATTCTTGAAGTTAATGAAAATAAAGCTAAGGCGATATTTTTAATGTACGAAACGGTCTGTGTGATGTATTTCATTATGTACCGCCCTCCACCCAAAAAATACATAAACAAAAACAAAATTGTAAGTGCTTTCAAATACTTAGGGTAGAGTATTGTAGAACTGGTAAATTGTCTATGTGTAACAAAAGACTGCACCTGACCAAGCTCAAACAGCTATGTTTTCTGTATTGCACACAGCCAGATATCTCGATTTGTCGGTAAATATTGTTCTCAAATTGTCAGTTACTACTGTTGTATCTATATTACTATACGAATGTGAATTATTCGAATGTGCCACCTGGAACTTGTACATACCTAAGAAACATTTTTAAGGATTTGTTAAAACAGCCAATAAGCGCTATAGCTAAGATGGTTTATGAAGAAACACGGTTACATCCAATCTCAATATTGGATAACTAATATGTTTCCTTTTTGTTGTAGCCTTCCGTCAAATGACAAAGCTGAAAAATACTCTGCTCGGTTGAATAAACATTTCTACGAATTATTAGAAGTATACTTTTCAGACTGCACATGTCTTTAAAATACTGACCAACATGGGGTTTTCAATTAGTCTAGGTTTTGGGAGCAAATCCAGATTTTGCACAAATATTATTTTTTCACTCCAGTTTACTATCAACAAGATTGAAAGAGAGCTTTGGAAGACAGTAGAAAATGCATATTACATGGACGTTTCAAAAACGAATTTGTTAAACTAGAAATACATGTATATTACACAGTTTCCGAGTATTTATGTTCTTCCTTTGATTAAATTTCGATACAGTTGTCACAATCTTGAGACTGAATTAGGTAGACGCAAAGGAGTAGACAGAAAAAGCAGAATGTTTAGGTGTCGCAATGACAGTGCCTAGGGCGATGAGTTTCATTTTTATTTTCCAAAGATCTGAATTCTACAATAGACGATTACATTTATTCCACACAAAAAAAAATATGTCAGTTAAATCTAGGTTTTCGATGTCTTTCTTTATTTCTGCAAGGACAAAAAATCAACTGAAAGTAGCAAAAACCATCAAACATTATATAATCGTATATCTACATGCTGAACATTTGAGTATCTTATCATATCATCATGTGTACTGCCGCTAGGCGTTGGCGATCATGGACCACCATACGAATCTTCCCTTGTCACTGCAAATGCATCTCCCACCCTCTCTGTCCTCAGCCACCCTGCGAGTCCGTCCAATATTTTACCCCTGAGTCTTCCTGGTGTTCTCCTTCCCTCTAACTTTCCTGTGCTGATCTGATGCTCTAATTTCTCTTGCCCCATAACTGTTCTATAAATAATGTTGCTGGACTTTTCCAAATGGTATCATAAGACTATTAAAATGCACGTTTTTTTCTGTTGGACTGCCATATATATCATCTGCTGAATGTTATATATTGTTTTCCTCTGACTCTCGTTTTATTTTCGATTATTATCTATGCCCAGTTGTGGTTAGAAGATCTATTAAACATTGAACAGTTAACATTCCACATTGAAACACTGAACATTGTATGTATCGTTTGTAGTGCACACATATATACATACATATATGTTATATATATTATATATATATATATATATATATAACATATATATATATATACATATATGTATATATATATATATGTACATATATATGTCTGCATCAGTACTATAGAATGTATTGCATATACATTAAAAACAAAAGCAACTACAAACTTCAAATAAAAATCAATCAAAGAAACAAAAACGGTTATATAAAAGTTTAGTTATGTTCATTTGACTGTATATACTTTTGTTCCCAGAACTTAGGCACTCAGTGCAAATAGATTCAATTTCATTCACGAATAGAACAGACGCTTAAAACAAAAGCATCAACATTATATTATTATTATTATTATGAACATTTAGTACGCCTAATCAAATTAATGCCCTAGCGTTTACAATGGCAAAACATATAACCAGAATCACAAGCACACAACACACACGCCACAGAAGCACCCCCACACACACAAACAACAACACACACACACACAAACACACACACAGCATGACATGCAAATACAATGACACATTGACACTAAGACACTATAATGTCACCATTACATTACATGGGGAAGGGCAGAGATTACCAGTTTTGGGAAACAGGTGAGTTTTGAGGGAGCGTTTGAATGTGGACAGAGAGGTGAGTATCAAGAGAGCGAGGTAACTGATTCCAGATGTTGGAGCTTGATAGAAAAAGAACGCTGCCAAACCTTTTAGTGCGGACTATGGGATACTGACCAAACAAACAAATACAAATTTACACACAACCCACCTGCCAACCCAAACAAAAAAGATATAAAAGAAAAAAAAGGAAAGAAAGAAAGGAAGGATGAAAGCAAGGAAGGAAGAAAAAACAAAAGAAAGAAAGGAAGAAAGAAAGAAAAGAAAGAAAAATAAAGACAGAATGAAGAAAGAGAGAAAAAAGAAAGAAAAGAAACAAACAAACAAACAGAAAAAAAGAAGAATATTAGAAGAAGAAAGAAAGAAAGAAAGACACAACAAACAGACAAAAGAAAGAAGAAAGAAGGAAAGAAAAAAAGAAATGAAAAAGCTCACCTTTTACAACATCGAGGTTACCAACTTCAGCAGCCTCCAGGAACCGTCGCTCATCTTCACTGAGACCAGCCTGCAGACGGTCCTGTAACAACTTGTGCCGGTGCCGATCATGGAAGTAGCTGACCATCATCTGATACATGGTGACTGTGTGGTGGTCAGTCTCTTCCTATGAGGTAAACGGTGGGTGTATATATTTCCCAGTAATGTCAATGGGAGAAATGTGTCCCCCGCAAAAAAAAAAAAAAAAAAAACGGTGATTGCTTCCACTGAGTGGAACTGTAACACAGGTTATTGTCCAACGTC
>JAPXFY010000015.1:68067811-68070311 GCA_030674185.1 Monoplex corrugatus
AGAGAGAAAGGAGGGAGAGAGACACAGAGAAAGAGAGAACGAGTGAGAACGAGAGAGAGAGAGAAAGAGAGAGACAGAGAGACAAGAAGACAGACAGACAGACAACAGACAGAGAGAGAAACAGATGGAGAAAACGAGAGAGAGAGAGAGAGAGAGACAGAGAGAGAGAGAGAGAGAAAGAGATGGGGGAAGGGGGGGGGGGGGCAACCGAACAGACAAACCCTGTCGACTTTTTGTGCAGTATTCACACTCTGGAAAAAAGAATTATTAATCACATTTTCAAATATTTTGATACTTTCCCTTCCTCACCGTGTTCACAAACTTTCTTCTATCTGTCTAAGGTAATCCACCAGTGTCAACTAGTTGCCTTCAGAAACCTGGCAAGTGATAGTGGTTCTCTCATAATGTGATAGCTCGTAATTTGCGTTTTGTAGGTATTTCATCATTATTGTGGTTGTTGTTGTCATAAGTACTTCATATGTAAAATTTGCACTGCCATCCCCTGAAAAGCGCGTAATGGTAACACAGAGCCACTTTTCTTTTTATGTTGTGTATGCGTATATTTCTGTTAACCTACCAAAGCAGACTTTGCTACAGAATATTGCCACGGAAAATTCTTCGTTGCCGTGGGGTCTTTAACGTGTGTTGAGTGGATGCTGCAAACGGGGTTTCAGTTTATAGTCTCATTTGAAAGACTAGCACCTAGACCACTGCTTGACGTCTAGTAAAAGGAATGGGGGTGGAGGGAGATAATCATGTCCCATATGTGGTTCTAACCTCTGCTCCTTCGTGTCTGAGGCAGATGATGTAACCACTAGGCCACACACACACCACTTAAGGGAGCAACGTGTTAGGATAGCATATACTGTCATCATCATCATCATCATCATCACCATCATCACCATCATCATCATCATCATGTTCCCTGCTGCATGGTGTTGGCGATCATGACTCTCCATACGAATCTATTCCTTGTCGCTGCGAGTACGTCGCCCACCCCTCTCTGAAATCTGCGAATCTGCAAGTCCGTCCAATATTTTCTCCCTGGGTCTACCTGGACCAGAATCATAATTATAACCGCCGAAATAACTAACTGTAGAGGTGTTAGTATTGAGTTATCCTTCTATTCACCAATCACCAAAATCATCTATGCATCAGAGTAACCTGCCAGTGAAGTGTTTATCATTTTCTTTCCTCATATTCACCGATTACTGTGTTCATATACATGTATGCATAGAAATGTATTTCTAGGTAGTAACCCCATCTAATACAAGTTCCCCCAGACACCCCTGGAAACTTCCAGTATTTCTGTCACTGATTTTGACCGTTTTCCACTGGTGAGTCTACCTGAGGCCAACAGCACTCCTGTCCAAGGTAAAAAGTGTCTATTTCCTTCCCTGTATACCCTCTGACCCATGTATAGACATATTCAGGTTAAAGGTTAAGAAATAAATGTCCGCTGAACACAGCTCACATGCAGACCGGAAGACTGGTAAAGGGAAGTAAGTGAATAAAGATGATCTGGATTGAAAAAAAATATATTGGATACGGACGAGTTTCGTACTCTGTGTTGATTAGTGCAAATGTACTTGGATCTCAGCGCTGAGACAGGCAAATAGCTGCTGACAGATTTGGGTGGAGCTCATATCAAATTATTTGAGTGCAATTAATTTTTTTTTCAGAATCACTCCAAATTGCAAATATTTAACGTCTTATCTCTACGTTAATTTTATGAAGAAAGGGGAATTAGAGCACCTAGTCACAACAGGAAAGGTGGAGGGAAAGAGAGCACCAGGTAGACCCAGGGTGAAAATATTGGACGGACTTGCAGGATGGCTGAGTACAGACAGGGTGGAAGATGTGTTTGCGGCGACAAGCGATAGATACATATGGAGGGCCATGATCACCAACTCCATGCGGCAGGGCACTTGATGATGATGAATTATAATTTCGTTTCTCTTTCGGAGACAAATTTAATTACATTCGATTGCAAACTCTGAACAAATTGCCACAGGGTTGCTGATTCGACCTAGGTGACGCTATGGCACAATTGGCAAAACCATTGCCAGCTGAACAAAACATAAGTACAGAACGCGAAAATAATCTCCCAGAACATAAAACATTCATTTCCGCCCTCACTGATCATTGCACTGCACCAATTGTTCAAGCCCTTTTTTGTCATACCGAACAAAGACGTTTAATTAAATCCACATTTGTCAGGTAGTTATATCACTCCCAGTGTTGGCGTGGTATTATATATTAATAAGCTAATCCATAAAAATCACTACTATGACATGATGCTGTGGCAAACAGGCATTCATTCCAAGGCCTCTCTGATCGAAATTGTGATGAATTAGGAAAGGAAAAACAAACCAAATCAAACAAACAAGCAAACAAAACAAAACAAACAAGCAAACAAACAAGCAAACAAACCAAAAAAACACACAAACCAACAAACAAACAATTTAAAAACAAACATATGAATACGCATGCATATAAA
>JAPXFY010000015.1:68075311-68082811 GCA_030674185.1 Monoplex corrugatus
TCTGTGTATCTGTCTATCTATCTTTGTTGTCTGTCTATCCATCTATTTATCTATGTAATAGATAGCTAAGGTGATAGATAGATATCTAGGTGATAGATAGATAGATAGATAGATAGATAAATAAAGTAAGATAGATAGATAGATGACCTCCCAGCACGAAATCAGTCTTAACTATCATTTTGGGTATTTTGAGATATATATATCACTGGAAAGTGTACATTCTGCGATTATTTTGGTACTTGAATAAAGCTTGCATTAAAAAAATTGTGATGTTATGTACATAATGTATGTTTAAAGTCATTAAATTGCATGATGGCCATTTGAGAAAACGTCCTCTAAAGTTTTTAGAGGCACATTTTCCTTAAATTTCTGTATTTGTGACTTTGACCCGGTTTGTTTCTAATTTTAGCTGTCATTGTCCGAAAGGTCACCAAACAGCTTTCTGTCAGTATATTACATTTTTTGGGGGGGGGGGGGGGGGTTCTGTACAGGTTACGGTTCGCATTAGAGAGACAAAACTAGGTACTTTTGGTAAGATTTTGCGTTCTTTATGCTACGATCAATGCATTAAAATACCATTTTGAATTGATTAATGATATTTTTTTTTCAAGAAAAAAAATTCTGTGGGGGAAAGGTTATAGTCCACAGAAATCAATTTTAAGAAAAAGTCAAAACACCCCAGATGGACCCTGTCATCTTTTCAGCTCCTAGTGCTGTTTGACTGACTGCAAGTTAAGACTAAATCGGTGGTGGGAGGTCACAATCTGTCTATCTATCTATGTACCTATTTATCCATCCTTCTACTTATCTATCTATCTACTTATCTATCTATCTATCTATCTATCTATCTATCTATCTATTATCTATCTATCTATCTATCTATCTACTTATCTATCTTTATCTATCTATCTATCTAACTATTATCTGTTTATGTTGTACCTTCTCATTATCTACTATTTCTATATTATTTACTACTATCCATATATTATCTATCTATTCTATCTATCTATATCTATTATGTGTTTATCTACTATATCCATCTATCTATTTGTCTGCCTATCTAGCTATCTAGCTAGCTAGCTAAGTATCTGTTCCCACACAGTAAAATGTAATGCTCTTTATCCAAACGAGTTTGTATTACCCATTACGTAACGCTCTTTTAGAAGATGAAATCCATGCACTATTTTACTGTGCATTTCTAAATAATTAATCGTGTAAAAGTCTCTCCCATCTAGGTATACACAACTTCTTTCTCGTCTAAAAGCACATATGTGAATAGACGTTAAAAGAAATAACAAACGAACAACTTCTTTTTGATCTTACCCGGCCTGTAGCTGATTATGCGACATCGTACATCGTGTCTGTTTGATATAGGATGGAATAGTTTATACCTCCCAGAGTGAAGAAATTACCCAGATGTCATCAGCAAGACAGGCATGAGACCAGACATCGCTCTCCACTCTGACTCCTCGAAACAAGTGATTCTGATAGACTCACTGTGCCATACGAAAGCAGAATGGAAGAAGCACATATCTACAAGACCGAAAAATACGCCGGTCTTGCCAGCACCCTGAAGAAAGCAGGTCTGCGGGTCAAAATCTTCGCCATAGAGGTCGGGGCAAGAGGGTTTGTGGGCACCTCTCGCTTATGATCTCATGAAACAACTCGCCATTTCTGGGAAGAAGAGGACTAAGCCTTAAAGTGATGGCAGAGGCAGCAGAAAGGAGCTCAAGCTGGATCTGGGCAAGGAGGAACCAAAGTGGACTTCGTAAGGATTAAATTCCCTACAGATGATGTGTGCCCCGTTAGCACATTGGTAAAACCGCGTACCGCAGTTCTGAAGCGCAGAATCGCCCAGGTTCGCTCCCCGGCGTGGGAAAAAAAATAGACAACAGCAGAAGGGCATCCAGGAGTCATGACCTGGATGTGGCCCGCCCGCCGAGAGTGTAAGGAGTTCAGGGCCGAAACACTTGTCTAAAGGGGGTTACTTCTCTGAAGACCTTCTGTTGTCTAGCTCTCCCTAGAGTTTCTTTATACCTTAATAAGCGTTCCTCTGTGTCATTTGATTATCAAATTTGATTTGTTTATCTTTAAGGTCTGTACAAATCTCTTAGCATATGGGTTTGTCGTCATTTGTATGTCAATATATATTCGTGAGTATAAGCTTGTGTGTGTGCGTGTATAAGAGTATGGGTGTGGGGTTGTGTGTGTGTGTGTGTGTGTGTGTGTGTGTGTGTTTGTGCTGTGTGTGTGTGTGTGTGTGAGCGCGCGCGGCGCGTACGTGCATTTAAGTGTGTGTGTGTGCTTGCGTGTGTGTATGTGTGTTGTGTGTATGTGTATGTGTGTGTATGAGTGTATGTGTTGTTGTATTGTGTGTGTGTTTGTGTATGTGTGTGGATATATATATATATATATATTATTATATATAATATATATATATATATATATTTATATAGTGTGTGTGTGTGTGTGTGCGTGTGTGTGTGTGTGTGTGTGCGTGTATATGTGTGTTTGTATGTTTATGTCTGTATATGTGTTAAGTGTGTGTGTGTGGGTGTGTGTGTGCGTGCGCGTGAGTGCGTGTATGTGTTGCGGCGCGTGCGCGTGTATGTGTGTGTGTGTGCGGCGTCGTTGTGTATGTGTATTTGAGTGTTGTGAGTGGTGCATATGTGGTGTGTGCGCGCGGCGCTGTGTGTGTGTGTGTGTGTGTGTGTGTGTGTGTGTGTGTGTGTGTGTGTGCCTGTCCGTCGTCCGCCATTGTGCGCTTATAGATGGATCACTTAGCGTCCCGCTGCGTTAATCGATTGTTATTGCAGCAGGTGTGGGCAATCTACCCCTCTATCTTTACCTCCCTCCTGTTCCTCCTGTTCTGATACATCGTTATTACCACCAACTCTGCCACACACACACATACACACACGTTTGATTTCGATCGATCGATCAATCAATAAACTCATCCATCCATCCATCCATCCATCCACCTATCAATTAATCAACCTACCAACCAGCCAATCAATCAGTCAATCAATCAATCGGTCGATCAAAACGAATCATAACTAACTGATGATGATGAAGATAACGATGAAGGTTATTGTGAAACCGAATGAAACAGGGATGCGTTCTAGCGCCCAGACTCTTCTTATACTTCCTTTCATCAGCAATACTGATTGATGCATTCAGAGACTTGGACAGGACGGGAGGGGAACAGTGCAAGATGCATGGCCAGTTCTGCTCAGACGAGAAACTGTTTTTAAGCTGGCAAAATCGGCCAAGCCAAAACAGCATTCAAGAAGATGACAAGCATTTCTACCAACAAATGCCTATCAATTAACATCAGAAAGAGAGTCCTTGAATGTTATATAGAACCAGTACTGTTGTACGGATGTGAGGCGTGGACAGTCAGCAAGCAAAGCCAGAGCAAGATTGAGGCAGCCGAGATGTGGTTTCTTAGAAGAATGTTGAGAGTTCCATGGACAGCAAAGAAAACAAACGAGACAGTATTGATGGAGGTAGACACAAGTAGATCACTCATAAGGAAGATTAGTAAAAGACAGGCAACATTTACAGGCCATTTTATGAGGAAGGGGGATTTGGAGCACCTGGCCACAACGGGAAAGCTGGAGGGAAAGAGAGCACCAGGTAGACCCAGGGTGAGAATGCTGGACGGACTTGCAGAGTGGCTGGGGATGAGCAGGGTGGGGGAGATGCTAGGGGCAACGAGAAATAAAGATGGTTGGAAGTCCATGGTCGCCAACGCCAGGCGGCAGGGCACCTGATGATGATGATGAAATTGCAAACATTCCAAGCCACGACCAGACTTTTCAAAATCGTCCTGCTGGAGCTGGAACTTCTTTCTTTTTTTAGGATCATCGCACTCAGGGAGGTTAGCTTTGTGCTCACCTTTTTTTTTTATTCCTTTTTCATTTGTCCCATTTTCCACTCCACCTTAATGGCTACAGAAGCTGGCACAGTTGTTGTTGTTATTGTTGTTGCTGTTATTGTTGTTGTTCTTCTTGTTGTTTTTGCTGTTGTTGTTGTTGTTGTTACTGATGTTGTTGCTGTTGTTTTACAATGCGATGATGATGATGTCGACGAGGATGATAATGATGATGCTTTGGAGTTCCATCTAGGATTGAGACTGCGTGACAGGGCAGTGCTGTACGCTTACTATCATAACATATCCTGGCGTCAACCAGGCCTGAAAGATACAGACACCTGCGATGCTGGTCAGAAGATTTGAACAACACCATCAGTGACGCATCCGTGAAATGGAAGAGGTTCGACTGTGTGGTCCCAGTCTTCCCAATGAGCCCACAGCGCGCCCAACTCTGGGTAGGAGCCGGTTAGAGCCGAAAAATCCCACAATGATACAGTTTTGAAGGGACTGATGGGGATTCAAACCCACAACCATCCAACGATCACTGACCAGCAAACCAACAAAAACTCTACCAGTAACATCTCCAATCACATATCAAAGCAACCAGTCAACCATCGAACCTGCAAACTGCGAACCTGTGAAACGGACCAACCAAGTTATCAATCAATCAAGCAACAGAACGGCCAGTCAACCAGATGTTCAACCAGACATCAAACCCATCAACCAGTCTTTTATAAATCTGTCAATTGTCACCAAGTCTATCGGCCTGCCAGCATATCGACCAGTCTGCAAGCAAACCTATTAAGCTACCAACAAAACGTGTCAACCAACCTAGAAACCTATAAATATTAACAAATCTATCAACATATCAACAATCATATCATCATCATCATCATCATCATCATCATCATCATCATCATCATCATCATCATCATCATCATCATCATCATCATCATCATCAGGTGCCCTGCCGCATGGCGTTGGCGACCATGGACTTCCAACCATCTTTATCTCTCGTTGCCCCTAGCATCTCCCCCACCTTCCTCATCCCCAGCCACTCTGCAAATCCGTCCAGCATTCTCTCCCGGGGTCTACCTGGTGCTCTCTTTCCCTCCAGCTTTCCCGTTGTCACCAGGTGCTCCAAATCCCCCTTCCTCATAAAATGGCCTATAATGTTGCCTGTCTTTTACTAATCTTCCTTATGAGTGATCTACTTGTGTCTACCTCCATCAAGACTGTCTCGTTTGTTTTCTTTGCTGTCCATGGAACTGTCAACATTCTTCTTAGAAACCACATCTCGGCTGCCTCAATCTTGCACTGGCTTTGCTTGCTGACTGTCCACGCCTCGCATCCGTACAACAGTATTGGTTCTATATAACATTCAAGGACTCTCTTTCTGATGTTAATTGATAGGCATTTGTTTGTGAAAATGCTTGTCATCTTCTTGAATGCTGTTTTGGCTTGGCCGATTCTGCCAGCTATTTCCTATGTGCATCTGCCGTCTGATGAAATGACCGTTCCCAGGTATTTGAACTTATTAACATGTGTCAAGGTTGTGCCACTTACTGTTATTTTGCATATCAACGTACCAATTAACCTATCCAAATGTTTATCAAAATACTAATAAAACTACTGATATATCAAGAGGCGTATCATATTAACAAAACTGATCAACCTATAAAAAAAAACATCCTACCACCAATCCTTTTAACTTACCGACAAACCTATCAGACAAACAGTAAACCAACAATGAACAAGCAAAACCCATCAACATAATACAAGTTTATCAACCTATCAACAAATCTGTGAACCTATCAACCTTCCAGCAAACCTATCAACCCACAGGCAAATCAATAACCGACCAGAGAAACCAATCAACCTACCACCGAACGTATCAGAAGACCTATCAATCTACCAACAAACTAACAACCAGATAGCAAAACCTATCAACCAGCAAACTGGCAACCAACCAGCGAGAGCTATCAATCTTCAAGCAAATCTAAGAACCTACCAGCATGCCTATCAACTTGTAAACCAACAACCAAGCAGTGAAACCTATCAACCTACAGAGCAAACTTGTCAACAAGCAAGCTAACAACCGACCAACGAACCTACTAACCCACAGGAAACCTATCAACCTACACCCTACGGCAAACCTAATACTTTGTCAGCAAACCTATCAACATATCAGCAAACTATCAGCAAACCTATCAACATATCAGCAAACTATCAGCAAACCTATCAACATATCAGCAAACTATTAGCAAACCTAATACCTTATCAGCAAACCTATCAACCTATCAGCAAACATAATACCTTATCAGCAAACCTACCAACCTATCAGCAAACCTATCAACCTATCAGCAAACTTATCACCCTATCGGCAAATCTATCGACCTATCAGCAAACATATCAGCAAACTATCAGCAAACCTATCAAACTATCAGCAAACCTATCAGCAAACTATCAGCAAACCTATCAACCTATCAGCAAACCTATCAGCAAACTATCAGCAAACCTATCAACCTATCAGCAAACCTATCGACCTATCAGCAAACCTATCAGCAAACTATCAGCAAACATATCAAACTATCAGCAAATCTATCAGCAAACTATCAGCAAACCTATCAACCTATCAGCAAACCTATCAACCTATCAGCAAAACTATCAGCAAACCTATCAATATATCAGCAAACCTATCAGCAAACCTATCAGCCTATCAGCAAACCTATCAACCTATCAAACTATCAGCAACCTATCAGCAAACCTATCAACCTATCAGCAAACCTATCAACCTATCAGCAAACCTATCAGCAAACCTATCAACCTATCAGCAAACCTATCAACCTATCAACCTATCAGCAACCTATCAGCACACCTATCAACCTATCAGCAAACCTACCAACATATCAGCAAACCTGTCAACCTACCGGCAACATATCAACCTATCAGCAAACCTATCAACCTATCAGCAAACCTAACAACCTATCAGCAAACCTATCAACCTATCAGCACACCTATAAACCTATCAGCAAACCTATCAACTATCAACAAACCTATCAACCTATCAGCACACCTATAAACCTATCAGCAAACCTATCAACTATCAGCAAACCGATAAACCTATCAGTAAACCTATCAACCTATCAGCAAACCTAACAACCTATCAGCAAATCTATCAACCTATCAGCAGACCTAACAACCTATCACCAAACCTATCAACCTATCAGTAAACCTATCAACATATAAAACCTATCAACATATCAGCAAACCTAACAACCTATCAGCAAACCTATCAGCAAACCTATCAACCTATCGACAAACTTATCAACCTATCAGCAAACCTATCAACCTATCAGCAAACCTATCAACCTTTCAGCAAACTATCAGCAAACCTATCAACCTTTCAGCAAACTATCAGCAAAACTATCAACCTATCAGCAAACCAATAAACCTATCAGCAAACCTATCTACCTATCAGCACACCTATCAACCTATCAGCAAACCTGTCAATCTATCAGCAAACTATCAACCTATCAGCAAACTATCAGCAAACCTATCAACCTATCAGCAACCTATCAACCTATCAGCAAACCTATCAACCTATCAGCAAATTATCAGCA
>JAPXFY010000015.1:68087811-68090311 GCA_030674185.1 Monoplex corrugatus
CTGTATTCTCCAACTATTTCACCACCAAAATACAAACTCTTCGTGACAGGCTTGACAGGACACCCTGTCAACCATGCCCACCTGACCCTTCCTTCTCTGGCACACCTCTTACTACTTTTAACCCAGTCTCACAAGAAGAAATTCTCAACACAATCAGATCCATGTCGTTCAAAACCTGCGAGCTGGATCCTCTTCCAGGTTCTCTCTACTCCGACTGTCTCCCTACTCTCCTCCCATTCATCACTGACATCATCAACACTTCTCTTCAAACTGGAACTGTCCCTGATTCTTTCAAGTCTGCTATTGTTCACCCTCTCCTCAAGAAACACAATTTAGATCCAAATGAACTGAAAAATTACCGGCCTATCTCTAATCTCTCTTTCTTGTCAAAACTCCTTGAAAAAGTCGTCCTCAACCAGCTGAACTCTCACCTGTCTGCCAACAATCTCCTCAATCCTTTCCAGTCAGCCTACCGCCAGTGCCATAGCACTGAAACTGCCCTGCTACACATTCTCAACAATCTCCTCCTTGCAACTGATACTGGCAAAGTCTCTCTCCTCACACTCCTTGATCTGTCTGCAGCCTTTGATACCATTGATCATGGTATTCTCCTTTCTAGACTTCATCATACTTTTGGCATCTCTGACATTGCTCTGTCTTGGTTCACTTCATACCTATCCAACAGAAAACAAACCGTTCTCATCAATGGCACTTACTCTCAACCTGCATACCTGACCTGTGGTGTTCCACAAGGATCTGTCCTTGGCCCTGTTCTTTTCACTCTTTACACCTCCCCCCTGTCCACCATCATCAACTCCCATTCTATAAAACACCACTTCTATGCTGATGACACCCAATTTCAAGACAGTGACTCACCTGATAATATACAGCGCCTGTTGACTCGCACCACTGAGTGTTACTCGGACATTAAGAACTGGATGACACACAATAGACTTCAGCTTAATGACGACAAAACAGAAGCTATCCTCATTGGCACCCGTCAGAAACTTTCTCAGCTGCCTCCTCTTTCTCTCCCATTATGTAACACATCAGTCCCAATTTCTGATTCAGCTAAAAACCTTGGTGTCTGCATTGACTCTACCCTCTCCATGAACAACTTTGTTTCTCAAACTGCCAGATCCTGCTACTATCATCTCCATCGTATAAGGCTGATCAGGAAGTATCTCTCTGTCGAAACAACTGCAAAACTCGTTCTCTCCTTCATAATGTCTCGCATTGACTATTGCAATTCACTCCTGTCTGGTCTTCCTGCCTCCACCATTCACATCCTACAGCGCATTCAAAACAATGCTGTACGCCTTGTACTCAAAAAGAAAAAAGCTGACCACATATCTCCTCTCCTAGCACAACTTCACTGGCTCCCTGTATCAAAGCGCATACAGTACAAACTAGACACCATGTGCTACAAAAGCCTCAATAACGCAGCCCCCGATTACCTGTCAAGCCTACTTGAGATCTATCTTCCCTCACGTACCCTCCGCTCTGCCTCCGATCCTCTGACTTTTCGCTTTCCACGCACTAAGCTCAATACCTATGGTCCACGACCCTTCTCTGTTTCTGTTCCACTCTCCTGGAACAAACTTCCTCTTTCAGTCCGTCAGCAACCTACTTTTGTCTCCTTCAAGTCCGCTCTCAAAACTCACCTTTTCTCCTCCGCATAAAATCCTAACCTCACTCAACCCCCCCCCCCCCCCCCCTCTGCAGCCTGTCTCCGCTCGGAGGGAATCACATGGTTATAATATATAATTGTATATGCTATGCTCTCTATAATTTTCCATTGGTTTTATTCTTGCTTTTATTGCTTTTATTCTTTCTCCCCATTTATAGCCATGCGTGTGTGTGTGTGTGTGTATGTGTGTGTGTGTGTGTGCGTGCGTGTGTGTGCGTGCGTGCGTGCGTGCTTGCTTGCGTGTGTGTCTGCTTCAGCGCTTAGATTTGATTTTATCAAGATTTTGCGCTATATAAATATTGTAATTATTATATTATTATTATTATTATTATAGAAGTGGTGTTTTATAGAGTGGGAGTTGATGATGGTGGACAGGGGGGAGGTATAAAGAGTGAAAAGAACAGGGCCAAGGACAGATCCTTGTGGAACACCACAGGTCAGGTATGCAGGTTGAGAGTAAGTGCCATTGATGAGAACAGTTTGTTTTCTGTTTGATAAATACGAAGTGAAAAAGGAGAGAGCAATGTCAGAGATGCCAAAAGTATGATGAAGTCTAGAAAGGAGAATACCATGGTCAATGGTATCGAAGGCTGCAGACAGATCAAGGAGTGTGAGGAGAGAGACTTTGCCAGTATCAGTTGCAAGGAGGAGATTGTTGAGAATGTGTAGTAGGGCAGTTTCAGTGCTATGGCACTGGCGGTAGGCTGACTGGAAAGGATTGAGGAGATTGTTGGCAGACAGGTGAGAGTTCAGCTGGTTGAGGACGACCTTTTCAAGGAGTTTTGACAAGAAAGAGAGATTAGAGATAGG
>JAPXFY010000015.1:68097811-68102811 GCA_030674185.1 Monoplex corrugatus
AGCCAAAACAGCATTCAAGAAGATGACAAGCATTCTTACCAACAAATGCCTATCAATTAACATCAGGAAGACAGTTCTTGAATGTTATATAGAATCAATACTGTTGTACGGATGTGAGGCGTGGACAGTCAGCAAGCAAAGCCAAAGCAAGATTGAGGCAGCCGAGATGTGGTTTCTCAGAAGAATGTTGAGAGTTCCATGGACAGCAAAGAAAACAAACGAGACAGTCTTGATGGAGGCAGACACAAGTATATCACTCAAACGGAAGATTAGGAAAAGACAGGCAACATTTATAGGCCACATTATGAGGAAGGGGGATTTGGAGCACCTGGTCACTTGGGGAAAGCTGGAGGGAAAGAGAGCACGGGGTAGACCCAGGGAGAGAATGCTGGACGGACTTGCAGAGTGGCTGGGGATGAGGAGGGTGGGGGAGATGCTAGGGGCAACGAGAGATAGAGATGGTCGGAAGTCCATGGTCGCCAACGTCATGCGGCAGGGCATCTGATGATGATGACGATGATGATGATGATGATGATGATGATGATGATGATGATGATGATGATGATGATGATGATGATGATGATGATGATGACTATTTTGTGACACACAAGCAGTTCATAGAGACAACCACATATTCGCTGTATGCACTGAACACTTTGTATGCGGTACGGTTAGTGCATAAAAATACGACTATATTAGAGCACCTGGTCACAACAGGAATACTGGAGGGAAAGAGAATTCCAGATAGACCCAAGGAGAAAATATTGGTTAGACTTGCAGGGTGGCTGAGGACAGAGAGGGTGGAAGATGTACTCACAGCGACAAGGGATAGATTTGCATGGAGGGCCATGATGACCAACGCCATGATGATGGTATATTTCTTCACGCACTGGACAATGTATGTATGATACTGTCTGTTTGTGCACACTGATAAGTATGTCTTGTGGTTATATGAAATGTGGGCTGTTTGACTGTTACTGTTAATGCAGAGACGATTCAGTTTGTTTCTGTCTGCTCTGAATATGACTGACACTGTGTCAGTGCAGAGGGATGATTTCTCTTTATGCTCTCTCTCTCTCTCTCTTTATTTATCTATCTTCTATCTATCTATCTATCTATCTATCTATCTATCTATCTATCTATCTATCTATCTATTTATCTATCTATCTATCTATCTATCTATCTATTTATCTATCT
This sequence comes from Monoplex corrugatus, assembly GCA_030674185.1. Classification (NCBI taxonomy): domain Eukaryota; kingdom Metazoa; phylum Mollusca; class Gastropoda; order Littorinimorpha; family Ranellidae; genus Monoplex; species Monoplex corrugatus. The sequence goes on from JAPXFY010000015.1 coordinate 68,099,009, forward strand.
ATATATCTGTCTCTCTGTCTCTTTGTCTATGTATCTGTCTATCTATCTTTCCGTCTATCTAGCTATCTATCTATCTATCTATCTATCTACCTATCTATCTATCTACCTATCTATCTGTCTGTCTGTCTGTTTGTCTGTCTGTCTCTTTGTCTGTCTGTCTAGCTATCTATTTATCTATCTGTCTGTCTGTCTGTCTGTCTCTCTCTCTCTCTCTCTCTCTCTCTCAACGTCTCCCTCTCTCTCTCTCTCCTAGATACACATATATACATATACTGAATACTTTATATTATAATACTCCTGGTGTGCGAAACACGGACAATCATAACTTGTAATAGGATGAAATGTGGACTGTATAATTGATACTATGTCATTCTGCACTCTTTGACCATTGGGTCTGCATCACATTATTGTATACAAGATGCATGTTGTTGTTTATGCAGTAACAGCTGGCAATGTGTTATGGCAGTATGCAACAATAGTGATACCAGTATCCATTGTCAACATCAGGACAGCCACACGACCAGCAGATAACAGACCCACACATAATCACACCGACAATGTGTCATAGTTAAAGTCTGCCTGGCTGACAGAATTCACTATCACATGATACCATGTTATATAGAACCAATACTGTTGTACGGATGCGAGGCGTGGACAGTCAGCAAACAAAGCCAGAGCAAGATTGAGGCAGCCGAGATGTGGTTTCTAAGAAGAATGTTGAGAGTTCCATGGACAGTAAAAAAAAAATGAGACAGTCTTGATGGAGGCAGACACAAGTAGATCATTAAAAGGAAGATTAGGAAAAGACAGGCAACATTTGTAGGCCATTTTATGAGGAAGGGGATTTGGAGCACCTGGTCACAACGGGAAAGCTGGTGGGAAAGAGAGCACCTGGTAGACCCAGGGAGAGAATGCTGGACATACTTGCAGAGTGGCTGGGGATGAGGAGGGTGGGGGAGATGCTGGGGACAACGAGAGAAGAGTGGTTGGAAGTACATGGTCGCCAACGCCAGTGCGGCAGGGCACCTGATAGATGATGATGATCTGTAATTGTACCAGTCCCTCGCTTCAGATTTTAATATATGGATTGTCATGCCGAATTCAGAAATCTAAGTTATTGTTATTCCGATTTTACTTGTAATCTGTCGTTCATCGAAATTTAAATATATTTAGGATGATTAAAAATTGTTCCTGTATACTTCCATTCAGAAAATATTAAGTATATTGCATGTGTCCTATGTTCCGAATTCAATATAGAAATGTATGGTCTGTGTTCCGATTTCAGAAATTTAGCATTGTGTGCATGTGTTCCGATTTCAGAAAATCGTAAGTATATTGCATGTGTCATTGTTCCGAATTCAGAAAATCTTAAGCATATTGTATGTGTCATGTGTTCCTGATTTCAGAAAATCTTAAGCATATTGCATGTGTCATATGTTCCGAATTCAGAAAATCTTAAGCATATTGCAGGTGTCATGTTCCTGAGTATTGCTATCGTTTTACTTTTTCTCTATTTTTAAGGATCATTGCAATCATGGAGGTTACCTTTGTGCTCACCATTTTTTTTCGTCCCATTTTCTACGCAACTTTAATGGCCACAGAAGCTGGCCAGGGGCTTGTTGTTTGTTTTTTACACTGCGATGACGATGATGTCGATGAGGATGATATTCCATGATGCTATGAAGCTCCATCTAGGATTGAGACTGCGTGACAGGGCTGTTGTACTAAACGCTTACTGTCATAATATATCCTGGCTTCAACCAGGCCCGAGAGATACAGACACCTGCGGTGCTGGTCAGAAGATTTGAGCGACACCCTCAGTAACGCATCCGTGAAGTGGATGAGACTTGACTGTGTGGTCCCAGTCTTCCCAATGAGTCCAACCCCATGGGTAGGAGCCGTTTAGAGCCGTAAAATCCCACTACGATATAGTTTTTGAAGGGACTGATACGGATTCGAACCCACACTCTTCCAGTCGCAGTAGTCCGTTGCGTTAACCATTACACCACGGCGACTGTTATCGTTTTACTTTTGACTGAAGCAAAGACATGATGACGAGGGAAGAGGTGCCCTAGACAAAAAATAAATAAATGAATTAAATGAAATAAAATAAACTGCACAATAAACTTCAATGGTTTATGTATGCATACATATCACATTTCAAATTGATCATACTCGATTTGTCGGACCTTTCAAGCAGTACTGGTACCTTAAGTAATACAGAAATGTTCTGAAGGTCAACTTTATTACCTGTGGCATCAACACCACTAACAAGGAAAGCATTGTCCACAGCACATCGTGTTGGTGACAAACAGAGCACCAAAGCAAGGTCACATTTGAACAGCGCAGCATAACTACTATTCAACAGAAGATAGACCCGAGAAAGCAAAAGCCATCATCATATACCCTGCCGCACGGCGTTGGCGATCATGGCCCTCCATATGAGCTGTCCTTTGTCGCTGCAAGTACATCTCCCACCCTGTCTGTCTTCACTCACTGCGCAACTCCATCCAATATTTTCTCCCTGGGTCTACCTGGTCCTCATTTTTTCCCTCTAGCTTTCTTGTTGTGACCAGGTGCTCTAATTTCTCTTGCTTCATAAAATGTCCTGTAAATGTTGCTTGTCTTTTCGTAATCTTCTTCATTAATGTTCTTTTTGTGTCTTAAGGACTGTCGCGTTTGTTTTCTTTGCTGTCCATGGAAATCTTAACATTCTTATAAGAAACTACATTTCAGCTGCCTCAATCTTGTTCTGTCTTTGCGTGTTGGTTATCCACGCTTCACATCCGTACAACAGTATTAGTTCTATATAACATCGAAGAACTTCGTCCTGGTGTTAATTGATAGGTATTTGTTGGTAAGAAAGCTTTTCATTTTCTTGAATGCTGTTTTAGCCTGGCCGATTCTGCTGACTATTCTAATGTGCATCTGCCGTCTGGTGAGATGGCTCTTCCCATATCTTCATCATCATGTGTCCCTGTCGCATGGCGTTGGTAATCATGGCCCTGATACGAATCTACCCCTTGTCGCAGCAAGTACATCTCCCACCCTCTCCGTAACACCACCAAGTACATCCACTCCTAACCAGCACTACATCTCCCCACCCTCTCCGTAACCAGCCACCCTACATCCACTCCGTCCCCTCAGTATATTTCTCCTGGGTCTGCCTGGTGTTCTCTTTCCCTCCATCTTTCCTGTTGTGACCAGGGCTCTAATTGACTTTCCTCATAAAATGTCCCAGGTATGTAAACTTATCTACTATGGCAGCAGGATTCCTTCCCACGCAGTGATTGTGGAAGATCATGCGCCATCAGGTTGTTCTTCTGTTCCATTTTAAGATCCACTCTTGACACTGAAGACAAGAATGTATACTCCTCTGTCTGGTTGACAAGACAGTCCATCATCATCGTAGTTAAATGTCTTTTGGGAAACTTTAAATCGTAAATCTTGACAAATGTGAATGTGCGGATAAATACAAATATCCATGGCTGGAAATATCTGCCTGTTAATGTCCACTTGAAGACAAATAGGGTAGAAGACGTACTTGCAGCGACAAACAGTAGATTCGTGTGGAATGTCCACTTGAACGAGAGAATGGTATGTCATGCCTGACCACTTCCGCGGGCGTTCAACATCCCCTACGGTTGTAGTAAAGCAAATGTTGGAGCTACAGACTGCTATGCTGGTAGCTATGTGAGCTGGTAAGCTGGGCGGGTGCTCAAAAGAGAGATGAAGGCTCATAGGAAGGCAAACGAGGGCTCTTCCATTCCCTATTTTCAGCTCGAAGGCCGATGACCAGATCA
>JAPXFY010000015.1:68110311-68125311 GCA_030674185.1 Monoplex corrugatus
CCTGTCATGCAGGCTCAATCCTAGATGGAACTCCATAGCATCACGATTATCATCCTCATCGACATCATCATTATCGCATTGTAAGAAAGACAAAAACAAAAACAAAAAACTGTGTCAGCTTCTGTAGCCATTAAGGTGGCGTAGAAAGTGGGACGACAAAAAACAAAACAAAACAAAAAACGGAAAAAAGACAGAAAAAAACAAAACAGGTGAGCACAAAAGGTAACCTCCCTGAGTGCGAAGATCCTAAAAAAAACTGCAAAAAGTTAACCCCGTGACTTCATCATCATATCCACCAGCTTTCTGCAGGAAGCTGGTGGATTGGATGAAGGAGTCAGTGGGTTAAGTTTTCGCTTTATTAGCATGGTTGACAATGCATGATGCCGATGGACAGTGTGCGGGGGTCAAAGGGTTAACTTTGACGTGATAGAGATCTAATTGTACAGGTTGTCTCAATACCTTTGTGGTTGTAAGGGAGTATCCGTGGTATTGATTTTGTCATTTATTGTGTTTATTTATTTATTCTGAGGAGCTGGTGGCCCCAACGAATTTGCTACGTAAAATTCGGGCTACTTTCCACTCGATGAGCACGTCGCCACATTGCAGAGCACCGTTTTTTTTTCTGCATGCGTGTGTTTGTGTTTATTCATGAGAGTGGATTTGCTACATAATTGTGTCAGGAACAACTCTTTTGTTGCTATAAGATCTTTAACGTGCGCTGAGTTCGTAATGCACACGGACTTCGATTTATTATTTACTGAAAGACTACCACCCAGACCAAGACTTGAGATCTTAGTGGACGGAAGAGAAAATCCTGTCTAGTCCAATGTGCGAATCGAACCTTAGTTCCTTAGGCTCTAGGCAAACGTTTAAACCACTAGGCCATATACTCTATTGAATGTGTGAATGAAGTGGTAAAGATTAGTATTTATAATCTTCGTACTTTCATTTTTATGTGACTCAAGTGAGTAAGGTATTAAACATATGAATGCAAAACATTACCCACTTACATTTACAAAATATTATATTTTCGAGCCAAAGGGCCTGGGATCGAAACGTTGTGTTTTATAATCCAAAGGATCTTTTACAAACAAGGTATTTTTTAATATTTTGTTTTTACCCTCAAGATCCAGCAGTCATATTTTGTTTTACCACTTACATTTAGTTTTTTTGAAGAGTGAGATGGTACATGTAGATAAAAATAAGTATAGCTTTTGTCTCTTTAACCTAGTGATCGTTATGGACTGAGAAAAATAGAATGACAAAGTATAGAACTCTCCCTCTCTTACTCTTTCTTTCTCTCTCTCTTCTCTCCCCTCAATTATATCTATTCTTAACTCGTTTCTTTTGTACTCTTTCATTTCTCCTTTCTCTCCTTCTATGTATCTCTCTCTTTTTCTTTATTCCTTCTTTCGCTCCTCCCCCCTCTCCTCAACTCCCCCCCCCCCCCCCCAGTGGGGATGCCGGGGGCGTTTCAGTATAAAAGGTACCCCACCTTCTGGAAATTCTGTGTTAGAAATTTCCTCTTTTCTGTCACTCTCTTTGTTTTTGCCTTGTTCCTTTGCTTTCTGTTATTTCTTCCTATTATTTTTTGCCTTAATGGTCCATTCACCTGCATGTGTTCCATAAAGTCTTACGTACTTTTTCTTAGGACCGATAATTGGGTACATGTATTAAGTGCATTTTTGTCTCTAGGGAGGTGAGATATGCGGAAGCAGTTTTAGGTAACATACCTGTTTTTCTATATGTTTTGGTGTCCTTAGGTATGCTTATATTTGTATTCAGGTGTGTTTTTCAAATCCCCTTTCGATAAATTATACAGAGTGGCCAACGCTAGGGGCATGTCCTTAAATTATGCGCGCGAATGCATTGATATGTGTATTTTATTTTATTTTCTTTCTTTTCATTTTTTTCTTGTTGAAGTTTTGTATGTTTTGAAGCGGTTAAATAGCTCTGATATGACTCTTCGCAGTCGGCTGGGCTTTAAACAACAATAACAACAATAACAATTTCGCTCTCCCCTCTTTTTCTCTCTCTTTCTGCTTTTCACTCCTCTCTTTTTTCCTCCCTCTTACTCTGTCTCCGTCTCTTTCTCCACTCCACCTTTATCTCCCTCTCCATTCCCTTCTCTCTTTCCATCTCGAGTGGACGATGTTTTAGAGTGGTGTGCACTTAGCCAAACGGTATTAAAACCTTTGAAAACAGAATACATGCCCATCAAAACCCCTGTCTGAAATATCAGGACAAAAGAATTGCACATCTCAAACTGCATGTTGACTCTAGATCAGCTAAACAAGTGTCTGACCATACTTGGCTTGGAGAAACTACTGAACTATGAACGTAAGTGGTTATCTAATTTTTTTATTTTTTTTTTTATTCAAGTTAAGGAAAGAATTCATACAATAGAAATATATACTGCATTTATGTAGAACATACACATAAATGGATATCATACATGACAATCCAAATATACAGATAGGTGTGTGTGTGTGCTCGTTTATGATCAAAACACACACATATACACACACGCACGCGCGCATGCGAGCTAAGTATCTCATATTGACACAATTTAAACGTTTCCAGCAAAATAGAAGACTTAGTGCCCCGTGATAACATTATACCGACGACATGACTGTAAAATTAGTTTTGCCTTGCACATACTATGTCTAACATCAATACATCCACGTTTTGGGATGAATGTACTGGAGTTCACTTAAAACGTAGCAACTCATTCTATAAACGTGTTGTAGCAATGAGACATCTTTTTAAACATAACTTTTCATGAGAAATTAATGAAGGAAAATATTGCTTTCTTTGAGGAAAAAAACGGATTTGCCTTTAAAAAAAATACACTTGTACATACATCTGTACACTTAAAGGCAGCAGACTATCTGAAGGCTTCTTTATTACTCAAAAGCAAGGACGGACAGCACGTATGCATAGCAGAAAAAATATTCAACTTATCAAAACCAAAAACTAACCTTTTCCAATCGACCTTTTCATTTTCTGGTGCTCGGCTGTGAAATGGACTACCTAACTCACTCACACTTACGATAAAAAAACAACTTTCAAAAATATGTTCCTATTTTCTTCTGGATACAATTTCTTATTTAAAATATTAATGAGATTGTATATATCATTACTAGTTTTTTTTTTAGTAATGTGTGCCCTCACATATGTGTATAATTAAATGTATATGTGTGTTTAAGGATATTATTATACCTATATGTATGCTCTTTATTATCACCAAAATAAAATGTTGTTTTTAGTTAAGTAGCGATCGAGTGCAAGCTTATGTACCGTGGGCGTATGTTTGTAACAAAATTATCATTACATGAAATGTTTATGTTTAGTCGGTAGTGATTGTATGTGGATTTTTTGCATTTGTATTTCTCTTTTGAAATACACATTCTTTTGTTGAAGACACGTCAGTTTAGTGAGTAAATGTGTTTTCTTGTTTCTTATCATTGATCTAACTTTTTAAAAACTTTATTAAAAACTAATTTATTGTATCATTGGAAAATGAAGATCAGTCTCTGTTCTCCCATCAACCTCTCTCTCTCTCGAAGATCAGTCTCTGTTCTTCCATCAACCTCTCTCTCTCTCTGTCTCTCCCTCTGTCTGTCTGTCTGTCTGTCTGTCTCTCTGTCTGTCTCTGTCTCTGTCTCTGTCTCTCTCTCTCTCTCTCTCTCTCTCTCTCTCTCTCCTCTCCTCCTTTCCTTCCTCCCTCTGTGTATCTCTCTTACTCTCTCTTTCTCCCTCACTAACTCTCTCTCCCTCTCCCTGTGTCTCTTTCCCCCTTCTCTCTGTCCCTCCACCTCTCTCTCTCATTCTCTCTTTGTTTCTCTCTCTCTCTCTCTCTCCACACACACACACACACACACACACACACACACACACACACACACACACACACACACACACACACACACACACACACACATCTGTCGATAAAACCAAAAAAGCATGTGGGGAGCTGCATGTCTGGAAATGATGCATCAGAATGGATGGGACGATTGTTGATAAGACATGGTGTTGGTGTATGCGTTTTGTTGTTGTTTGTTTGTTGTTGTTGCTGTTTTCGTTGTTGTTGTTGTTGTTGCTGTTGTTGTTGTTGTTGTTGCTGTTTGTTGTTGTTGTTGTTGTTGTTTGTTGTGTTGTTGTTGCTGTTGTTGTTGTTGTTGCTGCTGCTGCTGCTGCTGTTGTTGTTGTTGCTGTTTTTGTTGTTGCTGTGGTTGTTATTGTTGTTGTTGCTGTTGTTGTTGTTGTTGTTGTTGTTGTTGTTGTTTTAAAGTGAACGCCCAGCATGACATCATCTCTTATTTTATTCCACCTCCCCTCTCCATCTCCTTGTACACGTAAGTGATTTGTTCATTATAATAATAATAGTACGAGCATTTACATGCGACTAATTAGTATTCATACCAAAGCACATTCTACTTCTGTAAATCAGTTACATCTATTTCATTTACCACTCTTACTTACTAAGATAATTTGTCATTTTGTCATGAAGGAGAGATGTTGTCTCTGATACATCATGTTATGGTTCATTTCATTGTTTCTGTAAAAACATATGACCAGTATGCAACTTTGTCAACTGACTCAACAAGCATATAACAAAATAACACTCACACACAGACATACAAAGTTACTTTCATGCTCACATAAGCACACACACATAAGCACACACACACACACACACACACAGAAAGACAGAGGGAGACTAGACTTACAGGCACACACACACATATGTGCACACACATGCACACACACACACACAAACACACACACACACAAACACACACACACAAACACACACACACACACACACACACACACACACACACAACACACACAAACACACACACAAACACACACACAAACACACACACACACACACACACACAACACACACACACACACACACACACACACACACACACACACACACACACACACACACACACACACAAACTAACTTAATTTAAAGTGAGAGGCAGACCTAAGGAAAACCTAGAACGATAGTTTGACAGACACCTAGACTTTACACGGCATATCTTATTTCAGACCTTGTAACTCACGACAGACCGCACAATGTCCACGTGATACCCCTGGAGTCACGAGCAGACAGACAGAAAAAGCAGAAAGAAACATCTGTGAGCAAACAGATATCCAAAAAATGCATAGCTCCTTGTGGAGAAAATATATATATACACTGTACACTTCTAGTCTGCAGAGGTTGGGGGAAATGTAGCTAGGTGAAATACTGTATTATTCATTTATAGCTAGAGGGTATATTATTGTATCAGTCATCTATAGCTAAATGAAATATTGCATTATTCATTTATAGCTAGACGAAATACTGTATTATACCTGGATGAACTGCTGTATTATTTTGTTTCTCTCACCCTATCCACCAGCTTCCTGCAGGAGGCTGGAAGGATAGGTGAGGGAGTCAAAGGGTTAGGTTTCGGCAGTTGGTGGATAGTGTGGAGTCAAGAGTTAGAATCAAATTTGACATTGGTATGTGAGGGTTGGAACAAATATGTGTTTATCAATATTTTTTTTTCTCCATTGGGACGTTTTTGTGTGAGAGAGAGAAGTGTCGACAGTTGTATACAACAGCAATTTTCTGCTGATTCCATGTTTGTATTCTCTGTCTAAACTGCCATCTTGTGGGAACAATGCACCAAAGTATCTGAGTTCATCTGAATTCATCTACCTGCTTTCAATGATTCAGAAGAGGAAAGGGATGTACAGAACGCAATCTTTGTGCTGAGCAGCTGATTGAGAACAGTTGATAACAACAAGGAATTGAACATGACATTTACTGATCAAGAGAAAGCATTTGTGACTTCCCACCACGAAATCAGTCTTAACTCGCAGTCAGTCGAATAGCACTAGGAGCTGAAAAGGTGACTGAGGGTCTATCTGGGTGTTTTGACTTTTTCTCAAAATTGATTTCTGTAGACTATAATCCATCCCCCACAGAATTTTTTTTTTCTTGAAAAAATATTAATCAATCTAAATGGTATTTTAATGCACTGATCGCAGCAGAAAGAACGCAATTTCCTTCCAAAAGTACCTATTTTTGTCTCTTATTATGAACCGTAACCTGTACAGTACCCGCACATGTAATATACTGATGGAAAGCTCTTTGGTGCACCTTTCAGATAATGACAGCGAAAATTAGAAACAAACTGGGTCAAAACCACCAAATAAAGAAATTCAAGAAAAATGTGTAGGAGAGCACACAAAAACTTTAGAGGCCGTTTTCTCAAAATGGCCGTCATAAAACTTAATGACTTTAAACATACATAACTTCTACATTTTTTTGAGTACAAGCTTTATTCAGTACCAAAATAATCAGCAGAATGTCCATTTTCCAGTGATATGTATATCTTAAATCGCCCAAAATGCTAGTTAAGACTGATTTGGTGGTGGGAGGTCACATTTGATAGAGTGAACAGATGTCAGTTGTGGAAAGTGCTTGAATAATATGGAGTCAAAGGCCAATTTCAAGGAAACATCATGGCAATGTACAGAAACAGCCCACGCGCAGTTAGACCGTCACAGGGATTAACAAAATGGCTTCCCATCATCTCGAGGGTTAGACAGAGATATATGCTGCCCCCTTTGCTGTTTATCGCATATATGGACAAACCATCTAAAGGATCCAGAGATGACCCTTCTGCTTTCAATAAACTTTTCACTGAACTCCATTTTGTGATGATTAGAACGTCATCCATGGGAATCAAGAAAAATCACAACAGCAGATCAGTAGCAACAATGAGGCCTGCAAGAATTATCACCTAAAAACTAGCATCTCCAAAACAGATGTTCTGAGTCAGCAGAATCCCCTCTCTACTAACTATAAATCATTGATTGATAGCTGGTTGAAATACAGCATTGTTCATTTATAGCGAGATGAAATGTTGTATCATTCATTAATCACTAGCTGAACTACACTATCACTGATTAAAAGATACATAAAGTCAGGCATTACTAAGTTAAAAATAAATGAAATGCCGAATAATTTATTTTAAAGTTAGATGAAATCCTGTTTTACTCATTGATGGCTCATGATACATACTGCCACACTCATTTATAGGTAGATGAAATAATTCAGTATTCATTTATATAAAAAGATGATAATGTATTAATTACACACAGATAAAAATAACTCATTATCTTTCGATAGATTAATAAAAAAAAAATGCACCGTTCATTTATAGATAGATGAAATATTTCATTTCTGAATTGTAGATGTGATGAAATAATGTTTAACTCATTTGTAACGAGAAACAAATAATGTATTGTATATTTACAGAGATACACTAAATAATGTATAGCTATTTCATAAAGACTTAACACGATGGAAGCATAAAGTCGAGTGTTTTGCTTTTGTAAACAGTCAGATGCCTGTCAATTAACATCAGAAAGAGAGTCCTTGAATGTTATATAGAACCAATACTGTTGTACGGATGCGAGGCGTGGACAGTCAACAAACAAAGCCAGAACAAGATTGAGGCAGCCGAGATGTGGTTTCTAAGAAGAATGTTGAGAGTTCCATGGACAGCAAAGAAAACAAACGAGACAGTCTTGATGGAGGCAGACACAAGTAGATCACTCATAAGGAAGATTAGGAAAAGACAGGCAACATTTATAGGCCATTTTATGAGGAAGGGGGATTTGGAACACCTGGTCACAACGGGAAAGCTGAAGGGAAAGAGAGCACCAGGTAGACCCAGGGAGAAAATGCTGGACGGACTTGCAGAGTGGCTGGGGACGAGGAGGGTGGGGGAGATGCTAGGGGCAACGAGAGATAGAGACGGATGGAAGTCCATGATCGCCAACGCCATGCGGCAGGGCACCTGATGATGATGAAACAGTCAGAAAATCACCGAACAATAGTTATGTCCCTCATACGATCATAGAGTGGAACAACGGGGTCATGTTGGTATACATGCATGCAAACACTCACATTACAACAACCAATCAAATACTCAGCATAGCTGCTGTCTAAGTTTTGCATACTTTCCATGACAAATGGGATTCTCCTTAACTAACACAGCAGCAGTGGAAAATTCAGTGAAACATACTGAAACGTTTTTTCAACTCTTTTTTTCTTTTTGGACAAAACAAAAAAAACATAAAAACAAAAATAACGATAGAAATGGCAAAACATTTTTATGATAACAAATGACAAGACTGACCAAAAGTAACATATATTTGGTTCAACAAAAGTAACATTTATGCATCATATCCACAGTTCTACTATATGCCATCCATACTGCAATAAACACGACACACTAAAACCATGAAAGCATAAATAGTAACATACAGCAGCAGCAGCTTGTTAATTTTCCGTCATGCACAATAAAACTAACTGACATTTTGTAATTAAGCAAAAGTTAATTACAATAATGATTTGCAAGTTTCGTGTATCCACTTAACGTTTGTGCTCTATGTGTATTTATCTATCATAAGCTATCAAAATTACATGATAATACGCATCAAACACAGCGATGTAATTGTGACCTCCCACCACGAAATCAGTCTTAACTAGCATTTTGGGGCATTTTGAGATATACATATCACTGGAAAGTGTACATTCTGCTGATTATTTTGGTACTTGAATAAAGCTTGTACTCAAAAAAAATATAGAAGTTATGTATGTTTAAAGTCATTAAGTTGTATGACGGCCATTTTAAGAAAACGGCCTCTAAATTTTTTTGTGCTCTCCTACACATTTTCCTTAAATTTCTTTCTTTGGTGGCTTTGACCCAGTTTGTTTCTAACTTTCGCTGTCATTATCTGAAAGGTGCACCAAAGGGCTTTCCATCAGTATATTACATGTGTGGGTACTGTACCGGTTACGGTTCATAATAAGAGACAAAAATAGGTAATTTTGGTAGGAAATTGCGTTCTTTCTGCTGTGATCAGTGCATTAAAATACCATTTTAAATTGATTGATAATATTTTTTTTTCTAGAAAAAAATTATGTGGGGGATAGATTATGTCTATAGAAATCAATTTTGAGAAAAAGTCAAAACACCCCAAATAGACCCTCAGTCACCTTTTCAGCTCCTAGTGCTGTTCGACTGACTGCGAGTTAAGACTGATTTCGTGGTGGGAGGTCACAATTACTCAGACGCCTTTTGTTAACATTATAAATCATGTATCGCACTATGTTATATTCGTATCGTGTTGTATTGTATTGGATATTGTTTGAATGGTGTTGGTTTTAAGACCTAGTCACCAAGGTATGAGGATGCTTATTCTAACTTCAACCATTGCGAAAGTCCTTCAGACATACACAATACTTTTACACACTTACACACACTTACACACACACTCACACACATACACTTACACACACACACTTACACACTAACACTTACAACTCACACACACTTACACTTACTCACACTTAACATACACTTACACACACTTACACACACACACGCTTATACACACACATACATACACATATACACACGCACGCACGCACGCACGCACACACAATTATACTCATATATACACACACACACACTGATAAAGTTATATTATACACACAGACACACACAGACACACACAGACACAGACACACACAGACCACACACACACACCACACACAACACAATCACACACACACACACACACACACACACACACACACACACACACACACACACACACACAAGATACACAGACACATTCACTGAAACACACAGATATACACAATTACACACATACACACACACAAAATTATACTCATACACACACACTCACACACACACACACACACATACACACGCACACACACACACACACACACACACGCGCGCGCGCACACGCACACACACACACACACACACACACGCACACGCACACATACACACACACACACAAACAAACAAACAAACAAACAAACAAACAAACGAAAGCCCAAGAATTGATAAAATGGACAACTACATATAAAAATGTAAACATCCCAAGTTTCACATTTGACTCCCGATAATCTTTTTAGGACCGATATGAATATTGAGGCAGCCGAGATGTGGTTTATAAGAAGAATGTTGAGAGTTCCATGGACAGCAAAGAAAACAAACGAGAGACAGTCTTGACGGAGGCAGACACAAGTAGATCACTCATAAGGAAGATTAGGAAAAGACAGGCAACATTTATAGGCCATTTTATGAGGAAGGGGGATTTGGAACACCTGGTCACAACGGGAAAGCTGGAGGGAAAGAGAGCACCGGGTAGACCCAGGGAGAAAATGCTGGACGGACTTAAAGAGTGGCTGGGGACGAGGAGGGTGGGGGAGATGCTAGGGGCAACGAGAGATAGAAATGGATGGAAGGCCATGATCGCCAACGCCATGCGGCAGGGCACCTGATGATGATGATGACGCATATCACGTTTGATTCTAGTAGAACGATTCTAAGCGTTAGAATGATGTGAGAGTTTTCGAGAAAACGTAAGTAACAATGACATAATTTGAACAGGTAAATTACATGTAAAAGATCAAAACGTGTTTTGTGCACACCGAGCTTTGCCATGCTTCAAGGTGTTTACTCAATGTTTACTCAAGAAAAGTATTCTGAAAATCATTTCTAAAAAATTACATCAGATCAATCTTTGTTAGTACCCATGCTTCAAGGTGTTTACTCAATGTTTACTCAAGAAAAGTATTCTGAAAATCATTTCCAAAAAAATTACATCAGATCAATCTTTGTTAGTTACAATTTCAGAATCATTAGTTCACAGTCCTGTTAATGCATTACTTTAACTTTAATCGGTTTGTGTTTTAGTGTTACAATTTCCCTTCACGTTGTTGAAGTTAATTGTTAGTGTTAAGTTCTCGTTCCATTTTACTGTTCCCCCACCTACTAATGTCTTTTTCCTCTGTCTTCCCTTTGTCCAAATCCAACCCGTCCAACTATCTTTCTACATTTTATTTTGCTCATTCTTTCTTTTTTTTATTTTATTTTTTTATTTTTTATTCCCCCCTCCCCCCTCCCCTCCCCCGTCTAATATCACTTATAGTGAAAAGACGTTAAATCAAAGAACGAACGCTTCAAGGTGTAACTCGACCTATGCAAGGTATCAATGATTTTTGTGAGGACGTGTCATAGTTATTGAGATATGTGCAACCATCTGTTATGAACAAGTGACTACGTGCACGCTTCCATTGGTCGATATGTGCAACATGTGCACACTTGGTTTTCTTTTTTCGTTCATTTATCACAGCGTAAAAAATGTATAGTAGTTAATGATAATAGCAATGTCTTACATTGCACTGTGTCGTGTAGTATTGTATCGTATCGTAGCGTATCGTGTCGTGTCGTGTCGTGTCGAGTCGAGTCGAGTCGAGTCGAGTCGAGTCGAGTCGTAATGTATCGTATCGTATCGTATCGTATCATATCGTATCCTATCCTATCCTATCCTATCCTATCCTATCCTATCCTATCCTATCCTAATCCTATCCTATCCTATCCTATCCTATTGTATTGCATTGTATAGCATTGTATTTGCAATGTATTGCATTGCATTGCATTGCATTGTATTGTATTGTATTGTATTGTATTGTATTGTGTTGTGTTGTGTTGTGTTGTGTTGTGTTGTGCTGTGCTGTGCTGTGCTGTGCTGTGCTGTATTGTGCTGTATTGTATTGTATTGTATTGCATCGCGTTGCATTGCATTGCATTGTAATGTATTGTATTGTATTGTATTGCATTGCATTGCATTGTATTGTATTGTATCGTATTGTATCGTATTGTATTGTATTGTATTGTGTCATCTTCTATTGCATTACATTTGCAATGTGTTGCGTTGTATTGCTTAATATCGTATTGCATTTGCTATGTATTGCATTGCATTGTATTGCATTTGCAAAGGTTATACTGTATTATATTGCATTGTGTTGGGTTGCATTGCGATGGATTGCATTGCATTGCATTGCATTGTTTGGTATTGTGTTATATCGACATCAGCTATGTAGCTTATTGATCACTCAGTTTATCCAGTTTGATCATAATACTGACCTTGTTTTCTCTGCTCAGCAAGCTTTGTCTAGTTGTATAAATAAAGAAGAAGACATGTTGCTTTAAGATGTGTTACAAAGACGATAACAGTGAATTTGCGTTTCCACAATAGAAACGTGTAACTGAAAAAAAATGTATGATTTCACAAAGTTATGATTGCTACATTTCGACAATGTTTGATTTGAAGATTAATGGTCTCTTTTTTTCATGATGTTTTGATTGGATTTTTCTTTTGTTTGTTTGTTTGTTTGTTTGTTTGTTTGTTTGTTTGTTTGTTTGTTCGTTTGTTTGTTCGTTTGTTTGTTTGTTTGTTTGTTTGTTTGTTTGTTTGTTTTTTGTTTGTTTGTTTGTTTGTTTGTTTGTTTGGTGGTTGGTTGGTTGGTTGGTTGGTTGGTTGGTTGGTTTTTTGTTTGTTTGTTTGTTTGTTTGTTTTGTAAATGAACACATTTTGAGACAGACTCTCTCTAAATAAAAGTGTAACAAAACTATTATCGGAAAATATGTACGCTTGCATTACTATGTGTTTTTTTTAATAGATCTCTTACTCCCATACGTAGCACTCATTTTTCCTCTTCTCCCCTCTCACTCCCTCCGTTCTCTCCTTTCAACTCGAAAGTCTGTCTGTCTGTCTGTTTGTCTGCCTGTCTGTCTGTCTGTCTCTCTCTCTCGCTCTCTGTCTCTGTCTGTCTGTCTCTCTGTCTCTGTCTCTCTGTTTGTTTTTGTCACACACACACACACATACACACACACACACACACATACACACACACACGCATGCACACACACGCATGCACACACACACACACATACACACATACACACTCATACACATGCACGCATACACACAAATACACACACATACACACTCTCTCTCTCTCTCTCACATATACAAACACACACGCGCGCGCGCACGCACGCACGCACACACACACGCACGCACACACACGTAGACACATTCCTCTGGTCCTGGATTTCCCGGTTTCCCCTGTCCTGTCCAACATTGGTGCCAGACCTCAAGGGAAGACTACGTTCTTTGTGTGTTCACAGAGACTACAGTTTATATGTCAATGCTTTGTATCACTGCCATTAGGGACGGTCTGATCATTCAGACAGTCGTGTGTACCAGATGTATTGTATGTTTCCCTTTATCCTGCCTATTCTATTCAGCAATTTATTTCATACTAACCTCTTATTGTTTTCGTGTCCCATTTGTGAACCGTTTCACTGGTCAAAGACATGGGATAATATTCATACTGCTTGAAGATGGACATGATAATCATAATGCTATGTAGTTGCATTCTGGACTGAGAGTGCATGAGGAAGCTGTATTTTATGCCTTTTTTATAATTGGTATCCTGGCGTCAGAACAAGATTGAGGCAGCTGAAATGTAGTTTCTAAGAAGAATGTTTAGAGTTCCATGGACGGAAAAGAAAACAAACGAGACAGTCTTGAAGGAGGCAGACGCAAAAAGAACATTAATGAAGAGGATTAGGAAAAGATAAGAAACATTTATAGGACATTTTATGAGGTAAGAGAAATTACAGCACCTAGACACAACAGGAAACCTGGAGGAAAAAAAGCACCAGGTAGATCCAGGGAGAAAATATTGAACGGACTTGCAGAGTGGATGAAGACAGAGAGGGTGGGAGATGTACTTGCAGGAACAAAGGATGGATTTGTATGGATGGCCATGATCGCGAACGCCATGCGACAGGACACGTGATTATGATGATCATTATGATATGAGATATACAAACACCTGTGGAACTAGAAGAAAATAAGCAACACTATCAATTACGCAATTTGTGAATTAGATGAAACTCAACTATGTGGCCCCAGTCTTCCCAGTGAGTGTATAGCACGCTCAGCTAAGCTGGGAACCGATTGGTAACGAAAACTCCCATAATGATTTTGACAACACTGATGGGATTCGAACGCATAACCTTCCAGTCATTATTTCCCTTTGAGGTTACCACTGCACTACGATGATTTGTGTCGATTGTTTTTGGTTATGTCGCACGTAAGAGCGAAACAAGTTTTGTACTGTCATACCTACCGGTGTCTGTAATATCAAATATTTTGATAGCTTGTCACGGAACCGTGTCTTCATGACAAATATTGTAATTTTGTTTTCATCCCGATAGGACCACAGGGACTTTTTTTTTTTGGGGGGGGGGGGGGGTTCAGTATTATCATATATGTGCTGATTGCTGATGCTGCATGGGTGACACTTACCAGCTTTTCTATTGCTGGCTCAAGAAATCTGTCAGATAATTGCTAGCAGATTGGGTGATACGCATATGGAGTTGTCCAAGTACGGTGAATCCCTCTTGAAATAACTCCCATAATTCCAATGATTTGAAGATCAAATTTTCTCCCTCCCTGATCTCGTCATCCTCTTTTTTTTCTTCTCCTGTCAAAGACATCTGTTGTGTGTAGTTAAATCCTCGTCTGTCTTTTGAAATCATTTTTATGCAAAAACTTTTGTTTATTTTTTTTTTTCAAACTGTTTATTTAGTGTTAACAATACACGTATACAAATAACATTAACAATTATGAGAAATGTACAACCTAAGCTAACAATTATGAGCAATGTATAAGCAACCAGATTAAAGACTTGAAACTCACAGTAAGTCATCCACACCTTTAACAAATGGCATACATATTTGCATGGCGTGCAGTCATTGTCAATAATGAAGAAAATAAGATATACTGCACATCGGTAGGTCAAAGATAGGGGCAAAACCAAGTGTTTGTTGTGAATGCATGGTGAATCTCATCAAAATCATCCGAAACCACCACTCGATGTTCAAAGGGTAGGGACGTGGGGGAGGGGAAAACTCTTGTCTGATCAAGGATTGAACCTAGCTTTCTGATGTCCTAGACGGTGCTTTACCCACTACGCCCACACCGGTGAGACGTGTGCCATTGAAAATATGAGATCGTTTG
>JAPXFY010000015.1:68135311-68142811 GCA_030674185.1 Monoplex corrugatus
TGTGCTAAGAAGAAAGAGATCATTAAAGAGAGTTTTATTGAGATTGTTTCGTCTTTTTGTCAAAATCTAGACCAAGTACTTGCGTTCACAAGCTTGTTCTATATCCATACTAAAGAGAGTTTTGTTGAGATTGTTTCGTCTTTTTGTCAAAATCTAGACCAAATACATGCGTTCACAAGCTTGTTCTATATCCATACTATCTTGAGATAATGGAAGATGTAACTTTGTTTATTTTTGTGGTTTTTTTTTTGGCTAATTATATTATGTTTTTGTTGGATTTTCCTGCATATAGTTTTTGTCGTACCATGTTGACATTTGGTCTATACACAGTTTTAACGTTGTTGTTTTTTTGTTTTTTTTTAGATATATCATTCCTTGATGTGTTTAGAACAGTGTCGTCAGCAAGCATGCGATATTCAATAAAGATTGACATTATGCGTGAGGATATGTTATGTTTTGGACGAGACACAACATTAGATTGGATATAGAGCCAAACGATACCCTCTCTTCGCAACAGAAATTTCTATGAGCATATACCCTATATACCTTTACCCTAAGGTATGAGTGAAAGGGGGAAAAAAGAAAATATATGGGTATTATTCAGACAGACGGTAAAATTAAAAAAACAAAAACAAAAAAACCCCAGTGTCATGGTCTTAGAAACCGAGATTTTTTTTAAGTCTAAGGATATATTTCTAATCGAATTGCATTTATAGCTGATAGCCACAAGTTTCTCAAATTGCAAAAATCCAGTCTTGCACAACTAATGTTAACGGAATCCCAACTGAAGTGAGTGAAAGTAGTGAAAGAGTTTCCATGAATTTTATCATGTGTCTTTGAACATGCTTTTCCGGTGGTTTAAAAAGTCAGATATTAGTGATATTGGCATATACGAGTAAACCATTTTTTTAGTCCCCTCTCTTTGATTAAGGATTATGTTAGCTTTTTTCTTTTAATCTGTTTGAAAGATCTTCTGATGACATACATAAGTTGAACATATGTGTTAGGATTTCAAGAATGCGAGGCATGATTAGTTTGAAAAATATATTTTATGTTTCATTATCTAATCAAGAGAAGAGAGGGACATAGGGAGAGAGGGAGAGAGGAAGGGAGGACAGACAGAAAGACAGACAAAGAGAGAGAGACAGACAGACAGACAGACCGAAACAGACAAGACAGAGAGTCACAACACAAACAATTCTAATTGCTTAGGCTATAAATATAATGCCATATCACAATGTCAGAAATGAGCTGGTGCTTGAGAGGGAATACTGAAGATAGAAATGCTTTTTGTATGACAACATATCAAACGATAATAGTATTACTCACAAACATAAAAAGACGCGCGCGCGCGCACACACACACACACACACACACACACACACACACACACACACACACACACACAACACACACACAGAGGCACACACATGCACACATACATAACAAGATACACATACACAACAACATAACAACACACACATACACACACACACACACACACACACACATACACACACACACACACCAACACACACACAACACAACATACACACTTCAACACACAAACACATACACACACACACTCTCTCTCTCACTTTCTCTCTCTCTCTCTCTCTCTCTCTCTCTCTCAACACACACACACCACACACAACACACACACCACACACACACACACACACACACGGGTACGTGCATGCAGATGATGAATATGAAACGGTGGTAGCTGTTTTTCAGAGGAACCAAGGCCATTGTCTCCAAAGAGAAAATCATGTTAATTATTCAGCCAGTTTTCACACCGATCATTCTGTTTGCCTAACGTGTCATGGCACTGGGAGATCAATGGATGCTCCTATCATTATTTTTATTCAGCACTAACATTAGCTGCAATCGGACAGGAGAAGAACTAATGAAAGTGTCCTGGAAGAACTTGATACCACCAGAAAACTACTAGCAGACATCAACAAGAGAAGACTAAAATACATTGGCCATATATCACGCAGCAAGAACACAGACATCATGGTAACCATCTTTCAAGGCAAAAAGGAACAAAGGCAGACCTCCAATCTCATACATCGAGAACATAACAACCAACATCATCATCATCATCGTCATGTGCCCTGCCACATGGCGTTGGCGATCATGGCCCTCCACACAAATCTATCCCCTGTCGCCGCAAGTACGTCTCCCACCCTCTTTATCTTCAGCCACCCTGCAAGTCCGTCCAATATTTTCTCCCTGGGTCTACCCGATGCTCTTTTTCCCTTCATTTTCCTGTTGTGACCAGGTGCTCTAAATTCCCCTTTCCTCATAAAATGTCCTATAAATGTTGCTTGTTTTTTCCTAATCTCCTTTATTAATAATTGTCTGTGTCTTCTTCCTTCAAGACTGTCTCGTTTGTTTTCTTTGCTGCCATGGAAACTCTCAACATTCTTCTGAGAAACCACAATTTCAGTTGCCTCAACTTTGTTCTGACTTTGGTGTTGACTATCTAGCCAAATCAGTGGCCTAAATATTCAAGAAATTGTCTACGAAAGTCAAGACAGAGCGGCCTGGAGGGATATGGTGGTGTCCAAGTGTGTATGGCGGCTTACACCGAACCCGGTGACGCCGACAGATGAGACAGGTGAGACTAACAGCAGCAGTGTGTGATCATTTTTTATCTCTTTTATCACTTGGTTCCAAGGGCATCAGCGCATATGGAACTCATTCCGTGTGAAAAGACGTCATCTTGAAAATTGAAACTGAAACTGAAAACTGAAACTAACATTAGCGAAAGAAACTTCCCCCTTTCTCCACTGTACAACCACTCTCATTTGAAAAATTCCATCTTTACTTACGTATATATGTGTGTGTGCGTGTGTGTGTGTGCGTGTGTGTGTGTTTGGTGTGTGTGTGTGTGTTGTGTGTGTGTGTGTGTGTGTATTTAGTTTGTTTATTTGTGGTGTGTGTGTGTGTGTGTGTGGTGTGTGTGTGTGTGTGTGTGTGTGTGTGTGTGTGTGTGTGTGTGCGGCGTGTGCGTGTGTGTGTATGTGTGTGTGTGTGTGTGTGTTGTGCGCGCACACACACGCGCGCGTCTGTGTCTGTATGTGTATGTATGTGCGTCTGTGCGTGTGAGTGTGTGTGTGTGTGTGTGTGTGTGTGTGTAGTGTGTGTGTGTGTGTGTGTGTGTAGTTGGTGTTGTGTGTGCGTGCGCGCATGGGTGTTTATTCAAAATAACAAGCCCGTTTGTTTGAGCAAATACACAAACATCCTAATCAAATGATACGACGCTTACATGGGACCCAAATACACGCACCTGGTAATGACACAGAAAAATAATAAATTGATAATAAGTGAGTGAGAGAGAGAGAGAGAGAGAGAGAGAGAGAGAGAGAGAGAGAGAGAGAGAGAGAGAGAGAGAGACTCATTAACAAACTTACTGAAGAATATCTATAACATAACCTACACCTTCCAACCCGCCAACCTACTCAAATCTGAGTCAGTGTCTACATACATGAACCAAATTCATGAACTGCAACACTCATCAAAAAGCCAAACCTGGGCGATGTTCTCTCATACATGCCAAAGGCGTAAAACCTTCACTAAATATTGAAACAGGGGACCACACAGGGACATACACACCCGCTCTCTGCTTGATTGAAAATTCTGAGTTCCCATGCTCAACAATTGCCACCAGGGATAATCAGAACCAACATTATCTGGCACTGGAATCCGGTCACTGGAACCACAGGGAGAGCAGAGTAGCTTCAGCTAGAGACATGGCTTTATCAAATATTGTTGAACATAATAATTATGAGGTATCATAAGACTCGTTTTGCCTGGCCATGAACTGATATGACTATAAGGTATCATGCAGACTTGTTTTGCCTGGCCATGAACTGATATGACTATAAGGTATCATAAGACTCGTTTTGCCTGGCCATGAACTGATGTGATTATAATGTATCATAAGACTCGTTTTGCCTGGCCATGAACTGATATGACTATAAGGTATCATACAGACTTGTATTGTCTGGCCATGAACTGATATGATTATAAGGTATCATAAGACTCGTTTTGCCTGCCATGAACTGATATGACTATAAGGTATCATAAGACTCGTTTTGCCTGCCATGAACTGATATGATTATAAGGTATCATACAGACTCGTTTTGCCTGCCATGAACTGATATGACTATAAGGTATCATAAGACTCGTTTTGCCTGGCCATGAACTGATATGACTATAAGGTATCATAAGACTCGTTTTGCCTGGCCATGAACTGATATGATTATAAAGTATCATAAGACTCGTTTTGCCTGGCCATGAACTGATATGACTATAAGTATTATAAGACTCGTTTTGCCTGGCCATGAACTGATATGACTATAAGGTATCATACAGACTTGTATTGTCTGGCCATGAATTCACATAATTATAAGGTATCACACAGACTGTCAACACGCAGAGCCGGAACAAGATTGAGGCAGCCGGAATGTGGTTTCTAAGAAAAAACGTTGAGAGTTCCCTGGATAGCAAAGAAAACAAACGAGACAGTCTTGATGGAGGCAGACACAAAAAGGTCATTGATAAGGAAGGTTAGGAAAACACAGGCAACATTTATAGGCTATTTTTTTTAAGGAAAGGGGAATTAGAGCACCTGGTCACAACAGGAAAGCTGGAGGGAAAAAGAGCACTAGGTGGATCCATGAAGAAAATATTGGACGAGCTTGCAGGGTGGCTGAAGACGGAGAGGGTGGAAGGTGACAAGGGATAAATGCATAGACAGGGCCATGATCGCCAACGCCATGCGGCAGGGCACATGGTGATGATGATGATCATACAGACTATTAGTTTTACTACTACTGCTGCTATTACCCCTACTAACAGTGGTAGTACAACAACAAAACAACAAGAGCAACAGCAACAACTGCTGCTGCTGCTGCTGGGAGACTCCGTAGAGAGATGGACACCAGAGGACAGAAAGGCAAGCCTAACTATGTCAGCTATCAGCTTGTCCCTCTCCTGAAACACACCACACAAACATTCTCGGTGAAGGAAAACACCAAACTCATCAATTCCTCTTTCATGTCCACTTTACACATCAATGCCAGACTTGGATCCTGGATCCTAGAACCACAAAATTACAACATGTGAGATGTGTTTGTTTGAGAAGGCTCTACACAAAAGAGAGGCATGATATGATCATAATAGCACCAGGATCAGAGAAATGGTGGGAACTACATCACTCTTCCACCATCATCATCATCATCATCATCATCATCATCATCATCATCATCATCATCATCATGTGCCCTGCCGTATGGCGTTAGCGATCATGGCCCTCCATACAAATCTGTCTTTTATCGCTGCAAGCACCTCTCCCACCCTCTCTGTTTTCATCTATTCCGCTAGTCCGTCCAACGTTTTCTTTCTGGGACTACCTGGTGTGCTGTTTTCTTCCAGTTTCCTGTTGTGACCAGGTGCTCTAATTTCTCTTGCCTCATAAAAAGTCCTACAAATGTTGCTTGCCTTTTCCTGATCTCTTTTTAGTTGATTTTCTTTTTGTGTGCGCCTCTTTCAAGATTGTCTCGTTTGTTTGTTTGTTTGTTTGTTTGTTTTTTTGTTGTCCATTGAACTCTTAACATTATTCTTAGAAACCACACTCCATCACATTCATCAACAAACAATTAACTGATTTAGTCTTCTGACCAGAACACAAGCCCAGCAGCTGGGTCATTAAACATGTGGCAATAATTTGCTTGGGGTTTGAAACAAGAGGCATACTATGGAAGACCTTTATCCAGAGCGTGAAGGAGACCATGATGTGGGATGGTCTCTTTCTCCTTTTCATACCTTCCAACTCTCTGTGTACCACCATTCTTTCTTCCTGCGAGAACCGTAGTGCTATGTGGCAGAGAGAAGAAAGAACGAAAAGCATATGAATAGAATCTTATTAGGAAAAAAAAAAAAGTCTGAAAAAGAGAAGAAAACTCATGATAAAATCGATGATGATGATGATGATGGTGATAGTGGTGGTGGTGGTGGTGGTGGTGGTGGCAGTGGTGGTGGCGGCGATGATGATGATAGATGATGATGATGATGATGACGATGATGATGATTAAAAATTGAAATATACACACACACACAAATGATTACTATGATGAAATTAAGAAAATCATACCATAGAACGTATTACGACAAACGAAACAATAAAAATGTTAATGGAGCTGGCTTAGCCATGACATATGGTCTGCACATGCGGCACAGGGACAATTTAGCCTAGAGTGCACATGGAAATGCAAGCGAAACAAAAAGCAGGCATATTATCAACAACAACAAAAAACGAAAAAAAAAAAAAAAAAACGAAAATAGCAACTCATAACTGCAAAACTAGAGTGACGCATCATCACCACCTCTATCTCAATACCCCTTCCCTCATTCTGTTAGCTACAGAACCCAGCCAAATAGGCATTATCGTTTGCTCATTGCTGATACAATCCCCATTGTGCTCGACACAACACAAAACACATGAATCAACAAACTCCCATAAAGGCTAGAGAAGAATAGCGAGGTCTGGTAATTATTCCGCCCTCCCCTCTTGCTGTTTCTGTTTTCGCTTATGACAAATGAATGACTACTTCGGCTTGGTCATTGTGTCCGTCCATTGACCTTAGACTCGATAGCTGTTTCCCCCCTTAGACATTTGACCTGCTAATTGTATTTGTCCATAATCGTTTGACTTCTTAACAGTGTCTCTCTGTAGCCATTTCACGTGCCTGTCCATTAAATTGACTTGGTCATTGTGTCTGTCCATAGTCGTTCGATTTGTTACTTTTGTCTGTCCATAGCCGTTTGATTTGCCACTTTTGTCTGTCCATAGCTGTTTGATTTGTCAATTTTGTCTGTCCATAGCTGTTTGATTTGTCAATTTTGTCTGTCCATAGCTGTTGATTTGTTACTTTTGTCCGTCATAGCTGTTTGATTTGTCAATTTTGTCTGTCCATATCCGTTTGATTTGTCACTTTTGTCTGTCCATAGCTGTTTGATTTGTCACTTTTGTCTGTCCATAGTCATTTGATGTGTCGATTTTGTCTGTCCATAGCCGTTTGATTTGTCACTTTTGTCTGTCCATAGTCGTTTGATTTGTCACTTTTGTCTGCCCATAGTCGTTTGATGTGTCGATTTTGTCTGTCCATAGTCATTTGATGTTCGATTTGTCTGTCCATATCGTTGATGTGTCGATTTTGTCTGTCCATAGTCATTTGATGTGTCGATTTTGTCTGTCCATAGTCGTTTGATGTGTCGATTTTGTCTGTCCATAGTCGTTTGATTGTCACTTTTGTCTGTCCACGTAGTGGATTTGTCACTTTTGTCTGTCCATGGTAGTTGGATTTGTCAATTTTGTCTGTTCATGGTAGTTGGATTTGTCAATTTTGTCTGTCCATAGTCATTTGATTTGTTAATTGTGTCTGTCCATAGTCATTTGACTTGTTAATTGTGTCTGTCCATAGTCGT
>JAPXFY010000015.1:68147811-68155311 GCA_030674185.1 Monoplex corrugatus
TTGTTTGGTATGTTTGTTTGTTTGTTTCTTCTTTTTCTTTCTTTCTTTTCATTCTGTTTTTTTTTCTGTTTGTTTATTTTTTTCGTTCGTTTCGTCTTAGTTCGTTGTTTGTTGTTTGTTTTTTGATTGTTCGTTCGTTCGTTGGGTTGTTTGTTTGCTTTTTTGTTTGTTTGTTTACGTGACTGATTGCTTTGTTGGATTGTTGCTCGCTGTTGATTAATTGTTATTCGTGGTTGCTGTTGTTGCAGTATTGTTGTTTGTTTTGTTGTTGTTGTTCGTTTTTCTTCTTCTTCTTCTTTCTTCTCTTCTTTTTTCTTCTTCTTTCTTCTTCTTCTCTTCTTGCATCTTCTTTCTTCTTTTCTTTTCTTCTTCTCTTTCTTCTTCTTCTTTTCTTCTTCTTCTTCTTCTTCTTCTCTTCTTCTTCTTTTTGCTTCTTCTTCTTCTTCTTCGCAATCCTTCTTCTTCTTCTTTTCTTCTTCATTTTTCTTCTTCTCTTCTTCTTCTTCTTCTTCTTCTTTCTTCTTCTTTCTTCTTCTTCTTCTTCTTGTTCTTCTTCTTCTTCTTCTTCTTCTTCTTCTTCTTCTTCTCTTCGCAATTCTCTTCGCAATTCTTCTCTTCTTCTTCTTCGCAATTCTTTCTTCTTCTTCTTCGCAATTCTCTTCTTCTTCTTCTTCGCAATTTTCTTTTCTTCTTTTCTTCTTCTTCTTCTTCTTCGCAATTCTTTTCTTCGCAATTCTTCTTCTTCTTCTTCTTCGCATTCTTCTTCTTCTTCTTCTTCTTCTCCGCCTCCTTTTTCTTCTTGTTCTTGTTATGGTGGTGTGATGTTGGTAGTATATGTGTGAGTGCGTGTGTATGTTTTGGGGCGTTTTTTTTTCTTTTTTCTACAATCATTAATTGTGTTTCATTTGTATCCAAATCCATATCGACTGCAGTGAGTAGTACTTTTTATGCTACATTTGAATACATTTTTTTTACAAATCTCAGCCATGTTGCTTATACCCCGGCCGACTATTAAGGCCATATCAAGACTTTTTTTTTTTAAAGTTAAAAACGACTCAGCGACGATGTGAAAACCTAGCCATTAAAACCCAAACATAAAATTAATTAGTGCTTTTAAGTCTAAAATGCATTCTAAAATCTTCTCCCCCAAGTATGTTAATATGAGATGAGAACTGTATTGTTCTCTCACTAAAACAGTAAAAAAAAAAAACGAAACGAAAAAAAAAAAAAAGCAAAATACGTTCAGAGGAAAATCTCTGGAGATGTTTTAAGATGTCTGCGGCATAGCCATTATATTTCATGTTGTGTAGGTAATCAGCAGCTAATAAGGAGGCTGATTTTGAATGGTTTATCAAACGACATAATAATAATAATAATATTAACAATGAAAACAATAATAATATTACTATTAACAATAATAATAACAATAATAATAATGATAATAATGATAACAATGATGATATTGATGATGATGATGATGATGATTTATGATGATGATGATGAGATGATGATGATGATATGGATGATGATGATGATGATGACGATGACGACGACGACGACGACACCAACAACAATAAAGTAATAATAGTAGTGGTAATAATAATAATGATAATGGTAATAATAATAATAATATAATAATAATAATAATAATAATAATAATAATAATGATAATAATAATAATAATAATTACAGTATCTATATGGCGCCAAATCTTGACAATTCAAGACACACACACACACACACACACACACACACACACACACAACACACACACCACCTACACACACGCACGCACGCATCCTCACCCACACGCACACACGCACACACAAATACACACACATACGCACATACATACATACACACCCATACACACACATACATACATACACATACACACGCACTCACATACTCAGACACACATACTCACACACACGATCGCTTAACATACGCGCGCGAGCGCGAGCGCACACACACACACACACACACACACACACACTCACACACACACACACCACACACACACACACACACACACACACACACATACAGACACACGCACACACACACGCACAGACACACACATACATACAAGTATGTACGCACTCACACACACACACACACACACACAAACATACATACACACTCTCTCTCTCCCTCCCTCCCTCCCTCCCTCACACACACACACACACACACACACACACACACACACATACACACACACACACACACACACACACACACACACACACACACACACACACACACACACACAAACCCAAGACCACATAATAAACATCCTTGGGGATTTTTCTGCAATGCACGCACGCGCACACACACACACACACATACACACACCCTCTCTCTCTCTCCCTCCCTCCCTCCCTCACACACACACACACACACACACACACACACACACACACACACACACACACACACACACACACACACACACACACGTCCTTGGGGATTTTTCTGCAGTGCACTTGGTGAATGTTGTTTAGCTACCAAATGATTGTCACCTACATTAAGTAATTACTTCAGTCCCAGCAATTAGTACATCACACACACACACATACACACACACATACACACACACACACACAAACACACACACATGCCATGCACACACACACCCATACACACACATACACACACACACACACACACACATTACATATACTGCCAATTATTCCTCGTCTCTACCTGACTCTCTCCACTCCATCTCCTCTCACATCCATCACTCCCCATCTATCCTTTCCATCCCTCTCTCTCTCCACACTCACTCTCCCTCTCCCCCCTTTCTCTACCCTCTCTCTCCTCTCTCTCTCTCTTCCGTCGGCTGTCTGTCTCACACTCACATATACTTACAATCTCTCTCCACCTCTCTCTCTCTCTCTCCATCTATCTCTCTCCATCGACTCTCTCCTCTCTCTCTCTCTCTCCATTTCCTCTCTCTCTATCTCTCTCTCTCTCTCTCTCTCTGTTACCACACACACACACACACATAAACACACACACACACACACACACACACACACACACACACACACACACACATCGACAAAGTGGCAGCCAGCCAGTACATCAGATAAAGTCCACTGCTCACCACATTGACTGCCATCAAAGTCACGACCTCTTGCCATGCCCTGTCCTCTTGTCTCCTGAGTCCACTAAAAGCCAGGTGCACGTGCCGAGAGAGACAGCAGTTTTCCTTTCTGCATTTGTTCCTTTATTTCTAATGATTATTTTTGCTCTTCTGATTTTTTGTCCTGCTTCAGTCGGCATCATCATCATCATCATCATCATCATTCATCATCATCATCAGGTGCCTTGCCGCATGGCGTTGGCGATCATGGACCTCCATCTGTCTCTATCTCTCGTTGCCCCTAGCATATCCCCCACCCTCCTCGTCCCCAGCCATTCTGCAAGTCCGTCCAGCATTTTCTTCCTGGGTCTACCCGGTGGTCTCCTTCCCTCCAGCTTTCTCGTTGTGACCAGGTGCTCCAAAGCCCCTTTCCTTATAAAATGGCCTATAAATGTTGCCTGTCTTTTCCTAATCTTCCTTATGAGTGATCTACTTGTCTCGTTTGTTTTCTTTGCTGTCCATGGAACTCTCAACATTCTTCTTAGAAACCACATCTCGGCTGCCTCGATCTTGCTCTGGCTTTGCTTGCTGACTGTCCACGCCTCACATCCGTACAACAGTATTGGTTCAGTCGGCATCAGCCCTACGGAATTCATGCATGCTCTTCAACAGGCCAACAACCCCAAAGTCATTGAGTCTGAGACCCAGTTCCAGGA
The DNA here is from genome assembly GCA_030674185.1 of Monoplex corrugatus. Classification (NCBI taxonomy): domain Eukaryota; kingdom Metazoa; phylum Mollusca; class Gastropoda; order Littorinimorpha; family Ranellidae; genus Monoplex; species Monoplex corrugatus. Next base: position 68,151,616 of record JAPXFY010000015.1, read on the forward strand.
ATTATTATGATCATTAGTACTGTTCAAACCTTTGATTCCTGCACCCTATCCGCCAAATGCAAAAACTCAACCCTTTGAGTCTCTCACCCTATTCACCAGCTTCCTGTAGGATTAGATTATGTGCACGAATGCATTGATATGTGTACTTAAATTTTGTTGTTGGTTTTTCCTGTTGAAGTTTTGTATGTTTTGAAGCGGTTATAGTCCTGATATGGCTCTACGCAGTCGGCTGGGCTTAAAAAAAACAAAACAATGACAACAACAATAACAGTGGTACCATCTTCCAAGTTTCAAACCTCAGAGAATAAATATTTCACGTAAAACCAGTAACTACAGTTTTTGTTTTCTTTTTCTTCACAAAATTGTTAATTAGAGTGGTACCATCTTCCAAATTCTAAATCTCAGAGAGTAGTGAACATATCACATTAAAAACAGTAACGACCATTAGAAAGCACATGAATTACACTGAGATTCTGCTTTGATTCAAACTCACGATGACGTGACGATCGGTTCGTGTCTGTAGGTAGAAGGTCACAAGTGTCAACGGAGAGTTCAAATGTGATCTCCCACCACGAAATCAGTCTTAATTCGCAGTCAGTCAAACAGGAGCTGAAAAGGTGACTGAGGGTTTATCTGGGGTATTTTGACTTTTTCTCAAAATTGATTTGTGTACACTATAATACATCCACCACAGAAATTTTTTTCTTGAGAAAATATTATTAATCAATTTAAAGTGGTATTTTAATGCACTGATCACAGCAGAAAAAACGCAATTTCCTACCAAAATACTTATTTTTGTCTCTTATTATGAACCGTAACCTGTACAGTATCCACACATGTAATATACTGACAGAAAGCTCTTTGGTGTATCTTTCAGATAATGAGAGCTAAAATTAGAAACAAACTGGGTCAAAGCCACTAAATAAAGAAATCTAAGGAAAATGTGTAAGAGAGCACACAAAAACTTTAGAGGCCGTTTTCTCAAAATGGCCGTCATACAACTTCATGACTTTAAATATACATAACTTCTACATTTTTTTTAGTAGAAGTTTTATTCAAGTACCAAAATGATCAGCACAATGTACACTTTCCAGTGATACGTATATCTCAAAATGCCCAAAATACTAGTTAATTAAGACTGATTTCGTGCTGGCAGGTCACAAATTCTCTTACCCTGTCAGGCCCAGCTCGCAGGTCGCACACAGCAAGCCGGCAGAAGTTAAACAGTTACAACAGCGGTACCTGTTATCTCCAGGGTGCTAAAAATGATAAGATACCCGGTGAATAATGTAGTGGGGGGAACCAGCCACAGCCTTTCTGCTTGATTGGAAAACTGACTCTATGCGCTCAACCCCAACCCACCACCTCACACTGGACCTGAGGCACAGACAGGATTTATGTTGTCTGGCATTGACAGGTAGTTTCTGGAACCACAGTGGGAGAGAAGCTAATGATGATGCCTGGTAAACTCACGCCAAGATTGTGTGTTGCCAGACAGATTTAGCAATAGCACGTAAAATTATTATATATATATATATATATATAGTGACCTCCCACCACGAAATCAGTCTTAACTCGCAGTCAGTTGAACAGCACTAGGATACGAAAAGGTGACTGAGGGTCTATCGGGTGTGTTTTGACTTTTTCTCAAAATTGATTTCTGTACACTATAATATATCCACCACAGAATTTTTTTTCTTGAAAAAATATTATTAATCAATTTAAAATGGTATTTTAATGCACTGATCGCAGCAGAAAAAAACGCAATTTCCTACCAAAAGTACTTATTTTTATCTCTTATTATGAACCATAACTTGCACAGTACCCACACATGTAATATACTGACAGAAAGCATTTTGGTGTACCTTTCAGATAATGACAGCTAAAATTAGAAACAAACTGAGTCAAAGCCACCAAATAAAGAAATCTAAGGAAAATGTGTAGGAGAGCACACAAAAACTTTAGAAGCCGTTTTCTCAAAATGACCGTCATACAACTTAATGACTTTAAACATACATAACTTCTACCATTTGTTTAGTACAAGCTTCATTCAAGTACCAAAATGATCAGCAGAATGTACACGTTCCAATGATATGTATATCTCAAAATGCCCAAAATACTAGTTAAGACTGATTTCGTCCTGGCAGGTCACAAATTCTCTTACCCTGTCAGGCCCAGCTCGCAGGTCGCACACCGCAAGCTGGCAGAAGTTAAACAGTAACACAACAGCGGTATCTGTTATCTCCAGGGTGCTAAAAATGATACACGCGGTGAATAATGGAGTGTGTGTGGGGGGGGGGGGAACAGCCACAGCCTTTCTGCTTGATTGGAAAACTGACTCCATGCACTCAACCGCAACCCACCACCTCACACTGGACCTGAGGCACAAACAGGATTTATGTTGTCTGGCATTGATAGGTAGTTTCTGGAACCACAGTGGGAGAGAAGCTAATGATGATGCCTGGTAAATTCACGCCAAGATTGTGTGTTGCCAGACAGATTTAGCAATAGCACGTAAAATTATATATATATGTGACCTCCCACCACGAAATCAGTCTTAACTCGCAGTCAGTCGAACAGCACTATGAGTTGAAAAGGTGACTGAGGGTCTATCTGGTGTGTTTTGACTTTTTCTCAAAATTGATTTCTGTACACTATAATCAATCCCCCACAGATTTTTTTTGTCTTGAAAAAATATTATTAATCAATATAAAATGATATTTTGATGCACTTATCGCAGCAGAAAGAACGCAATTTCTACCAAAAGTACCTATTTTTGTCTCGTATTATGAACTGTAACCTGTACAGTACCCGCACATGTAATATACTGATGGAAAGCTCTTTGTTGCACCTTTTAGATAATGACAGCTAAAATTAGAAACAAACTGGGTCAAAGCCACCAAATAAAGAAATTTAAGGAAAATGTGTAGGAGAGCACACAAAAACTTTAAAGCCGTTTTCTCAAAATGGCCGTCATACAACTTCATGATTTTAAACATACATAACTTCTACAAATTTGTTAGTACAAGTTTTATTTCTAGTACCAAAATTATCAGCAGAATGTACACTTTCCAGTGATACGTATATCTCAAAAATGCCCAAAATACTAGTTAAGACTGATTTCGTGCTGGCAGGTCACAAATTCTCTTACCCTGTCAGGCCCAGCTCGCAGGTCGCACACCGCCAGCCGGCAGAAGTTAAACAGTAACAACAGCGGTACCTGTTATCTCCAGGGTACTCAAAATGATAAGACACCCGGTGAATAATGGAGGGGGTGAACCAGCCACAGCCTTTCTGCTTGATTGGAAAACTGACTCCATGCGCTCAACCCCAACCCACCACCTCACACTGGACCTGAGGCACAAACATGATTTATGTTGTCTGGCATTGACAAGTAGTTTCTGGAACCACAGTGGGAGAGAAGCTAATGATGATGCCTGGTAAATTCGCGCCAAATTTGTGTGTTGCCAGACAGATTTAGCAATAGCACGTAAAAATAGAATTATATATTTTTCGTGTGATAGAGACATACTTCGAGTGTTACCTGCTAGAGTGATGTATCTGAAAACAAATACATAAAAAAAACCAGAGACACCAGCTTGGTCAGAAACCTTTGCTTATGATTACAATATCAAATATGGATATGTGGTATGCTTGTACACATATTTACACCTATATGCACACTTACAAATACAT
>JAPXFY010000015.1:68165311-68175311 GCA_030674185.1 Monoplex corrugatus
ACACACATACACACACACACACACACACACACACACACAGACACACACAACACACACACACACACACACACACACACACACACACACACACACACACACACACACACACACACACACAACACACACACACGCATTTTAAAGAAGTAGTATCGGATCAAGTTTTGTTAGTTAAAATTTCAGAATCATTGGTTCACAGTCCTGCTAATGCGTTACTTTAAGATTATTATTATAATTATGATTATTTTTGTTTTGTTTTGTTTTTATGACGATTTTTCTTTTACATTATTGATGTTAGCGTTGTTCTAGTTTCATTTCTCTGTTCATCCATATCCTTTTTCTTAAGACCTTGCCGCTTCCTTTTAATTTTTTTTACGTCCCTTACTCTGTTCCAACCCCCCCCCCCCCCCCCCTAATTTCATCCTCCATGCCATTTTTCCCCGTCTAATATCACTTATAGTGAAAAGACGTTAAATCAAGCAACGAACGAACACACACACACACACACACACACACACACACACACACACACACACACACACACACACACACACACACACACACACACAGTGACAGAGAAAGAGAGAGTGAGAGAAAGAGAGATACCTTACCAACAAATACAAACGCCCACACGTGCACACGATAAATATGCAACAGATAAAGCTTTTCAGAGGAACAAAAGTAGTGTTTTTACAAAAGAGAACCATGCATAAATTATTCACCAACAAGCTTCCACACCAGATCATCAGATCTACTAACTTTACATGGCACTCAATGGACATAGCGACGCTGTTGCTTTAGTTTTGTGTTAACAGGAGTGAAAGTGCCACCATCCAACCACATTTGTCTCCATCCTCCAACCCCTCACTAGCATTTATATTTCATAACAGTATTTTTTTTATTTGCCTCAGGAATTAGCCAGCTTATGGTTTTATGCGCAGGCTTAAGGCTTGATGCCATGATCATTCTGGATCTATCATCTCCACCACATGGCACCTGTGACGTTACTGCATATGGAATTCGTTCCAAGCGCAGAGACGTCGTCTTGTGAAACTGAAACTAAAACTGAGACTACTATCATTACTAGGTACAGGTCAGCATAAACAAAATGCATTAAAAAAAATAGAGTTCCGAGGGTGACGGTTGGACTAGAGTTAGGAATAGGATCCCTTTCATCGTGTGTCTATGCAAAAATCGTGAGAGAGCTAAACTTGCGAAATGTGTTATATCGTGTAAAAAGTTTTAAATACTTGTACATTCGTCTAAGTAAAAAATTTAGTTGCCACTTTTCTATTCTAGGTAAATACACTTCAGTTCTAGAATGAAATTATATTATGTTCTCACACACACACATACAAAAAGGTGAGCACTAAGGTAACCCTCCCTGAGTGCAATGATCCTTATAAAAAAAAAAGAAAAAAATATTATGTTCTCAAAGTACTTTAACAAATGAATCAATAAATGTACAAAGACATAAGTAAAATCTTAATAAACTACATAAAGAAACTATTAAACATAATCACTCTATAATCATTCATGTATGCCTTGACGATTGACGTATGAAGTTGTTATGCTGCCACAAATCTTTTCGTTTATTCTCCTTAACCCTCTGACTCCGGCATCTTATCCACCAACTGTAAAAACTTAACTCTTCGACTCCCTCACCTTATCCACCAGCTTCCTGGCGGAAGCTGGGGGATAGGGTGAGAGAGTCAAAGGGTTACATTTTTGTTTGGGTAGCATAGTTGACAATGCTGGATGCTGGTGGACAGGGTGCAGGAGTCGAAGGGTTAATGCTGTATTTATATAGCTCACGTGTTTTTGTCATAGCTGTAGGGGTTGACAGGTGTTTGCTTTACGTACGTCTGGCTTTTGTCCCTCGTGCTTTATGAAATCTTGTCCCAGCTTGTATGGCCTTTTTATTGACTCGCTCGTCTGGTGATCTTACTTTCTGTGTGTGTGGAGGTATACTGGATAGCTGAAACGAGCGGCTTGGTGGGGGGGGGGAGGGGAAGTGATATAGGAGCGGTGCAGAAGACAGGGTACCCCCACCCCAACCCCAAGCCCCCCCCCAAAAAAAAAAAAATCACGAGGGGGAGTAGAGAAAGAAAAGAACAAAAAATCCTACAAATCATCTAAATCGTAATCGTCTTTCAGCCTACTACATCACTTACAGGAGCAATACTATCAATAACTAATTACCGATATACGTCAAACACTTTACTACTTAATTTGTAAATCATCATCATCGTCATCATCAGGTGCCTTGCCGCATGGCGTTGGCGATCATGGACTTCCATCTGTCTCTATCTCTTGTTGCCCCAAGCATCTCCTCCACCCTCCTCGTCTTCAGCCACTCCGCAAGTCCGTCCAGCATTTTCTCCCTGGGTATACCTGGTGGCTCTCTTTCCCTCCAGCTTTCCCGTTGTGACCAGGCTCTCCAAATCCCCCTTCCGCAAAAAAATGGCCTATAAATGTTGCCTGTCTTTTCCTAATCTTCCTTATGCGTAATCTACTTGTGACCTGCCCCCATCAAGACTGTTTCGTTTGTTTTCTTTGCTGTCCATGGAACTCTCAACATTCTTCTTAGAAACCACATCTCGGCTGCCTCAATCTTGTTCTGGCTTTGTTTGTTGACTGTCCACGCCTCACATCCGTACAACAGTATTGGTTCTATATAACATTCAAGAACTCTCTTCCTGATGTTAATTGATAGGCATTTGTTGGTAAGAATGCCTGTCATCTTCCCGAATGCTGTTTTGACTTGGCCGATTCTGTCGGCTATTTCTGATGTGCATCTGCCGTCTGATGAAATGATCGTTCCCAGGAATTTAAATTTATCAACCTGTGTCAAGGTTGTGCCATTTGCTGTTATTTTGCATGAGGGGATTTCATGTTTTTTACTGATCACCATGATATAAGCATAAGCAATGGTATATATATTCCTTCTTTTTATACACAGATTCTGGCATTTTCCAATGACAACTTTTTTGGGGGAGGGGGGGAGAGGGGGAGAGGGGGTATTGATCTCTAGTTATATGTAGCGCATATGGGAGTTGAATGTGCAATGAGAGAATAATCACTAGACTCGAGCGTATCATAACCAAGGGGGAAAGATAGCAAACTAATGGGAGGAGAGGTTACATGTGATGGGGTGATGTGCCAAGCTGGCCGTTATGAATAATTGTTATTGATTGCTGATAAGCTGATCAGCCCTGTGGGGTGGGGGTGGGCGGGTGTATGACTGTGTGTGTGTGTGTGTGTGAGCGTGTGCGTGTGTGTGTGCGTGTGTGTGTGTGCGTGTGTGTGTGTGTGTGTGTGTGTGTGTGTGTGTGGTGGTGTGTGTGCGTGCGTGTGTGTGTGTGTGTGTGCGTGTGTGTGTGTGTGTGTGTGTGTGTGTGTGTGTGTGTAGTGTGTGTGCGTGTGTGTGCACGCGCACGCGCGCGTGTGTGTTCATGTGTATGAGTTTGTGTATGAGTGTGTGTGTATGTGTGTGTGTGTGTGTGTGTGTGTGTGTGTGTGTGTGTGTGTGTGTGTGTGTGTGTGTGTGTGTGTTGTGTAAGTGTGTAAGTGTGTGTACGCGCGCCCGAGGGCATGTGTATTCATGTGTGTGAGTTTGTGTATGAGTGGTTTTGTGTGTATGTTTGAAAAGGAATCTCTCTCTCTCTTTCTCTCTCTCTTTGTCTCTCTCTCTTTGTCTCTCTCTCTTTGTCTCTCTCTCTCTTTCTTTGTCTCTCTCTCTCTGTCTATCTATCTATCTATCTCCCTGTCTCCCATCTCTCTCTCTGTCTATGTTTGTGTCTGTCCATCTGTCTGTCTCTCTGTCACTGTTTCTCTGTCTCTGTGTCTGTCTCTCTCTATCCCTTTCTCTCTGTCTCTGTCTCTGTCTCTCTCTCTCTCTCTCTCTCTCTCTCTCTCTCTGTCTATGTATGAGTATGTATGTGTGTGTGTGTTTGTGTTTGTGTGCGTGTGTGTGTGTGTGTGTGTGTGTGTGTGTGTGTGTGTGTGTGTGTGTGTGTGCTGTGCATGTGTATATATATGTGTGTGTGTGCGTGTGTGTGTGTGTGTGTGCGTGCGTGTGTCTGTGTGTGTGTGCGTGCGTGTGTGTGTGTGTGCGCGCGCGCGCGCGTGTGTGTGTGTGTGTGTGTGTGTGTGTGTGTGTGTGTGTTTGTGTGTGTGTTTGTGTGTGTTTATTTGACTGTGTGTGCTCAGTTCTCGAGACCTTTGAGAACAACAAAGTCACTCATCCGACCATATCATTCCAGCAAGTTGTAAGAACCAGAAGAGCAGTCACTCAATGGATCCCCCTCTCACTGTGAAAAGTGGAAAACAAGCACACGAAAAGGAAAATGACTGAAAACAAAAGCAGACTAAGAAGACAGCTGCTGGTGCCCGAAAAAAAAGGGGGCATAATCAGATCATCCCTTAAGCCTCAGACAGAAAGGGACGACTACCACCTTCTCTCCAGAAGAGTAGCTAGTAGTCTGACGAGGATTTGCATTAGCCACATCTGTCTCAACAACACATTATTTGAACTGCACTTCAAAAGTGACGGAGTCATCACACTGCCTCTAGTAGTCAAGAGGAAAAAGCTGTGAACACGCTGCATGCAGTGATGTCGCTTCTATCAAGTGGTGTGGATGTTAGTTTACCTCTCATAGTGGGTTTTCGGTCACTTTCTCTATTCCTTTTTTGAGGAACACACACATACAAACACACACACATATACACACAAATACACATGCACAAACACAGACGCATATAGACATGCACACATACACACACATACACAGAGGCACACACACACACACACACACACACACACACACACACACACACACACACACCCCACACAATATCACATACATACGTACGCACACACATGCACCACACATGCACAAACCACACACACACACACACACACACACACACACACACACACACATAAGAGAGAGAGAGAGAGAGAGGAGGGAGAGAGGAGAGAGAGAGAGAGAGAGAGAGAGAGAGAGAGAGGAGAGAGAGAGAGAGCCCTGTATAAAACTGATAAAGCCTGATCGTTGTAATGTTCTGACTGTTTGTATCTTGTTCGTTGAACTGTTTGATGTTACCTTATATAATGCAATGCCTTTATGATTTCATCGATGCATCCAGCCTAAGATACTTCTTTATTTACTTATTCGTCTATTCATTTATTTATTTATTTATTTGTCTATCATTTTTGAAAACTTTTACCACGTTCACAATTAGATGTGTGAATAGACGTTAGAAGAAATCACAAATAAACTCACACGCACACCCCCCCCCCCCACACACACACACACAAACACTCACACACACATATACATACACACACACACACACACACACACACACACACACACACACACACACACACTCACACGCAAACACACACACACACACATACACACACACACACACTCACTCACTCACACCACACACACACACACACACACACACACACACACTAAACGCTTAATGTAACTACCTTCGTTCTTTCGTTTATTCTCCTAGTTACTCATATTGACCATTTTAGTCTAGTTAGTCTCATATTGCTCAACAGTCATCGTAGCCAAGCATTTACACAAAAATACCATTGACTGGAAGGTCCAGGGTTCAAATTCCCATTGGTCCAAAAAGTAATTGTGGGCTTTTTGTTCCCTGTGAAACTCCTCGTTTTTCTTGCTTTGGCTGATAAAGAAATTTAGGAAAAGACAGGCAAAATTTATAGGACATTTCATAAGGAAAGGGGAATTAGAGCACCTGGTCACAACAGGAAAGCTGGAGGGAAAGAGAACACAAGGTAGACCCAGGGAGAAAATATTGGACGGACTTGCAGGGTCGAAGATGTGCTCGTGGAGACGAGGGATCGATGCATATGGAGGGCCATGACTACCAACGCCATGCGGCAGGGCACATGATGATGATGATGAGCAGCTCTTACTCAGAGCTGAGCGTGCTATGGGCTCAATGGGAAAACTGGGGCCACAAGTCGAGTCTCTTACTCTTTACGGACACATCATTGAGAGTGTTGCTCAAATCTCCAGACCAACACCGCAGGGGTCTGTATCTCTCGGGTCCGCGCAATGCCAGGAAATGTTATAATTAGTAATACCTGTAGAGTACAGCCGTTTGGAACTCCACGGTATCGTCATCATCATTCGCCTTATTAGAAGTTCATCAACTCTTTGGCTCCAGCACCCTGTTCACCATCATCCTGCATTGTCAACCATGCTAGCAAAGCAAAAACAACTTAACTCTTTGACTTCCTCATCCTTTCCACCAGCTTCCTACATTGTCAACCATGCTAGCAAAGCAAGAACAACTTAACCCTTTGACTCCCTCACCCTTTCCACCAGCTTCCTACAGTGGTCAATACATGAGTAACTAGGAGAATAAACGAAAGAACGACGGCAGTTTACATTGAGCGTTTCGTGGGTGTGTGTGTGTGTGTGTGTGTGTGTGTGTGTGTGTGTGTGTGTGTGTGTGTGTGTGTGTGTGTGTGTGTGTGTGTCGTGTGTGTGTGTGTGTGTGTGTGTGTGTGTGTGTGTGTGTGTGTGTGTGTGTGTGTGTATGTGTGTGTGCATGGCGTTGGCGATCACGGCCCTCCATACGAGTTTCAGTTTCAATTTCTCTAGATGATGTCTCTGCGCTCGGAATGAATTCCATGTGTACTCTCGTCACAGGTGCCGTGTGATGGAGAAAATCCAGAATGGTCACGGCACACGCCTTAAGCCTGCACATAATCCCAAGAGCTGGCCAAGTCCTCAGGTCCTACCTAGATAGTTCCATAACCCTGAGGTCGTAGGGGAGCGAGGTGACAGAAACCTCAACTTTTCCCGGGGCCAGCACCACGAGGGTAGCGCCCATCCCCTCTCCCTCGCTTCAAATTCATATTCATATTCACATTTTTACCGAGACATCAGAAAGGTAAGAAGGCTGATTGGTCTTCAAGGGGTGGGACCTGGGAACTCAACCTGTCTCTCAATGTTTTCTTTTTTTTAACCAAGGCAGCCGGGCAATGCCCTGCTCTTCACGATTTTCAATTGCGATGGGATCTTTAGCGTTCGCAGCCAGAAGGCACACGGGTCCAACTCGTTCTTCGTCCCCTTCCGAAGGACTAGACTTTCAGTTCGATTTTCCGGTCAAACTGAACAGAAAAGTCGAGGTCTCTACGGGAGAGCGAACCCTGGAACCTAAAGTTAAAGTTATTGCCAGGCGAACATCTTCTCCCTGCCCTCCATACGAATCTATCCCTTGTCGCTGCAAGTACATCTCCCATCCTTCTGTCCTCAACCACTCTGCAAGTTCGTCCGATGTTTTCTCCCTGGATCTACCTGGTGTTCTTTTTCCCTCCAGCTTTCCTGTTATGACAAGGTACTCTAATTTCTCTCGCCTCATAAAATGTCCTGTAAATGTTGCTTTTCTTTTCCTAAATTTTTTTTTATTAATGTTCTTTTTGTGTCTGCCTCCTTCAAGACTATCTTGTTTGTTTTCTTTGCTGTCCATGGAGCTCTTTATCATTCTTCTTAATTAGAAACCACACTTCAGCTGCCTCAGTCTTGTTCTGATTTTGTATGTTGACTTGGCCATGCTTCACATCCGTACGACGATATCGGTTCTATATAAAATACTAAAGAACTCTCTTCCTGATGATAATTGATAGGCATCTGTTGGTAAGAACGTCAGTAGGGGGCCTAATAGGCAGTGTCCTTTAGGAAACTGGATCAGAATAGGCACTGTTGAACTCTGCCAAAGTTATTCAGCAGTGGTGCAAGGGTCTTCTCTGGTGGTGACCTCACAGAGCGTCTTGTCATCTCAGGCTCCCATGGGCTTCCCGAACACTCTAGAACTTCGACTGAATAAAACTTGGCCTTGGTGGTGTGGTGTAGTGTGTTTTGGAGCCTGAATATGCGGCATGGGCTCAAAGCTACTGAGGCTGGGCGCTGAGGCCTGCATGGAAAATTATAATCTCTCATTGCTCATTCAACACGTATTGTGCTAGACATAACACTGGAAGTTCACGCACAGATCAACAAACGACAAATATAAGAGCCAGCAGAAAATGACAGGGTCTGGTAATTATCTTTCTTCCTGCTGTTTTGCTGATGACAAATTAACCACCCTTTTTGTCTGTTGTTGTTGTTGCTGTTGTTGTTGTTGTTGTTGTTGTTGTTGTTGTTGTTGTTGTTGGTGGTGTGGTGGTGGTGGTGGTGGTGGTGGTGGTGTTTTTCGTCTGTCCAATCATACATATTAAAAAATGGGGAGTTAGAGAGCACATTGATATGAGGCTATAATGAAATTGTCCATTTATTACATGTTATTTGTTCAGCGTTAACATGTTGATTCATATTTACTGATGGGACGGGGGAAGAAGGGGGACGTAAACCATTTAACCCTTTGACTCCCGCAGCCTGTCCACCAGCATCTTCATTGTCAACAATGCCACCAAAGCAAAAACTTAACTCTTTGACTAACTCACCCTATCCACCAGCTTGCTTGCAAGGAAGCTGGTGGATAGGGTGTGGGAGTCAAAGGATTAATTTTTTTTGCAGTTGGTGGATAGAATGCGGGGGTCAAAGGGTTAACGGTAGTGAAATGTTGTTGTTCAGACTCATCTTTTTGTATCCAGTCACAATGGTGCTGTGGTTAGCACAACACCCCATCGATTGTAAAGTCGGAGGTTCGAATCTTATCAGGGCCTTTTCAAAACCATTGTGGGACTTTGGGCACCAGCCAACTCCTTCTCCAGAGTTTAAGCGTACTATGGACTCATCGAAAAGACTTAGTACCACACAGACACATCTCATCCATTTCACGGACGCGTCTCGACGATACCTCTATCATGTTTTTGCTCAACACTGCCGCTGATGTCTGTATCTCTCGGGCCTGGTTGATGATCCCCTGGATACATTATGAAAGTAAGCCGTAGACTACAGTTTTATCACACAGTCTCAATCCTAGATAAGACTCCATGGCAGGATGATTATCGTCATCATCGTGATCATCATCATCATGCAATTAAGAATTGTATGTCTTGTTTCCACAGAATATTTACAGGTACCATGAAATGAGATATTATATGCCCATCCGTTTTGTTTACTGTAGATATAAAACAGCAGTGAAACTAAACGAAAACGAACAAGGTTATGAACACACACACACACACACACACACACACACACACACACACACACACACACACACACACTACACACATACACACACACATACACACACACACACATACACACACACACAAATACACACACATACGCACACATACACTCATACACACACAAACAAACACACACACACACGCATGCACACACACGTCTGCACACACACACACACACACACACACACACACACACACACACACACCACGCACGCACACACACATGCACACACCACAAGCACATCACGTGATATCAAACCAAACAAGTAGAGTTCTCTGTCCCGTGAGAACAGTGATGCTGCCTGTTATAATCTATGAATATCTACGCATGAAATAATCATCACATGCGTTTGGTGTGTGCATCATTATTACGAGAGTGGTCCTAGAAGGGTTAATGAGACATTGTAACTGACATGTATGATACTTGGAACGGAGATGGGCGCCACCAAGTATCATCATCATCATCAGGTGCCCTGCCGCATGGCGTTGGCGACCATGGACTTCCAACCATCTCTATCTCTCGTTGCCCCTAGCATCCTCATCCCCAGCCACTCTGCAAGTCCGTCCAGCATTCTCTCCCTGGGTCTCCCTGGTGCTGTCTTTCCCTCCAGCTTTCCCGTTGTGACCAGGTGCTCCAAATCCCCCTTCCTCGTAAAATGGCTATAAATGTTGCTTGTCTTTTCCTAATCTTCCTTATGAGTGATCTACTTGTGTCTGCCTCCATCAACACTGTCTCGTTTGTTTTCTTTGCTGTCCATGGAACTCTCAACATTCTTCTGAGAAACCACATCTCGGCTGCCTCGATCC
>JAPXFY010000015.1:68180311-68197811 GCA_030674185.1 Monoplex corrugatus
ATCAGTTAAAAAAATTATAGTTGAGCAGGCATCCACGAACTTTCAGACATGTTCAAGTCAAAGAAACACCACAGGAGGCAGAAAACTGCAAAGAACCTTGAAGTGTTCAGACTCGGTAGTTGTTTAATGTTTGTTTGAGCATGCATTAGAAAAATACTCACCAAATTGTTTTTCTTGAAATCTCATTACACCATAATGACTACCTAGCTGAACCTGTCTCTCAGTGACAAAAAGGCTACTTACTGCGTAGCTTTCACCGGCGATCTGGCCGACTTCTTCAGCGCAAATGCTGGGTTGAGAACTGGCTTCAGTGCGCACCGCCGTGAGCGAACTCACGACAGTGCGACTGAATAAGTGTGTATAAGTTATTTGCTTCAGTTCAAAGGATCATAAACAAGCCTAAACTTGTGCCAGACAGCGTCAGATTCCACTATTTTGCATCTATATTCAGGAAAATTTTCCGGTCCCTCCGAACTCCCCTCCCTAGATTTTCAGAGATTTTTTTTTTTCATTTAGCATCGGGAGACCTGAATCAACCGATAAAGAAATCAAGTAATGGACCCCCCTGTCAATCTAAAGGATGAGTAGGGAGATTCGCCTTCAGTGCCTGACGTGGATCTTCATGCGGAATACAAGACCAATACTGAAAGGTTTTAATCATAATGATACCAACAATTAATGATAATTCCATTTATATGGAGCCAACATACATGCCCGCGGATGCTCTTTGTACTTTCATCATCATCATCATCAGTCCCGTAGTCTGGTTGACCGTTGGGGCACCACTGAAGATTTTGCAACCAACTTCCTCCACTCCTCACGGTCCTCGGCTTTCCGCAGAATGATGTTCCATTCAAGGCCAGTCCACTCTCTGATATTGTTTTCCCATCTTTTTTCTCTGTCTGCCTCTTCGTCTCCGTCCCTGAACTGTTCCCTGCAAGACGGTCTTGGCCAGTCCAGATGATCGTGTGACGTGCCCGTACCACCTCAGTTTGCGTCTTTTCACTGAAGTCAGGTCTTCATACGGCCTGACGGCGTTTTCGATTCGTACTTTACAGACAACATAAACATTGCAATGTTGATATAGTAATGCGGTACAGCAATTAGATACACACATCAATGCAGCATAAATAGTTTAATGCCAATATATTATAGTGCAGTACAAACATATGGGATACATACATACACCAATAAATCAACGCAACAGAAACATAGTTCATCTGAAATAATAACAAATATGTGTTTCAATATATCAGTCTCACATAGAGAGAGAGAGAGAGAGAGAGAGAGAGAGAGAGCGATACCCACAAAACACCACACACACACACACACACACACACACACACACACACACACACGCACGCACGCACGCACACACAAACAAAACAAATACACAACACACACACACATACACACAACACACACACACACAACACACACACACGCGCGCGCGCGCGCGCGCGCCACACACAAACACAAAACACACACACACACACACACACAACATACACACAACACACACACACACACACACACACAAACACACAAACACAAATACATACACAACACACACACATACACACAACACACACACACACACGCACACACAAACACAAACACATACACAATACACACAACACACACACACACACATACAACAGACACACACGCACACCACACACAAACAAACAAACAAACAAACGAAAACACACACAAACAAACACACACACGCACACATTAGTCAAACTGCAATTCCACTGGATTTAGAAGAGCCACAGGCAACACATTTTTTTTCAGTTTGGATGTATGCAATAAACAGTACAGATAATGCTTAAAGCGTGAAGAGGTCGTACGACCCTCTCCCCTTCTAGTGACACTCGTAGTTCCAGATATGCAGTGACTGCCATTGTTTTACTACACCGCGTCAGCATGTGCAGCTCTGTTGTGTGGAATATCTATCTGCTAGCCTCGGGTTCCAGAACCTTCTTCAAATGCACAAGGCCATTCACATTAACCCTTTGACTTTCGCACCCTATTCACCAACTGCAGAAACTTGACCCTTTGATTCCCGCACCCTATCCACCGACTGCAAAAACGTAATCCTTTGACTTCAGCACCTATTCACCAATGCAGAAGAATGACTTCGCACCCTTTCTGACTTCCGTTCCGCACCCTATTCACCAACTGCAGAAACTTAACCCTTTGACTCCCGCACCCTATTCACAAATTGCAGAAACTTAACCCTTTGACTCCCGCACCCTATTCACAAATTGCAGAAACTTAACCCTTTGACTCCCGCACCCTATTCATCAAATTGCAGAAACTTAACCCTTTGACTATCCCATCCTATCCCCAACTGCAAAAAAACCCAACCCTTTGACTCCCGTACCCTATCTACCAACTGCAAAAACTTGACCCTACGACTCCATCACCCTACTCACCAGCTTCCTGCACCTTCGGTTTTACGTTTCATCATAAGTGACTTCAAACATTTGCTCAGTGTACTTTAACTTAACATCTTTTACATTTCATCATAAGTATCATCAAACACTTTCTCACCGTATTAACTTAACAATATCTTTTAAATTTCATCATAAGTGTCCTCAATTCTCAATGTTTCTTCAATTATTGTTAATTACATTATACAATTTCATTTACTTAATATATTCATCATAATGTCCTCAACAGTTCTCGGGTATTAACAATTATCTTAATTCATCATAGTGTCCTCAACATGTTCTCAGCGTATTAACTTAACATTATCTTTTAAATTTCATCATAAGTGACCTCGAACATTTTCTGACTGTATTAGTTCAAGAATAAGGTAATTTACATTTCATCATTATCGTCCTCAAACATTTTCTCAATGCATTAGTCCAACAAGACTATTTTACATTTCGTCAAAAGTGTTCTCAAACATTTTCTTAGTGTATTAATTCTACAACAATATCTTTTACATTTCGTCATAATTGTCCTCAAACATTTTCTCAGTGTATTAGTTCAACAACAATATCTTTTACATTTCATGTGTGTCCTCAAACATTTTCTCTGTATAATAGTTCAATAATAGCTTGTCATATTGGCAGATGTGATGCGTCTAGTATGTGGCTTCGGCTGCACCGCTGGCTAGCACTGCTTGCGAAAAAAGAGCAGAAGGCGTAAGTCTCTTCCTGTCAGTACATAGCCTCTCCATCAGCAAGCCCTACGCTGTGCCTCTTCGTGGCGACAGGCGGTAACTGAGCACCTCACGGACTCAGCCTAAATCTCGTAGGACTCAGAGGAGGTCTGGCCCCCATACGTGAGGCATGCAGGCCCACCGGCGTGTGGACACGCCCTGGTGTCCACGAACCAGATCCCCAAGCTATGGGTAAATAGCTCCACTGCCTTGTGGATATCTCGGGAGAGAGTAAGGCTAAGGGAGTTAACCCTAAAAAAAAAACCCGATGGAAGGCAAGGGGAAACCACCATCGTAGCTTTCCCCAGGAAAACCATGGACAGGAAGTCCATGGTCGCCAACGCCATGCGGCAGGGCACCTGATGATGATGATGAGGATGAATAGTTCAACAGTGTTGTATTTCACATTTCAGCATAAATGTCCTCAAATATTTTCTCTGTACCTTTTATTTTTCATCATAAGTGTCCTCAATTATTTATCAATGCATTAATGCAAAAACGATATTATTTACATTTCATCATAAGTGTCCTCGGATATTTTCTAAGTATATTATTTCAACAACAATATCGTATTTTATATTCTTAGCTGATTGTGCTGTATCTCATTTTGATTCAGATTTTTTAATTGTTTTTTGTTTGTTTGGTTGGTTGGTTGGTTGGTTGGTTTGGTTGGTTGTTTTGTTGTTGTTGTTGTTGTTTTTACGTCTATTCACGTCAGCGCTGTTGTGCTTTCAGACATTGTTCAGGTCGAAATATTCAGGTAGTAGTAGTAGTAGTAGTAGTAGTAGTAGCAGTAGTAGTATGTTACATTTCAAAAAGAAAAGAATAAGAAGAAACTCAATGTAAAAGTGCGAATACCAATAAGAGAAGTGTGACGTCAAAATGTGTCTGTCGATTCAGCTACTCTCCCCTGTTCGTTCTTGAAGTGGTTTGTGATTCACTCCATAATGAATCAAGAATATTTGTTTTGGTTTATGCTAGCACTGAAAATATATGTTTGAGTTTGATTTCGTTGCATGGAAATATGTAGAATCCTTTGGAGCAATCTGGAAATGACAAGAAAAGCGTTAAATACCTCAGATCTTTTTAGAATGTTCTGGAAATCGTAAACAAATTTAATCTTTACAATGATTGGCCAGACCTACAGAATATTCTAGAAAGGGATGGTTCGAGAATGCAGCTATGATTGGCTGAAAATCTAGGGAAAAGCCGAGAATATTGTGGAACTTTCCATGATGTTATAAATAAAGCGTGACTGTGGTTGAGAGAGATGAGAGATGAGATGAGAGAGAGAGAGATTGAAGGAGAAGAGAGAGAGAGAGAGCGATCAAGAGTTGAAGTGTAAGCCTGCTGTCAGAGATGGGAAGTTGCTGTAGATTTGTGGAGTTGCTGTGTGTACATGTAGATTTGAGGCTGAAGAAGAATATTCTACAAACTAGGAATGGTGCATCAGATGTGTGAAGTTTTACCCAGTTCCTGTTATATTTTCTACGTTCTTCAAATAAAGGATTGTTTTCGTTTAACTGGACTGGTGCATTCTGTCTCTGAGAAGAATGATCTACTGCTAGATCTTCACGAACCTGCATAAACTGTAAGACACGTCACCTACATCTTTACATGTGACATAGTAGTAGTAGTAGCAGTAGTAGTAGTAGTTGAAGTAGTAGTAGTAGTAACAGTAGTATCAGCAGCAGTGTATTAACAGTAGTGGTAGTAGTGTGTGCATGTGTGTTTGCATATGTGTATATTGTGTGTTGTGTGCGTGGGGGCATGCGTGTGTGCGTGTGCGTGTGTGAGTATGTGTGTGTATGTGTCCGTGTGTGCGTGTGTGTGTGTGTGCGTGTGTGAGTGTGTATATGTGCGTGTATGTGTGTGTGTCGTGCGTGTGTGTATGTATGTGTGTGTGTGCGTGTGTGTGTGTATGTGCGTGTGTGTGTGTGTGTGTGTGTTGTGTGTTTGTGTTGTGTGTGTGTGTGTGTTGTGTATGTGTGTGTCTGTAGCATGTGTCCATGCGTGTGTGTGTGTATGTATGTGTGAGTGTGTGTATGCGTGTGTATGTGTGTGTGTGTGCGCGCGCGCAAGTGCGTGTAGCCTTATTCTCCTTACACCTCATGCATCAACCGTTGAGCCAATGACAAAACAATGGACTTTTTTTTTTTTGCCTTTGGAAT
The DNA here is from genome assembly GCA_030674185.1 of Monoplex corrugatus. Classification (NCBI taxonomy): domain Eukaryota; kingdom Metazoa; phylum Mollusca; class Gastropoda; order Littorinimorpha; family Ranellidae; genus Monoplex; species Monoplex corrugatus. The sequence continues at coordinate 68,185,658 of JAPXFY010000015.1, forward strand.
GTATACAGGCACATGTCCCTTAGCACGCTAAAGCTCACTCTAAAAGTCATCGCTTTCCTCCACACTCAAGAAGAAAAAATAGCAACATAATAATATCTGGATTTCCACGTGGCTTGTAGCGGTATACTTATTACTCGAAGTGTAGTGACAACATGATATATGGAATTCCACATTGCTTCTAGCATTACGCTTAATACTCGAAGTGTGACATTCTTTTTAAGTGATATTTGAGTACATAATTAAAGCATGGGATGTTTAATTCTGCACTGCAGTTCGGTTTTTTGTCAGTGTTATAATAATTAAATACAGCTGTTTGTTCCATCAATGTTATTGTCCAGACAATGCCCAAGTGTTGTGTTCATGTTGTTGCTGATCTCATTGTTGTATTACGGTCGCATGCATGCACGCAGCAACGTAAATATTTTATTATACGTGTGATGACTCACATTTGTTATATATTGTAGCATCGCTATCGTTTGAGCCTTCTAGTGCGCGGGGGAGGGGGGGGTATGTGTGTGTGTGTGTGTGTTTGTTTGTATGTGTGTTTGTGCGTGTGTGTCTCTGTGTCTGTGTCTCTGTGTGTCTGTGTGTCTGTGTGTGTGTCTGTGTGTGTTTCTGCCTCTGTGTGTGTGTGTGTGTGTGTGCGTGTGTGTGTGTGTGTGTGTGTGTGTGTGTGTGTGTGTGTGTGTGTGTGTGTGTGTGTAAGTATGTGTGCGTGAGTGTCTGTGTGTGTGCGTCTTTGTGTATGTCTGTGTGAGTGTGTGGTGTGTGTGTGCGTGTGTGTGTGTGTGTGTGTGTGTCTGTGTGTGTGTATCTTTCTCTCTGTCTGTCTGTCTGTCTGTCTTCTCTCTCTCTCTCTCTCTCTCTCTCTCTCTCTCTCTCTTGTGAGTGTTGTGTGTGGTGTGTGTTGTGTGTTGTGTGTGTGTGTGTGTGTGTGTGTGTGTGTGTGTGTGTGTGTGTGTGTGTGTGTGTGTGTGTGTGTGTGTGTGTGACTCACGTGACATTTATGTGCTGAATTCAAATCAGTTGATAATTCTTTAAAATTACATCATATAAGTTTATTACGGCCTCAACAAAATCAGTCATTTGGGATTTTTCTCCTGTCCATTTGGCAGATCTTTACCATTACTCATCATCATTATCACGTGCCCTGCGGCAAGGCGTTGGATATCATGGCCCTCCATATGCATCTGTCCCTTGTTGCCACAAGCTCATCTTCCACCCTCTCTGTCCTCAGCCACTCTGCAAGTCCGTCCAATATTTTATCCCTGAGTCTACCTGGTGCTCTCTTTCCCTCCACCTTTCCTGTTGTGACCAGGTGCTCCAATTCCCCTTTCCTCATTAAATGGCCCATACATGTAGCCTGTCTTTCCTAATCTTTCTTATCAATGATCGTCTTGTGTCTGCCTCCATCAAGGCTGTCTCGTTTGTTTTCTTTGCTGTCCATGGAACACTCATCATTCTTCTTAGAAACCACATCTCGGCTGCCTCAATCTTGTTCTGGCTTTGCGTATTGACTGTCCACGCCTCAAAACCGTATAACATTATCGGTTCTATGTAACATTCAATAACTCTCTTCCTAATGTTAATTGATGGGCATTTGTTGGTAAGAATGCTTTTCATCTTCTTGAATACAATTTTGGCTTGAACCATTACTATATGCATTAATATGATTGATTCAGTAGTCACAATTACGAGATCGTCGCAAACACACGTACGTACGCGAGCGTATGGACAAACACATACAGACACAGGCACACACAGACATACACAGACACACACACAGACACACACAGACACACACACACAGACACACACACACACACACACACACACACACACACACACACACACACACACACACATTCAGATGAAGTGGTTAGAGAGGGAGCGAGACAGATAGACAGACAGACAGGCAGGGAGGCAGGCAGGCAGACAGACAAACAAAGAGACAGACAAACAGGCAGGCAAGATACAGACAGACAGAGAGACAGATAGACAGACATAGACAGAGAGAGAGAGAGAAATAGAGAGAGAGAGAATGACTGAGGGATAGACAGACACACAGACAGACAGGCAGGCCGACAGAGACAGACAGACAGACAGACTAATAGGCAGATAGACAGAGACAGACAGACAGACAGAGAGAAAGAGAGACAGTCAGAGAGACAGAGACAGACACAGATAGAGAGACAGGGAGAGACAGAGACAAAGAGAGACAGATAGAGACAGAGGGACAGACGGACAGACAGAGACAGACAGGGAAAAAAAGGGGGGACAAAGAGAGAGAGACAAAAACAGAGAAAGAGAGAGACAGAGACAGACATATAGAGACAGACAGACAGACACAGAGAGAGAGACAGACAGACAGACAGACAGACAGACAGAGAGAGTACAACAAGCACAGGTCGTTACACATACAGACTAAATGCTAACTGACAAGGTTGCTGCACCCTGCCATCCGTCACCAAAGTAAACTGGCTGCAAAATGCACATACACCACACTCCAGCCTTTCGTTTGTATGTATGTGTTTTTGTCCCTTTTGACAGTAATTTTAAATGTGCTGAATTAATTTGCTAATAAAACTGTGTAAATCTGTGATCATGAGGACGACGTGCGTTCTTTCAAGCGATTTTCTTCCAGACATAAGCATGGTGAGAACCGTACCACATCGGCAATAATTGGCAGTAAGGAGGTGGTACCAATGACAACGGTAATTGGCATTTCCCTCTTCATCATCATCGTATTCTTCTTCTTCTTTTTCTCCTTTTTAAACAGTCTTCTTCTTCTTCTTCTTCTTCTCCTTCTTCTTCTTCTTCTTCGCAATTCTTCTTCTTCTTCTTCTTCTTCTTCTTCTTCTTCTTCGCATTCTTCTTCGCATTCTTCTTCTTTCTTCTTCTTCTTCTTCTTCTTCTTCTTCATTCTTTCGCATTCTTCTTCGCATTCTTCTTCTTCTTCTTCTTCTTCTTCTTCATTTCTTCTTCTTCGCATTTCTTCATTCGCATTCTCTTCTTCGCATTCTTCTTCGCATTCTTCTTCGCATTCTTCTTCGCATTCTTCTTCGCATTCTTCTTCGCATTCTTCTTCCCATTCTTCTTCGCATTCTTCTTCTTCTTCGCATTCTTCTTCGCATTCTTCTTCTTCTTCGCATTCTTCTTCGCATTCTTCTTCTTCTTCTTCGCATTCTTCTTCTTCTTCTTCTCTTCTTCTTCTTCTTCTTCTTCTTCTTCTTCTTCTTCTTCTTCTTCTTCTTCTTCTTCTTCTTCTTCTTCTTCTTCTTCTTCTTCGCATTCTTCTTCTTCTTCTTCTTCTTCTTCGCATTCTTCTTCTTCTTCTCTTCTTCTTCTTCTTCTTCTTCTTCTTCTTCTTCTTCTTCTTCGCATTCTTCTTCGCATTCTTCTTCGCATTCTTCTTCGCATTCTTCTTCGCATTCTTCTTCTTCTTCTTCTTCTTCTTCTTCTTCTTCTTCTTTCTTCTTCTTCTTCTTCTTCTTCTTCTTCTTCTTCTTCTTCTTCTTCTTCTTCGCATTCTTCTTCTTCTTCTTCTTCTTCGCATTCTTCTTCTTCTTCTTCGCATTCTTCTTCGCATTCTTCTTCGCATTCTTCTTCGCATTCTTCTTCGCATTCTTCTTCTTCTTCTTCTTCGCATTCTTCTTCGCATTCTTCTTCTTCTTCTTCTTCTTCTTCTTCTTCTTATTCTTCTTCTTCTTCTTCTTCTTCTTCTTCGCATTCTTCTTCCCATTCTTCTTCGCATTCTTCTTCGCCTTCTTCGCATTCTTCTTCGCATTCTTCGCATTTCTTCTTCTTCGCATTCTTCTTCTTCGCATTCTTCTTCTTCGCATTCTTCTTCTTCGCATTCTTCGCATTTTTCTTCTTCTTCGCATTCTTCTTCTTCTCAATTCTTCTTCTTCGCAATTCTTCTTCTTCTTCTTCTACTACTACAGCACCTATTCTATTCTAGAAGTTGAGAATGGGTGCCTAACCCTTTCTAAGGTTGGCCAAAAACCCTGTGATGTTTGTACTATGTCACATCTCGGTGACCTTTGGTTTTGGACAAACGTTTACCATACCTCTCTCAGTGGACAACTCGATTGACAGCAACAAGAGAAACAATTACTGACGAGGAGAACAGCGTTATACAAGGACGATTTATAATGGAGAACAGTGTTATACAAGAACGATTTATAATGGAGAACAGTGTTATACAAGAACGATTTATAATGGAGAACAGTGTTGTACAGGAACGATTTATAATGGAGAACAGTGATGTACAGGAACGATTTATAATGGAGAACAGTGCTGTACAGGAACGATTTATAATGGGGAACAGTGTTATACAAGAACGATTTATAATGGAGAACAGTGTTGTACAGGAACGATTTATAGTGGAGAACAGTGTTGTACAGGAACGATTTATAATGGGGAACAGTGTTATACAAGAACGATTTATAATGGAGAACACTGCTGTACAGGAACGATTTATAGTGGAGAACAGTGCTGTACAGGAACGATTTATAGTGGAGAACAGTGTTGTACAGGAACGATTTATAGTGGAGAACGGTGCTGTACAGGAACGATTTATAGTGGAGAACAGTGCTGTACAGGAACGATTTATAGTGGAGAACATTGCTGTACAGGAACGATTTATAGGGAGAACAGTGTTGTACAGGAACGATTTATAGTGGAGAACGGTGCTGTACAGGAACGATTTATAGTGGAGAACAGTGTTGTACAGGAACGATTTATAGTGGAGAACGGTGTTGTACAGGAACGATTTATAGTGGAGAACAGTGTTGTACAGGAACGATTTATAGTGGAGAACATTGCTGTACAGGAACGATTTATAGTGGAGAACAGTGTTGTACAGGAACGATTTATAGTGGAGAACAGTGTTATACAGGAACGATTTATAGTGGAGAACGGTGCTGTACAGGAACGATTTATAGTGGAGAACATTGCTGTACAGGAACGATTTATAGTGGAGAACATTGCTGTACAGGAACGATTTATAGTGGAGAACAGTGTTGTACAGGAACGATTTATAGTGGAGAACAGTGTTGTACAGGAACGATTTATAGTGGAGAACATTGCTGTACAGGAACGATTTATAGTGGAGAACAGTGTTGTACAGGAACGATTTATAGTGGAGAACAGTGCTGTACAGGAACGATTTATAGTGGAGAACAGTGCTGTACAGGAACGATTTATAGTGGAGAACGGTTCTGTACAGGAACGATTTATAATGGAGAACAGTGTTGTACAGGAACGATTTATAGTGGAGAACAGTGCTGTACAGGAACGATTTATAGTGGAGAACGGTTCTGTACAGGAACGATTTATAATGGAGAACAGTGTTGTACAGGAACGATTTATAATGGAGAACGGTTCTGTACAGGAACGATTTATAATGGAGAACAGTGTTGTACAGGAACGATTTATAGTGGAGAACGGTTCTGTACAGGAACGATTTATAGTGGAGAACACTGCTGTACAGGAACGATTTATAATGGAGAACGGTTCTGTACAGGAACGATTTATAATGGAGAACAGTGTTGTACAGGAACGATTTATAGTGGAGAACGGTTCTGTACAGGAACGATTTATAGTGGAGAACGGTTCTGTACAGGAACGATTTATAGTGGAGAACGGTTCTGTACAGGAACGATTTATAGTGGAGAACGGTGCTGTACAGGAACGATTTATAATGGAGAACGGTTCTGTACAGGAACGATTTATAGTGGAGAACAGTGTTATACAAGAACGATTTATAATGGAGAACGGTGCTGTACTGGAACGATTTATAGTGGAGAACAGTGATGTACAGGAACGATTTATAATGGAGAACGGTGCTGTACAGGAACGATTTATAATGGAGAACAGTGATATACAATAATGATTTATAATGGAGAACAGTGAGATACAATAATGATTTTTAATGGAGAACAGTGATATACAATAATGATTTATAATGGAGAACAGTGATATACAATAATGATTTATAATGGAGAACAGTGAGATACAATAATGATTTATAATGAAGAACAGTGATATACAATAATGATTTTTAATGGAGAACAGTGATATACAATAATGATTTATAATGGAGAACAGTGATATACAATAATGATTTATAATGAAGAACAGTGATATACAATAATGATTTATAATGGAGAACAATGAGATACAATAATGATTTATAATGGAGAACAGTGAGATACAATAATGATTTAAAATGGAGAACAGTGAGATACAATACTGATTTTTAACGGAGAGCAGTGATACACAATAATGATTTATAATGGAGAACAGTGATATACAGTAATGATTTATAATGGAGAACAGTGAGATACAATAATGATTTTTAATGGAGAACAGTGAGATACAATAATGATTTATAATGAAGAACAGTGAGATACAATAATGATTTATAATGGAGAACAGTGAGATACAATAATGATTTATAATGGAGAACAGTGAGATACAATAATGATTTATAATGGAGAACAGTGATACACAATAATCATTTATAATGGAGAACAGAAACGATTGATATAAACGACAACAGTAACACGGCAGACAATGCCAGACTGTGGGTATCCAGGGATCAGACGTGCCATCAGACTATGGTGGCTCTCGTAAATCCACAGGGAGAAAGCCAAAACCAAATCGTCTGGACAAACTTTCAGAAGGACAAAAATAACAAGTTTAATCAATGATAAAAATGTATTGTTATTTTTTGTTAACATTCATTTTCGTTCCAAGGGAAATTTGATCAACTTGGTGGGCATATATCAAAGGAGTTGGATATATGCTCTCCATCTGCGTCTCTCTCTGCCTCTCTGTCTCTGTCTCTGCCTTACTCCTTCCCTCCCCCATCTCTTTCTGTCTCTGTCTGTCTGTCTGTTTGTCTGTCTGTCTGTATGTATGTATGTATGTCTGTCTCTCTCTCTGTCTCTCTCTCTCTCTCGCTCGCTCTCTGTCTCTGTCTCTCTCTCTCTCACTCTCTCTCTGTCTCTCTGTCTCTCTGTCTCTCTGTCTCTCTCTTTCTGAGTCTCTCTCGCTGTCTCTCTCTGTTTGTCTCTCTGTCTCTCTCTATCTCTCTCTCTCTCTCTTCCTCTCTCTCTCCTTGCGTTTCTCTCTCTGTCTCTGTCTTCCTGTCTCTGTCTGTCTGTCTGTATGTCTGTCTGTCTCTCTCTCTCTCTCTCTCTGATATCTCTGATATCTCTATATCTCTTATTCTATCTCCACATTGTGAACTGAAGCCCATGCTAGACAGTACAGTTATCCAATCACCACTGAGAGTTGACAACATCGGGAACAGGCACCAGGTGCACTTTGCTCTCATCTCATAGACAATAATGCCAACAAACAATTCGTGCCAGAACAACAAAACAACAGGAACGTTAAAACAACGGTTCGTCAACTGCCAGGAACAGTGACAGGACAATTCTTCAATGGACAAGGATTCCCCCTTGGATACTGGTAGAGAGCTACGTTAATAACGTTACGAGGATTGTGACATTCCACTCTGTTTCATTAATTTTAGCAATGACTTTTTTTTGTTTTGTTTCTTTCTTTATTTTCTGTTTCACACAATGGAAGTAAAATGCAAGTAGGGATTGATCAAGGATTCCATGGCGACACTCAGTGGAGGTGAAACCGCCATGATACAGCGCTGGAAAGCAGACGAGTGTTCCATCGGTGTTATATAAAGAAATATGACCAGACCTTTCCATCAGTGACACAGGTGGCTAGACCCATCCATGGATGTTATGTATCGACACACGGCGACACCTTTCCGTCAGTGTTATACAGATACAGGACTAGACCTTTCCATCAGAGTTATATGTAAAAAAAAAATGGCTATACCCTTCCGCCAGTATTACTTAGAAGCATGGCTGGACTCTTCATTGTTATACAGAAACAGTGTTACTTGGATACATGGCTAGACCTTTCCATCAGTATTATATAGAAACATAACTAGACCTTTCCATCAGCGTTATATAGAAATATGACTAGACCTTTTCATCAGCGTTATATAGAAACATAACTAGACCTTTTCATCAGTGTTATATAGAAGCATGGCTAGACCTTTCCATCAGTGTTATGTACAAACATGGTTAGACCTTTCCATCAGTGTTATATACAAACATGGATAGACCTTTCCATCAGTATTATATAGAAACATGGATAGACCTTTCCATCAGTATTATATAGAAACATGGATAGACCTTTCCATCAGTATTATATAGAAACATGGATAGACCTTTCCATCAGTATTATATAGAAACATGGATAGACCTTTCCATCAGTATTATATACAAACATGGATAGACCTTTCCATCAGTATTATATACAAACATGGATAGACCTTTCCATCATTATTATATAGAAACATGGATAGACCTTTCCATCAGTATTATATAGAAACATGGATAGACCTTTCCATCAGTATTATATACAATCATGGATAGACCTTTCCATCAGTATTATATACAAACATGGATAGACCTTTCCATCAGTATTATATACAAACATGGATAGACCTTTCCATCAGTATTATATACAAACATGGATAGACCTTTCCATCAGTATTATATAGAAACATGGATAGACCTTTCCATCAGTATTATATACAAACATGGATAGACCTTTCCATCAGTATTATATAGAAACATGGATAGACCTTTCCATCAGTATTATATAGAAACATGGATAGACCTTTCCATCAGTATTATATACAAACATGGATAGACCTTTCCATCAGTATTATATAGAAACATGGATAGACCTTTCCATCAGTATTATATAGAAACATGGATAGACCTTTCCATCAGTATTATATACAATCATGGATAGACCTTTCCATCAGTATTATATAGAAACATGGATAGACCTTTCCATCAGTATTATATACAAACATGGATAGACCTTTCCATCAGTATTATATAGAAACATGGATAGACCTTTCCATCAGTATTATATACAAACATGGATAGACCTTTCCATCAGTATTATATACAAACATGGATAGACCTTTCCATCAGAATTATATAGAAACATGGATAGACCTTTCCATCAGTATTATATAGAAACATGGATAGACCTTTCCATCAGTGTTATATACAAACATGGATAGACCTTTCCATCAGTATTATATAGAAACATGGATAGACCTTTCCATCAGTATTATATACAAACATGGATAGACCTTTCCATCAGAATTATATAGAAACATGGATAGACCTTTCCATCAGTATTATATAGAAACATGGATAGACCTTTCCATCAGTGTTATATAGAAACATGGATAGACCTTTCCATCAGTATTATATAGAAACATGGATAGACCTTTCCATCAGTATTATATAGAAACATGGATAGACCTTTCCATCAGTGTTGTATACAAACATGACTGGACCTTTCCATCAGTGTTATGTACAAACATGACTAGACCTTTCGATCAGTGTTATGTACAAACATGACTAGACCTTTCGATCAGTGTTATGTACAAACATGACTAGACCTTTCCATCAGTGTTATATAGAAACATGGCTAGACCTTTCCATCAGTGGAAACAGCTGGACCCTCCCATTCCCATAAGATCTGTAATAGCAATGCTGAATTCTGCCGTCTAGACCTTACTGCACCTTCCGCACTTAGGGCCGTTCCATTAGTGTTATTATCAAATGAAAACGAAAGGGATGGAAGGAAGGGATGGGGGGGGGGGTCAGTCTCTCTTTGTCAGGTGGCTGGATTAGACCTGGCTGGTGTACCTTGTGCATCTGTGTCCCGGGTTTTTTTGTTTTGTTTTGTTTTTGTTTGTTTTATCTCCCCATCTTCCCATTCAGCTTGTGTGGTAGGACGGCTGATAACTGGGTCTGGGTGGGTCGTTCAGCTCGTGGGTGGAAGGGGGGGGAGGAACCCGCTTTTGCTTGGCGGGGTAGCTGCCCTTTGGCGCATGGCGTTGGGGATTGGGTGGTGATGATGTACTGGCCCGTGCTGGGGCACTGCTGCTCTGGGTCCCACCCGGCACCCTCAGCTGTGTTTGACGATAAAGTGTCGTTGTTGTTGTTGTTGTTGATATACTGCTGCTACTGCTGCTGCTGCTGCTGCTGCTGCTGCTGCTGCTGCTGCTGCTGCTGCTGCTGCGACTGTTTTCTTGTTTTCTATCCATGATCTCCAGACAGCAAAGAAAGAAAACGAGATAGTCTATTGAAAGAGGCAAACACAAAAAGAACATTACTGAAGAGGACTAGGAAAAGACAAGCATTATTTATGGAACGTTTTATGAGGAAAGAGAAATTAGAGCGCCAGGTCACAACAGGAAAGCTGGAGGGAAAAAGAGCACCAGTTAGACCCAGGGAGAAAACACTGGACAATCTTGCGGAGTGGATGAAGACAGAGAGGGTGGAATATGTACTTGCAGCGACAAAAGATAGATTCATATGGAGGGTCGTGATAGCCAACGCCATGCATCAGAACACATGATGATGATGATGATGATGATGATGATGATGATGATGATGATGATGATGATGATGCATAGTCTCTATAGAAAAGGAAGACGAGGGCGATAATGGAGTGGGTAGCACACTGCTCTTCCAGCTGAAGGATATGAGTTCAAGCCTACTTTGGTACTGCCTTGGTGGTAAAGGGAGGCAATTTTTCTTATATTCCGGGTCAACATGAGTTCAGAAATGCGTGTACCTGAACACGCTCTGTGCGTATAAGCCTGCAGGTCATAAAATAGGCACGTTAAAGATCTTTCAGGCCATGTCACTTTTGGTTGGTTTATGGAAAGACGGAAACATCCCCAACATGCAGCCCCCAAGAGAGTTGAATCACCCGTCACCTGTCAGCATCATCGAGTTCGATGGTGGCCGTACCAGAAGGTGCCAACAATAAGTTTCTTCCACTTGCTCTGGTCTTGACTTCTATGTGCTATCTCCTAGATTTTGGTCATGTTGTTCATATAGGGAACTAACACTGTTGTACGGATGTGAGGCTTGGACAGTCAACAAACAAAGCCAGAACAAGACTGAAGCAGCCGAGATGTGGTTTCAAAGTAGAATGCTGAGAGTTCCATGGACAGTAAAGAAAACAAATGAGACAGTCTTGATGGAGGCAGACACATGTAGATCACGCATAAGGAAGATTAGGAAAAGACAGGCAACATTTATAGGCCATTTTATGAGGAAGGGGGATTTGGAGCACCTGGTCACAATGGGAAAGCTGGAGGGAAAGAGAGCACCAGGTAGACCCAGGGAGAAAATGCTGGACGGACTTGCAGAGTGGCTGGGGACGAGGGGTGGGGGTGGGAGAGATGCTAGGGGCAACGAGAGATAGAGACAGATGGAAGTCCATGATCGCCAACGCCATGCGGCAGGGCACCTGATGATGATGATGATGTTCATATAGGAGGTGGAGTACTTTGCCTGGATTTCTTTTGGCCTCGATTTTCCCTTGCAAAATTGTTGTCATTATGGTTGTTGCTGTTGTTTGTTTCTGTTTTTGTCTTATGGATCACTGCATTCAGGGAGGTTACCTTTGTGCTCATCTTTTTTTGTTTGTTTTTTTTTGTCCCATTTTCTACGCCATCTTAATGGCCACAGAAGCCGGCACAGGTTGTGTGTATGTGTGCGTTCGTTCGTTGCTTGATTTAACGTCTTTTCACTATAAGTGATATTAGACGGGGAAAAATGACATGGAGGATGAAATAAGGGGGGGGGGGTGGAGGGGAGAGGGGAACAGAGTAAGGGACGTAAAAAAATTAAAAGGAAGCGGCAAGGTCTTAAGAAATAAGGATATGGATGAAACAGAGAAATGAAACTAGAACAACGCTAACATCAATAATGTAAAAGAAAAATCGTCATAAAAACAAAACAAAACAAAACAAAAATAATCATAATTATAATAATAATCTTAAAGTAACGCATTAACAGGACTGTGAACCAATGATTCTGAAATTTTAACTAACAAAACTTGATCCGATACTACTTCTTTAAAATGCGTTTCTAGATAGTTTCCTTGTGTAAACGTCTTTGGTAAAAAGGAACGAAGCTTTCTGCAGTAAAACAAACAGTGATACAATGTGAATTGTTCGCCGCAAATACATAAAACGTTGTTACAATATTTTGTTTTCAAAGCGTTC
>JAPXFY010000015.1:68202811-68207811 GCA_030674185.1 Monoplex corrugatus
AATCCCCTCTCCTTCTTGGTGTCTCATTGTATCACCTGCACAACATTCCCTTGTCTTTTTGGCAGTCACATACTCCATCTTCCTAATGGTCCGGTTAGTGGCCGTGCCTTTTTTGTCCGACGGTGGTTTCACCCTCTGCGTGGCCCCTCCTCGCCCTTTTTTCCTCCTGTCCCCCCCCCCCCCCCCCCCCGCAATTTGCGTGTGCTGTTTGCACGACATTGGCTTGCCACCTTGGTGACTGGTGGGTGTGCGTTTATGTTTGATCCTTAACTTTGGTTTTGACACGTTGGGAATGTCATTTTACCGTTGTTGTTGATATGATCATTTATTTTTTACTAGGTATTATTATTATTATTATTATTGCTATTATTGTTGTTGTTGGTGGTGGTGTGGTGTTGATGTTATCATAGGTGATGTCATCATCGTCATTGTTGTAGTTATTACTATCATTCATATTATTAATAGTACATGTATTATTCTTTGTATTACCATCATTGTTATTGGACGGACTAGTGGGGTGACTGGGGATATAGGGAGTGGGTGATGTGCTTGTGGTGACGGGGGACAGGGGATGGATTCGCTTAGGGTCTAGTCGCCGGCGCCATGTCGTGGGACACATAATGGCGATGATGGGGATGGCGGCGATGATGGCGACGATTACGATGATAGTGATGGAGATGTTGGTGATGGTGATGCCAGCGGTGATGGTGAGGATGATGGCGATGATGATTGCTGTCGTTTTTACTATTATTGTTGTTCTTACTGTTGTTGTGGTTGTAGCTGTTGTTGTCGTCGTCGTCTTCATCTTAGTCAGTGCTTTATTTGTTGTTGTTGTCAATATGGTGATGATGAAGGTGATTGACATTACTGTCGTTCTCTTTGCTACAATTGTTGGTGTCATTTATAAAGGCTCATCTATGTTGCCACTTGGAATAGTGATGTGTAGGTTTGTTTGCTTCGTAGCTGTTCGAATTTAAAGTGGTGTAGTTTGTGTGTGTGTGTGTGCGTGTGTGTGTGTACGTATGTGTGCGTGTACCATTTTTGTACGTACGTGCGTGTGTGCGGGTGTGCATATAAATGAGTGTTTGTGTTTGTTTAATGTTGTATATGTGTGCGTTCGAGTGCGTGCGAGTACGTGCGGTTATGTTCATGTGGGTGGAGCACGCTGGGGTGGAGGAATGAGATTTGGTGTTCGGCGTTGGGATTGGGGTGGGGGAGGGAGGAATGGGCAGGCGTCTCGTGTTGTTGAAAAGAAAAAAGATTGGATTACTCTGTGAACAGTCTTCATTCAAAAATGTTTGATGTGTGTGTTCATTCCTGAATAAACAGTCCCCTGAGGAAGGCCACAGGCCGAAGTACTGGGCTCAAAACTCTAGTTTGTTGTCTTTTTTCTTTGGTTTATCTATAATATATATATACATATATATACATGTATATATATATATATATATACTCAAAACAAGTTAAGGGCCACCCTCCGATCTTCACCTGGTGTCGACAACTCGGTGTATTGACGCGAGTTGATGAAATCGTACAAATTAACTTGTGTTGCTGTATTGCTGAAGCAGTGCATATGTCAGATTGAAGCATGTGAAAAAATCCGCTTGACACCAGGTTCATGCTGAGCAACACGAGAAACGCGAAAGTCATGGAAAATTGTTGTGTTTTCGCTGTACCCCCTAGTACTGGACAGGAACAGCATGCGAGAGAAATGGGTTGCACGTGCACGGCGCACTACTGATGAACGCGTTCACCACCTCTTAGGCTGCCAGTGCGTATTTAAAGGGGCTAACCAGCCGCACAAATAACCATGCCACCAAGACGAAAATTGAGTGACACAAACCGAGGACGAGCGCTGGCATGGATCCAGGATGGAATTGCTACACGGGAAGTGGCAAGAAGAGTCGGAGTGAGCCACTCCGTGATACAGAGACTACGAGACCGTGTCCATGCAACTGGACAGGTGGCAGAACGGCACCGTACTGGCAGACCCAGTTCAACGACAAGACGGCAGGACCGATACATTGTGACGCAGGCTCTGCGCGATCGGACTTCCACCGCCAGCGGGCTGAGAGACCAACTCGGAGCAGCAAGCAACACGAATGTCAGCGACCAGACAATTCGGAATCGTTTGCGTGCGGCAAATCTTGCGTCAAGGGCTGCTGCTGTTCGTACGACACTCCTGCCACGCCACAGGGTGGCCCGTACAGCCTGGTGCACACAGCATGTGAGGTGGACTGTGAGGCAATGGTCCAACGTCCTCTTCACAGATGAATCCCGATTCACCGTGAGGTTCAATGACGGCAGGGTGCGCGTCTGGAGACGTGTTGGCGAACGATTCACAGATGCCACTGTCAGAGAGTATGACCGATATGGTGGTGGGTCTGTCATGATGTGGGGAGGCATCAGTTTCAACCACCGCACTCTCCTGTACCACGTCCCCGGCAATCTGACAGGGCATCGCTACAGGGATGAAATTCTGAACCCTGTGGCACTACCAACCCTGCAAGCCATTGGTAACGGCGCTGTTCTGTAGGACGATAATGCTCGTCCACATCGTGCTGCTGTCGTCACCAACTTTCTCCAACAGCAGGGTGTCGTCAGGTTGCCGTGGCCAGCCAACTCGCCCGACCTATCACCCATTGAACACCTCTGGGATGTGTTGGGACGGGCTGTCCGACGCAACCATCCTCCTGCAGCCAATCAACAAGAGCTGGTCCAGTTCCTGCAGCAGGAATGGGCCGCCATCCCTCAAGCGACTCTCCGCAACCTCATTCGGTCCATGCGTCGCCGTTGCACAGCCTGTCTCGCTGCAAGAGGTGGTCATACCCGATATTGAATGAACTTTCATGTCAGAGGCCATGTTTGTGAATTGTCCATTTCAACCTCCTGACTTCAAATACACATTCCGAGGAGTGTGTGCTTTTGTAACTCGGTTTTTTGCTTTTTCCGGTTTGACACTGAATGAAATTAAATTTTCACACTGATTCAAGTTCATGTCTTTCATGCTTTTGATTTTACAGTGCGTTGTAACAGTGGCCCTTAACTTGTTTTGAGTAGTATATATATATATATATATCTACATGTATATATACATATATATATACTCCTAATCATAATTTAAGGGCCACTTCTTCCTTCCTCTCTAATTTTAAGTTGAAATAATTGACAATGTTTAGAATTGATTCTATGTTTTATTTCATCATTTCCACACCTGTTTTGGAAAAAGAAATTAGCACAATGACCCATTAGTGAACAGCACATGCATTTAAAGGAACATCCCCCCCTTTTCAAAAAACAGAAAGTGTCAGATTTGGCCAATCTGTTTTCAATATCGCGTGTGTCCGCCCCGAGCCTGGATGCATGCTTCACAGCGCCGATGCATCGACCCCACAAGGGTACGGAGTGTGTCCTGAGGGATGGCCGCCCACTCGATCTGCAGGATGTCGACCAGCCTGGCCAGGGTGCCCGGTGGGGGGTGGTTGTCCCTGATGCGCCTCCCGAGCACATCCCAGAGGTGTTCAATTGGGTTCAGGTCAGGTGAGCACGCTGGCCAGGCCATACGGACGACTTCATGCTGCTCCAGGAAGTCGGTCACAAGGCGTGCTCGATGCGCAGGTGCATTGTCGTCCTGGAAGATGGCGCCTTGACCAAGGTCCACAAGCGCAGGCAGTGCCACGGCCGCCAGAACCTCGTCCCGGTACCGGACCCCGTTCAGGATGCCGTCAATGGGGAGCAGGGGGGTCCGGGTACCACGGCTCATGCCACCCCACACCATCACCGACCCGCCGCCGTACCGGTTATGCTCTTGGACAGTGGCGTCAGCGAACCTCTCCCCTTGACGTCGCCACACCCGAGCCCGGCCATCGTTAAAGGTCAGGGTGAACCTGGACTCATCCGAAAACAAGACCCGGGCCCACTATTGCCTTGTCCAGGTCACGTGCTCCCTGGCCCAGGTCATGCGGCGCACTCTGTTGACCGGTGACAGCACGGGTCGGACGGCCGGTCTCCGTGACCTCAAGTGTGCCTCATGTAGCCGTCTTCTCACCGTGCTGCAGCTGATGTTAGCACCTGTTGCGTCCCTCAGCTGACCCCTCAAGGTCACCGCAGTGGATGCCCTTTCCCTCAGGACGGAGAGGGCAAGGTAGCGGTCTTGCTGTCTTGTCGTTACTCTGGGTCGACCCGTGTGACGCCTTTCCTGGACTGCTCCAGTCTCATTGAAGCGCTCCAGCAGTCTCTGGATTGTGGAATGCGACACTTCAAGTCGTCTAGCAACTTCCCGCTGCACTAGGCCTTCATCAAGCAGAGCGAGGGCTCTCCCCCGCTGCTCATCCGTCATCCGTCGTCTTGCAAGCATGGTTAAAACGAACCAAGAACGGGTCCTTTTTATCCTCGTCTGCGGGCAACTTTGGCTGGAGTAGTGTTCAAAAAGGGCTTGCCTTGCACGTGCAAAGCGAATTTTGTCGCTACCTTGCCTGCGTCGTCAGAGAGACCCTGCTGAAGATTCGACAATTTCGTGTGGAAATTGTCTTCCTTGGGCCGCCCATTGCAAATCGGCAAATCCCCAAACACGTGCCAAAAGGAAACTGCAATGTTGTCTGAGCTCTTATCCATTCAGTTACGGCAACGAATTGGAGAAAAGAGTAAGAGAAAATAGGTTATTTCTCCTTTCAAAAATTGACTCAAAAACGTTCCTGGCCCTTCAATAATGACGTGTAGTATATATACTACACGTCATTATTGAAGGGCCAGGAACGTTTTTGAGTCAATTTTTGAAAGGAGAAATAACCTATTTTCTCTTACTCTTTTCTCCAATTCGTTGCCGTAACTGAATGGATAAGAGCTCAGACAACATTGCAGTTTCCTTTTGGCACGTGTTTGGGGATTTGCCGATTTGCAATGGGCGGCCCAAGGAAGACAATTTCCACACGAAATTGTCGAATCTTCAGCAGGGTCTCTCTGACGACGCAGGCAAGGTAGCGACAAAATTCGCTTTGCAC
>JAPXFY010000015.1:68220311-68230311 GCA_030674185.1 Monoplex corrugatus
ATGAGTCTGGCGTCGACCACTGCCTCAACTGAAAATTCGTTGCAGACAGCCATGACAGAAGTTATTGATTTTATAGCCCAGCCGACTTTGCAGAACCATACAAGGGCTACAGCCGTTTAAAAGCATACGCAACATTTCCACAGAAAAAAAAAAAAAGGAAAAGAAAATTAAGTACCCATATCAATGCATTCATACACACATAATCTAAGAATGTGCCCCTGGCGTTGACCACTCCGTCAAATTTATCACACAGAGGATTTAAAAATCATATTTGAACGCAAATCTAAACATACCTGGGAACTCTAAAGCATACCTAAAATGGGCCTAAATTACCTAAAATTGTTTCTGCATAATTATTTCATTTCCCATGAGCAAAAAAAAAAAAAAAACCCAAAAAACAAAAATCAAAAAGCGACAAAAAAACGCACTTAATTAATACATGTGCCCAGTTATCAGTCCTAAGAGATAGTATGTAAGACTTTATCGAACACATACAGGTGAATGGACCACTAAGGCAGAAAATGATAGGAAGAAATGATAGAAAGCAAAGGTACAAGGCATAAACAACGAGAGTGATAGAAAAGAGTAAATTTCTAGCACAAAATTTCGAGAAGGTGGGGATATTATTCATACTGAAAGAGCACCAGCATCCCAACAATGGTTGACAGAAGTCAGGGATTTCATTCTCAGGTGTGCCACATGTACTAGTAGATCTGTCAGTTACTTACAGAGCCATGCTGATGATACAGGGGTCAGAGATTTGATCCTCAGGTGTGTGACAGGTGACAGGTTTATCAGTTACCTACAGTGCCATGCTGATGATACAGGGTCAGAGATTTGATCCTCAGGTGTGACAATTAGTAGATCTGCAGTTACTACAGAGCATCTGAGATACAGGGTCAGGTTGATCAGTGTACGTGTAGTCTGTTTACTTACAGAGTCATGCTGATGATACAGGGGTCAGAGATTTGATCCTCAGGTGTGTGACAATTAGTAGATCTGTCAGTTACTTACAGAGTCATGCTGATGATACATAGGTCAGAGATTTCATCCTCAGGTATGTGACAGGTAGTAGGTCTGTCAGTTACTTACAGAGTCATGCTGATGATACGGGGGTCAGAGATTTGATCCTCAGGTGTGTCACAGGTAGTAGGTCTGTCAGTTACTTACAGAGCCATGCTGATGATACAGAGGTCAGGGATTTAATCCTCAGGTGTGTCACAGGTGATAGGTCTGTCAGCTCAGTTAGTTACAGCGCTGTGCTCCCAAATCAAGCAGTCGTGGGTTCAGCCTTTGGGCAGACTATATATATATATTGTGTGTGTGTTGTGTGTGTGTGTGTGTGTGTGTGTGTGTTTGTGTGTGTGTGTGTCTGGTGGTGTTGTGTGTGGTTGTGTGTGTGTGTGTGTGTGTGTGTTGTGTGTGTGTCTGTGTGTGTGTTGTGTGTGTGTGTGTGTGTGTGTGTGTGTGTGTGTTGTGTGTGTGTGTGTCTGTGTTGTGTGTGTGTGTGTGTTTGTTTCTTTTTAAGGATCATCGCAGTCAGGGAGGTTACCTTTGTGCTCACATTTTTTTCATCCCATTTTCTACGCCACTTTAATGATCACAGAAGCTGGCACAGTTTTTACAATGCGATGATGATGATGTCGATGAGGATGATAATCATGATGCTATGGAGTTCTGCCTAAGATTGAGACTGCGTGACAGGGCTGTACTCTACGCTTACTATCATAATAATTTATATCCAGGCGTGAACCAAACCTGAGAGATACAGACACCTGCGGTGCTGATCAGAAGATCTGAGCAACAACACCCTCACTGACGTAGCCGTGAAGTGGATGAGACTCGACTTCGACTGTGTGATCCCAATCTTCCCAATGAGCCCATAGCACGCCTGACTCTGGGTAGGAGCCGGCGCGGTTCGAGCCGAAAATTCCCACAAGGGACTGATGGGGATTCGAACCAACAACCTACCAGTCGGTAGTACGTTGCGCTAACCACTACACCACGGCGACTGCTTAAAGGGTAGACCAAAGTTGTATGCAGGTTGGTGGATTGGCTCTGCTTGCTGAAGTCGTGTTTCATAACTCCTGTTACTTCTCCAAGCCCCAGCCCAATCCCTGCTCTCTCTATTTCAAGATCTTGCCAACGCACTGGATTTCGCACAGGCTCAAAGAACGCGCCAGATATATGCTGAGAGATTTTGATGGAGCGCATGTGGACTTGTGTCGGGTGCAATGAATCTGTGTGGAAGAAACGGGACTCCAAGCAATAGTCGTACACTAAACACCCTGTCCCTGGTCGTGCAATTTTACCCTAGCATCTCCATCAATCATGTACATGTAGTTCATCCTCCCCACCCCAACCCACAACTCTCTCCTGGTAACAACATATGACAGTATCATCAAGCCACTTTGATAATCGTCTAATTAACACAACTACCCAGGCTATCATTAAACGTTGCCCTTAGTTGTTGGTTTTTTTTTTATTTTTTTTTTTTTACGTTTGTGGAGAGAAGCTGAAACATATAGGGAACAGCGAAACAACAGTAAAAACACACACATATACACACGCGGGCGCGCGCGCACACACACACACACACACACACACACATACACACACATGCATACACACGCACACATCCACACACACACACATATACACACACACATACACACACACACAACACACACACGCGCATACAAACATAGACATATGCACACACACACAAACAAACAAACAACACAACACAAACACAACACACACACACACACACACACACACACACACACACACACACACACACACACACACACACACACACACACACACACACACGCACAAACACACACACAGAGCAGATCTTCATTTTCTAATTCTGATCCAGTTTTCAGTTTCCACGCTCGGAATAAATTCCATATATGCACTATTGCCACAGCTGCCACATGATGGAGAATATCCAAACTGATCATGGCCTCTTGAGGTCCCACCTAGTGCATATTTCATATTTGTATCAGTCTGCCATTATAACAATCTCAGCTATATTGTACAAAATGAGGTGTTATCTGCATTTGTAATGTTAAAAGACAAGCAAACAAAACAAAACAAAAGAAAACTGGTGAAAACACAACCATCTACTCAGTATATAAACTTATATTCATATGCACATTCAGTTCATATCCATATTCATTTTTGTTACATTGGATTTGCAATTTGAAACTCCCACTGCTCTCCCACTTGAAAGTACTCGCCACATGCAGCGCCACCATTTTTTTTAACCAAGACTTTTGAATGCAAGAAGGCCGATTGGCTTTCATGGGGAGGGACCTGGGAAATCAACCTATCTCTCCAGAGCAACCAGGCCTAAGCCCTGCTCTTCACGATTTTAAACTGCCGTGGGATATTAAGT
The DNA here is from genome assembly GCA_030674185.1 of Monoplex corrugatus. Lineage (NCBI taxonomy): Eukaryota > Metazoa > Mollusca > Gastropoda > Littorinimorpha > Ranellidae > Monoplex > Monoplex corrugatus. The sequence goes on from JAPXFY010000015.1 coordinate 68,223,718, forward strand.
AAGTATTGGCCAGACAGCACATGGGTTCAACTCATTTTTCAAACCCCTTCTGAAGGACTACATGTTCAGTTTAATTTTCCTGTGAAACTGAGGAGATAAGTCATGGCCTCTAGGAAATAAGCCCTGGAACCTTGAGTTTAGTTATTGGCAGGTGAACATCAGAACCATTTTGCCACTCTTCTCCCTAACTTATCTCATCAACATCTTACATAAAATAATAGAAATCACCCTCCCCCCCCCACTCCCACCCCAATCAAAAGAACATATTATACCTCATATGCCCACCAATATAATTAAAATAATGTCTTCATTAGACTATTCAAAGACGACCCCCTCAACATATTCCAGGAAATCTGTGGGACCAGGAATTCTGGAAGAGGTCAAAAAAAAAAAAAAAGCAGCATGGTGCTTCATGGAATGACACTATGAAGGAGGCCATCAACGAAAAGACGAGGCTGTTACAGGGGCAGGGTGGAATATTGCCTGAACCATTCTGCGGTAACACATAGATTTCATAATACTAATCTGAATTATTCTCCGCCTTTTTATCCAACAAATCGCTGGGTCAAGTGGCAAGGTCAAAAGTTCATCTGTCAGGCTATCAGCCCAGAGGTCATACAAGTAGTGTACGTGATACGGAGTTTAATGTACACACACACACACACACACACACACACACACACACACACACACACACATCACGCAAGAACACGTATCCTGGTCGGTAAAGAAGAGGGCTGGGTGGGGGATGGGGTGGGGGAAACGTATTGGGACAAATTGAACCCAGAAAAAGAAAAGGGGATATCGATTCAAATCGATCCATGGGATTTGCCATGTGTGTATGTGTGGACGTGCATGCACGTCTATACGTGCATGCGCGCACGTGCATGTGTTTGTTTGTATGTTTGTGTGTGTGTGTAGAGAGAGATGGAGAGAGAGAGAGAGAGAGGGGGACAGAGAGGGAGAGAAAGATAGATAGATAGATAGATAGATAGATAGATGATGGATAGATGGATGGATAGATACAGAGACCGAAGAAAAAGAGATGAGAGCAGAGCGAGAGAGAGAGAGAGAGAGAGAGAGAGAGAGTGTGATGTGTGTGGTGTGTGTGTGTGTGTTGTGTGTGTGTGTGTGTGTGTGTGTGTGTGTTAAGTAAACTGTCTGGACTGTCAATTAAAATGTCCTGACTGCTAAGTAAAATATCCTGACTGTTAAATGACGAAATCTGACTGACAGGGTCATCATCATCGTCATCATCATCATGTACCATGTCGCATGGCGTTAGCGATCATGGTCCCCCATATGAATCTGTTGTTGCTGCAGGTATATCTCCTGTCATTTCTGTCCTCATTCACTCAGCAAAAACTATCATTTTCTCCATGGGTCTGCCTGGTGTTCTTTTCTCCTCTAGATTTTGGTATGTCTTGACCATGTGTTTCCTTTCTCGTAACCCTGTGGCGAACAGTTCATGAACTGACAATCTGAAAGCTCATGTGGCAGGCGGGGGTGACTTTCTGTCGACATCAGCGCAAGGGGCGAAGATCTTGTGCAGTGTAGTGTAGTGTAGTGCGGTGCATGTGACTGGTCCCAAGTTTTTTTTGTCTTCAATTTTGGGTACGTAGATTGCGTATTATCGTATGATTTTAACAGTAGCCTTACATTGCGTATTATAGTATGATTTTAACAGTAGCATGTAATTGTAAGGTGGTCCATTCTGTCAACTCACCGTTCCTCTCGAGAGGCTGTTTCGTCTTTAAGTTTAAGATTTCTTTACGCGTGTTCTTAAAGTTAAATCCATCCATTCTGAGCTCGTGTCTACAAGTTGAAAGCAAAAATAATGTACACGTTGTAATGATGATGCATTGTTCCCAACAGCCTATAGAGAAAGTTTGACACATGAAAAACGCCCATAGTGTCACATCAGTCCCTTAGAATGTCAGGTCAGCACGTACCCCCGTGGGGATGCTGGGGGCTCTTTTAGTGTAAATAGTATCCCCCCCCCCCACCTTCTGGGAATTCTGTGCTAGAAATTTCCTCTTTTCTGTCACTCTGTTTCTTTCTTCCTCCTTTGTTTTCTGTCATTTATTCTATCATTTTCTGCCTTACTGGTCCTTTTACCTGTACATGTCCGATAGTCTTAGTACTTTTTCTTAGGCTTGATGATTGGGTGGTAAGTGCATTTTTGTTCTAGGGAGGCGAGATATGCAGAAGCAATTTTAGATAATTTATACCTGTTCTGTATATGTTTTGGTGTCTTTAGGTATGCTTAAATTTGTACTCAGGTATGTTTTTTAAATCCACTGTGCGATAAACTGGATGGAGTGGTCAACACTATACTTTTTTTTTTTTTTTTTTTTTTTTTTGAAGTGTTGTATATTTTGAAGCAGTTATAGCCCTGATGTGGCTCTAGACGGTCAGCTGGGCCAAAACAATAATAACAACAGGTCAGCACATATGTTAACCTGGGACATCAGAAAAATCTCCATCCCTTACCTGTCAGGTGGAGGCATCCATGAGGATCAAACCCACGACCTTACCATTGGAAGTCCGATAATTACTTATCTATCATGCCAGTTAGTGTAAATATGTTGTTTTTTTAAAAGGACCTTTGCATTCAAGGAGGTTACCTTTGTGCTTACCTGTTCTTTTTTTCCATCCCATTCTCTGTGCCACCTTAATGGTCACAGAAGCTAGCACAGTTTTTACAGTGCGATGATAATGATGTCTATGTCGATGAGAATAATAATCATGATGCTATGGATTTCCATCAAGGATTGAGACTGCGTGACAGGGCTGCACTCTATGCATACTATCATAATATACCCTGGCATCGACCAAGCCTGAGAGATTGAGATACCTGCGGTGTTGGTCAGAAGATTTGAAAAACTCTCAGTGACTCATCTGTGAAGTGGATGAGAGACACTGCTGTGTGGTCCCAAGTCTTCCCAATGAGCCCATAACATGCCCAGCTCTTGGTAGAAGCTGGTTAGAGCCGAAAAATCCCACAATGATTTTTGGAAGGACTGATGGGGATTTGAACCCACAACCTTCCAGTCCGTAGTTCATTGTGTTAACCACTACACCACAGCGACTGGTCTAAATATGATGTTTAATTTTTCACCTGAAACATGATTATTTGTGCTGGCAGATTTTGTTTCTTAATCGTTCATGATTGGAGATCATTTGTTTTTGAAGTGTTTGTATCTTTTCTTTTTCAGGCAAAGGATTCAACCAGAAGGATAAGGTGATGATGGCTTCATTGATGCATGTGCTCAGTGGATGCAGCGGATTTATATTTTTATCTCTTATTTACAATTACATATCAAAAAATATAGAAATGATAAACAAAAGTCATTCGTGTATATAAAAAGAAAAACTAGCTGTGTATTTTGTCTTGATGGATGTTTGTTACATGCAGTATGTTTAAGTATTTGTTCATTTATTAAATTTAAAGCATTTCATTTTTTTTTTTTTTTTTTTTTTTTGCAATTTAAATTTTCTTGAGCTAATTGTGTGAGTTTAAATTTAGGAAGTATTTACTGGTTCAGGTTTTGACGGAAGATACTTGTATTTTCAGTGATAATATTCAGATTTCTGCATTTAGGAGGTATATACATGGATTTTCTGCGATGATACATAGATTTCTGCATTTAATGGATGAACACAAGTGGGTTTTTGTTTTTTGCTTTTTTTGTTTTTGCTTTTTGGAAGGGGGGTGGGGGGAGATAATAATCAGCTTTCTGCATTAAGGGGATAAGTACATATACATTTTGTAAAAACAATCAGATTTCTGCACTTAGGTTTCTGTGATGATACTCTGTTTTGCTTTTGGGAAATATGTACATGTATTTTTTTTTTCTGAAAAAAACTCAGATTTTCTGCATTTAGGAGATAAATGTTTGTATTTTCTATGATGATACTCGAGTTCTGCACTTAGACTAAGAGGATAAGTGCATGTTTTATCTGTGGTCATATTTAGATTTATGTGTTAGGGGTTAATTATATATGTACTCCCTGTGGTCATATTCAGATTTCTGCATTTAGGGGATAAGTACATGTACTTTCTGTGGTCATATTCAGATTTCTGCATTTAGGGGATAAGTACATGTACTTTACATGCTCATAGTCAGATTTCTGTATTTAGAGAATAACTAAGTGTACTTCCTGTGGTCATATTTATATTTCTGCATTTAGGGGATAACTAGGTGGGGGGGGGGGGGGGTTGTGCTCGTATTTAGATTTCTGCATTAAGGAGATAACATGTACTCTCTGTGGTCTGTGGTCATATGCAGATTTCTTAATTTAGGGGATAACTAAGTGTATTTCTGTGCTTGTATTTAGGTTTCTGCGTTAAGGGGATAACTACTTGTACTCTCTATGGTCATGTTCATATTTCTGCATTTAGAGAATAACTACATGTACTTCCCATGGTCATATTCAGCTTGCTGTATTAAAAGATAAATACATATACTTTTCTGTGGTTATATTCAGATTTTGTGCATTTAGGGATAATTACTCGTGCTTTCTGTGGTCAATTCAGATTTCTGCATTTAGGGGATAAGTACATGTACTTTACATGCTCATAGTCAGATTTCTGTATTTAGAGAATAACTAAGTGTACTTCCTGTGGTCATATTTATATTTCTGCATTTAGGGGATAACTAGGTTGGGGGGGGGGGGGGGTTGTGCTCGTATTTAGATTTCTGCATTAAGGAGATAACATGTACTCTCTGTGGTCTGTGGTCATATGCAGATTTCTTAATTTAGGGGATAACTAAGTGTATTTCTGTGCTTGTATTTAGGTTTCTGCGTTAAGGGATAACTACTTGTACTCTCTATGGTCATGTTCATATTTCTGCATTTAGAGAATAACTACATGTACTTCCCATGGTCATATTCAGCTTGCTGTATTAAAAGATAAATACATATACTTTTCTGTGGTTATATTCAGATTTTGTGCATTTAGGGATAATTACTCGTGCTTTCTGTGGTCAATTCAGATTTCTAAATTTAGGGGATAACTGCATGTACTTCTTGTGGTCATATTCAAATTTTTGCATTTGTGGGATAAGTACGTAAACTCCTGTGGTCATATTCAGATCTCTACATTTATGGGATAACTACACGTACTTTCTTGATCATGTTGAGATTTCTACATTTTGGGGTAATTTTACGTACTTTCTTTTGTCATATTCAGATGTCTGCATTTAGTGGGTAACTACATGTATTTCTTGTGGTCATATTCACATTTCTGCATTTATGGGACAAGTACATGTACTTTCTGTGCTCATATTCAGATTTCTGCAATTAGGGGATAACATGAAGTGCCTCTGGTCATATTCAGATTTCTACATTTAGGGGATAACTTCATATACTTTCTGTGATCATATTTTGATTTCTGCATTTAAGGGATAACTATTCAATTTTTGCATTAAGATGATAATGTACTTACCTGTCGTCATATTCAGATTTCTACATTTTGGGGATAAGTATATGTACTTTCTGTGGTTGTATTCGGATTTCTGCATTTAGGAGATAAATACATGTACTGCTTCCTTTGGTCCTATTCAGATTTCTGCATTTAAGAGGTAAGAACTTTTTGTGTGTGTGTGCGTGATAATACTCAGATTTTTGCATTTGGGGGATGAATACTTGTATTTTCAGGTCTGATAGATTTCTGCATTTAGAGGATAAGTACTTGTATTTCTGTGATCATATTCAGATTTCTGCCTTTCTGTGTTGTTTATGCTTTTGTACAGTTATATACAAATAAATTTTACTTTTGTTTTTCTTTCTAGTATTTGGTGAGCATGTCTATTGCTCCGGGGTAATTGATTTTTGATCTCACTGATGGACTGGTTCCGGTGATCTGTGATGTTGCTGATAGACTGGTTTCAAGGGATGTATTATCTGTGATGTCTCAGATAAACTGGCTCCAATAGTTATTGATCTGTGATGTCACTGATAGACTGGTGCCAAGGGCTATTGATCTGTGATGTCACTAATAGGCTGGTTCCGATGGTTATTGATCTGCGATGTCACTGATAGGTTGATTCCAAGGGTTATTGATTTGTGATGTCACTAATAGGCTGATTCCAGTGATCTGGGATACCTCTGATGGACTAGTTCCATAGGCTATTTTGCTCTGATGTTTCTGATAGACTGGTGAGCATTCTGTTTCTCAAAGGTGATTTCTGTAATGTTACTAGTAAGTAGTCTTTTCTTCCCATGTTCTGCCCTGCTGATTCAAACAGGTAACTTATCATGTTAAATTTGATTCATCCTCATCATCAAGTGCCTTGCTGTATGGCGCTGGTGATCATGACCCTCCGTACTAATTTATCTTTTGTCACTGCTCATGGCCCTCCACACTTGTCTATCTTTTGTCGTAGCAAGTAGTTCTCCTTCCCTTTTGTGTTTGCTTCTTGTGTTTTCTTTGCTGTCTATGGAACTCTTAACATTCTCCTTAGAAACATTTCAGCTGCTTCAATTTTGTTCTGAATTTGCATGCTGATTGTACATGCTTTGCATCTGTACAACAGTATTGGTGCTGTATAACACTGAAGAGCTCTTCCTGATGATAGTCAGTAGGCA
>JAPXFY010000015.1:68235311-68272811 GCA_030674185.1 Monoplex corrugatus
TTGACCATCTTCTCTCTCTCTCTCTCTCTCTCTCTCTCTCTCTCTCTGTCTCTCTCTCTCTCTCTCTCTCTCTCTCTCTCTCTCTCTCTCTCTCTCTCTCTCTCTCTCTCCTCTCTGTGTGTGTGTGTGTGTGATTCAGTATTGGTGTTCTGTGTTTTTTGTTTGTTTTGTTCATACTGCAGTATTTACAGAGAGAGAGAGAGAGAGAGAGAGAGAGAGAGAGAGAGAGAGAGAGAGAAAGAGTGTGTGTGTGTGTGTGTGTTTTGGCCTCTTTTTGTACAGATGTGTGTGTGTGTGTGTGTGTGTGTGTGTGTGTGTGTGTGTGTGTTTTGAGAGGGTGGGGGTAATTGGTGACAATGACAAATTGATTCTGAGATAAAAGTGGGTAGAGTGAGTATGTGTGTGTGTGTGTGTGTGTGTGTGTGTGTGTGTGTGTGTGTGTGTGTGTGTGTGTGTGTGTGTTTCAGTATTGGTGTTCTGTGTGTTTTTTGTTTTGTCTTGTTTTGTTAATATGCAGTACTTACAGAGAGAGAGAGTGTGTGTGTGTGTATTGTCTTTTGTCCTCTTTATTTACTTGTTTTAGTACACGTGTCATGAATGTGTGACTTTTTTTTTTCATGTTTTTTTCTAAAGGTACTACTCTGTGTGTGTGTGTTTTTTGTTTTTTGTTTTTTTGAGAGGATGGGGGTAATTGATGATAATAGCAAATTGATTCTGAGATGAAAGTGGGCAAAAAAAAGTGTGTGTGTGTGTGTGTGTGAATGCATGTGTGTGTTTTTGTGTGTGTGTTTTTATGTGTGTGTTTGTGTTTTATTTATATTAAAGTGTGTGCGTGTATGTGCGTGCATGCGTATTGTGTGTTTTTTTTAAAGGACGGGTATTTTTTTATATTTGTTTGTTTTGTTATTGGTATTAAAGTGGGAGAGAGAGAGAGTGTGTGTGTTTGTTTCCTGTGGTTGCAACAGCCCTCAAAAAGTTGTGACGGGTATGCGTTGATTTCATATCAGCGTGATTCTGGTGGACTTTGTGTTAAGATGTTTGTAGAGGTATGTTTTTTTTATAAATCCCCAGTGCAATAAATTGAACGGAGTGGTCAGTGCCAGGGGCATGTCCTTAGATCATGCGCGCAAGTACATTGATATGTGTGCTGAATTTTCTTTTCCTTTTTTTTATTTCTGTGGAAGTATTGTGTGTTTTGAAACATTTGTAGCCCTGATATGACTCGGTGCAGTTGGCTGGGCCTTACAAAGAAATAACAGTAAGTGTTTGTGTGTGGTGTGTGTGTGTGCATATATGTATGACGTGTGTTTTTATGTTTTTGATTTTTTTTGTTTTTTGCGAGTGTTTTGTTTATATTTAAGAGTGTATGTGTGTGTGAACATGTGATTTTTGTTTGTTTGGATATTAGTATTAAATGTGTGTGTGTGTGTGTGTGTGTGTGTGTGTGTGTGTGTGTGTGTGTGTGTGTGTGTGTGTGTGTGTGTGTGTGTGTGTGTGTGTGTGTGCGCGCGCGACAGCCCATAAAATGCTGTGAAGGATATGTGTTGATTTTCATATCGGCATGATTCTGGTGGACTTTGTGGTTTTTTTTGTTTTTTTTGGTTTTTTTTGGTGTATGTCACTATTATCATTATCATGATTATGTTATTGATGATGATGATGATTTGCTCCCACCCACCCCCACCCCCACCCTGTGGGGACGCCGGGGGCTCTTTCAGTATAAACAGTATCCCCACCTTCTGGAAATTCTGTGCAAGAAATTTCCTCTCTTCTGTCATTTTCTTTGTTTCTGCCTTGTTCCTTTGCTTTCTGTCATTTCTTCCTATCAGTTTCTGCCTTGCTGGTCCAGTCACCTGTATGTGTTCAATGAATTCTTACATACTTTCTCCTAGGATTGAAAATTATTTGGGTACATGTATTAAGTGTATATTTGGCTCTTGGGAAATGCAATATGTGGAAGTAATTTGGACCCGTTTTTATATGTTTTAGTATCCCTAGTTATGTTTTATATTTGTGTTCAGTCATTCTTTTTAATCCCCTGTGTGATAAATTGAATGGAGCGTTAAACTCCAGGGGCATGTCTTCAGATCATGTGCGCAAACACATTGATTTGCATACTTAATTTTCCTTACCTTTTTTTTTCCTGTTTAAGTATTGTGTGTTTTGAAAAGGTTATAGCCCTGATATGACTACACAGTCGGCTGGGCTTTAATCTGAAATAACAGTGTTTGTCTGTGGTGTGTGTGTGTGTGTGTGTGTGTGTGTGTGTGTGTGTGTGTGTGTGTGTGTGTGTGTGTGTGTGTGTGTGTGTGTGTGTGTGTGTTTTCTGCGAGTGTTTTGTTATTTATGTTTAAGAGAGAGAATGTGTGTGTGTGTGTGTGCACGTGATTTCTTTTTTTCTTTCTTTTTTTTTTTGATATTGGTATTAAGTGTGTGTGTGTGTGTGTGCGTGCGCGCGCACGCACAACAGCCCATAAAATGCTGTGAAGGATATGTGTTTTCATATCGGCATGTTTCTGGTGAACTTTGTGTTAATGTGTTTTTGGGGGTGGGTGGGGAGTGTATATCACTGTTATTGATATTATCATAATTATGTTGATGATGATGATGATGATTTCCCCGTGGGGATGCCGGGGGCTCTTTCAGTACAAATAGTATCCCCCACCTTCTGGAAATTCTGTGCTAGAAATTTCCTCTTTTCTGTCACTGTCTTTGTCTTGTTCCTTTGCTTTGTCATTTCTTCCTATCAATTTCTGCCTTGCTGGTCCATTCACCTGTATATATTCAGTAAAGTCTAATGTACTTTCTCCTAGGAGTGATGATTAGGTACGTGTATTGAGTGCATTTTTGGCTCCAGGGAAATAAGATATGCAGAAACAATTTTAGTTAACTTAGGCACATTTTTATATATACTACACGTCATTATTGAAGGGCCAGGAACGTTTTTGAGTCAATTTTTGAAAGGAGAAATAACCTATTTTCTCTTACTCTTTTCTCCAATTCGTTGCCGTAACTGAATGGATAAGAGCTCAGACAACATTGCAGTTTCCTTTTGGCACGTGTTTGGGGATTTGCCGATTTGCAATGGGCGGCCCAAGGAAGACAATTTCCACACGAAATTGTCGAATCTTCAGCAGGGTCTCTCTGACGACGCAGGCAAGGTAGCGACAAAATTCGCTTTGCACGTTCAAGGCAAGCCCTTTTTGAACACTACTCCAGCCAAAGTTGCCCGCAGACGAGGATAAAAAGGACCCGTTCTTGGTTCGTTTTAACCATGCTTGCAAGACGACGGATGACGGATGAGCAGCGGGGGAGAGCCCTCGCTCTGCTTGATGAAGGCCTAGCGCAGCGGGAAGTTGCTAGACGACTTGAAGTGTCGCATTCCACAATCCAGAGACTGCTGGAGCGCTTCAATGAGACTGGAGCAGTCCAGGAAAGGCGTCACACGGGTCGACCCAGAGTAACGACAAGACAGCAAGACCGCTACCTTGCCCTCTCCGTCCTGAGGGAAAGGGCATCCACTGCGGTGACCTTGAGGGGTCAGCTGAGGGACGCAACAGGTGCTAACATCAGCTGCAGCACGGTGAGAAGACGGCTACATGAGGCAAACTTGAGGTCACGGAGACCGGCCGTCCGACCCGTGCTGTCACCGGTCAACAGAGTGCGCCGCATGACCTGGGCCAGGGAGCACGTGACCTGGACAAGGCAACAGTGGGCCCGGGTCTTGTTTTCGGATGAGTCCAGGTTCACCCTGACCTTTAACGATGGCCGGGCTCGGGTGTGGCGACGTCAAGGGGAGAGGTTCGCTGACGCCACTGTCCAAGAGCATAACCGGTACGGCGGCGGGTCGGTGATGGTGTGGGGTGGCATGAGCCGTGGTACCCGGACCCCCCTGCTCCCCATTGACGGCATCCTGAACGGGGTCCGGTACCGGGACGAGGTTCTGGCGGCCGTGGCACTGCCTGCGCTTGTGGACCTTGGTCAAGGCGCCATCTTCCAGGACGACAATGCACCTGCGCATCGAGCATGCCTTGTGACCGACTTCCTGGAGCAGCATGAAGTCGTCCGTATGGCCTGGCCAGCGTGCTCACCTGACCTGAACCCAATTGAACACCTCTGGGATGTGCTCGGGAGGCGCATCAGGGACAACCACCCCCCACCGGGCACCCTGGCCAGGCTGGTCGACATCCTGCAGATCGAGTGGGCGGCCATCCCTCAGGACACACTCCGTACCCTTGTGGGGTCGATGCATCGGCGCTGTGAAGCATGCATCCAAGCTCGGGGCGGACACACGCGATATTGAAAACAGATTGGCCAAATCTGACACTTTCTGTTTTTTGAAAAGGGGGGGATGTTCCTTTAAATGCATGTGCTGTTCACTAATGGGTCATTGTGCTAATTTCTTTTTCCAAAACAGGTGTGGAAATGATGAAATAAAACATAGAATCAATTCTAAACATTGTCAATTATTTCAACTTAAAATTAGAGAGGAAGGAAGAAGTGGCCCTTAAATTATGATTAGGAGTATATATCTAGGTTAATCTGATTTCATATGTGTACAGAGAGGCTGATAGGTCTGATTTCACTGTGGTAGAGCTTACAGCAGTGTCGGGACAATTTCTTGGCGATCTGCCATGTGATTTGGTGAATCGATTACTGCAAGCCACCACGGACTTTTAATTAAGAAGCTTGTTTTCTTCCGAGTGAATCAGTTGAAGCCATGATTGAAGTTTAAAGTACGTTTAGAGTGAGATTACAGATATCCTGTAGTGGAAGCAAATGGGTCAGAATTGTAAGGTTGTAGGCTATTTTTCACCTTCAATTTTTTGTTATTAAAAAAAATCTTTAGGTATGCTATGATGTTAAATTTCATTATTTTGATTTGGATGTCCTTTTCTGGAACAAAATTTACAAAGTATGTTGGTAATATTATGGAATATATATTGCAGTTGCTCTACATATTGGGTATTGATATGATGATATTGTGGAACACATTCTGTTTGCGCCGAGTGTTTTGTTTTTAATATGATAATGTGTGTTATGTATTCTAGTTGCTCTTGTCTAAATATCTCAGCATTATCAAAATGATATTGTGAAATAGCTATTTCGGACCATTTCTCTAAATATCTTAGCATGATTATGACGACATAGCATGATTTTAATGACAGAAGTATCTTAGCATGATTATGATGATATGAGTATAATTAGTAAGATTATGATGACATAGCATGGTTATGATGACAAAAGTTTCTTAGCATGTTTATGATGACATACCAATGATTATAATGATCTAAGTATCTTACTCTCAGCATGATTACAGTGACATAGCATGATTATCATGACAGAAGTATCTTAACATGACTGTGATGACAGAAGTATCGTAGGATGACTATGATGACATTACGGAGCACATGGTCCAGCTGCTCACAGTTTGTGAGTCGTGTACCATTAGAATACACATGACTGCCAAAAAGGTTGGTACCTTCTGATTGATGACCTACAGTGTTTTCATGAGGCCTGCTCGATGCAGAGGTCCAGGCTCTTGCCTTCCAGTCTAACTGCACAAGTTACTGCACAAGTTTAAGTCTCGGTAAAAACTTCGTAAGCACAATCTTCAGTTCACCTAACTGTAAATGGGGTTGTCCGGCCCTGTATAGCATTGGGGAAGGTTAAGCAAGTAGGCAGGAGATGGGCACCGGCCTTACAAGGTTGGTCCCTTGAAAAGTGTAGGCTACCTTGTCATTCCCATACAACCTGGCCATTAGGGGACAACTTGTATTAATTGCATGTTTGATTTAACTGGTGTGTTGATTCTCAGTTACAGCAAAGCTTCAGTGGCTGTTAACAGACGAGTGGAGTCTTGCAAGCTTAAACTGGAGACAGAGGTGACACTTGACCTTGATGTTATCACTCAACCATCATGTTATCTCCTGACCTTGATATGATAACTTGACGTTTGTGCTAGGACCTTGATGTTGACATTCAACCTATGTAGTTTGTTGGGCAAGATGGTTGTTGGCAGGTTTTAAAGTCCCTGTGAAAGTTTATTGTACTTGACACCCCCAGTCTGACTTTGCAAAGTTTGGGGAAGGTAAAGCAACAGACGAGAGCAGGTGGAAGCCTGTCATAACGCTGGTCTGGAGAAACATGTTGATCGCCTCGTTCCCTTAAACCTCAGGGTTAGGGGACAAAGCGTACGTGTTACTGCCAGTCTCCACCTTGCACCAGTCAGTGTGACAGGCAGCAGGGGTTTCATAATGCTCAAGAGAACAGAGGTGTTGACTGGTAGGCGTGGTAGTCAGGTAAGTAAGATGTCAAACTTCCAGTCGAAAGGTCTGAGTTTGATCCTGCATGGGTACCTCCCACCAGGTGGGTAAAGGCTAGAGATGTTTCCAATCTCTTGGGGCATCATACATGCATGTATATATGCAGACCTGCCGGTGCCTGAGCCACCTACTGTGTATGTTTACGCACACACACAGAGCATCAAATACGCATGTTGAAGGTCTCGTTGTGACGGTGTCTGCCTGGTGGCTTATGGCAGCATGAAAATGTATGTCCAGCAACTGCATGCACACCCATCAAAGACGGCAGCATGCAGGCTCTGCCATGCCGCGACATAACACCTGCGCAGTGCAGGTGAACAACCTTCCAACATGCTTCTGAGAAAAATCAGGACACTAGAAAAGACGGGGGAAAAAGGTGGTGATTGAAGATGTGAGAAACTGATTGATATTTCAGAAACTGAGGTGGTTTGAAATGGGTTCATTGAACTTTTTTTTTTTTTGGTGGGGGAAGGTATGAGGGATGTTGGAGAATGGAAATGTGGGAGAGGAAAAGAAATGGGTAGGGAGGGAAGAGGTAAGGGAGGGAGGGAAGGGGTTAGAGAGAAAAGGAGGGAAGGGGCTGGGGGAGGGAAGGGGCTGGGAAGGGAGGGAGGGAAGGGGTTGGGGTGAGGGTGGGAAGGGGTTTGGGAGGGAGGGGGTATGGAGGGAGGGTGGGTTCCCTTGGTCACGGTGTGTGTGTGAATGTGTGTGTTTTCAGATATAACAGCTTGGTTTCTTTGTTTCAGATGGGTAACGCCCCCTTCCAGGCCCCTGGGGATGGTGACGGAGCAGTTTCCAACAACCATGGCAATCTTCTGACCTAAGATAAGTTGTGTGTACATCTGATATTAATGGTTAAACAATGTCTTTTTTGATGGGCATGCATGGTGGGTGTTTTCATGTTTCTATAAGCCAGGCACTGATATGGCTTACAGGATCTTTAACATACATATTTAATATTTTTCATGTGTACACACTTGAAATGGATGGGTGTAGGCAGTGGCTGGACTGCCCACATGCTGAGCTGGGAGATTGGAAAATGTTCCGTCTTTTTTTCCCACCAGCTGGATCGAACCCAGGACCTTCCTATTGGAAGTCGGTCGTTTACCCACTTGACTGCTATGCCCTTTGTGTTAGTTTGAAGTTGTTGCAGTTAAAATTGTCATATCATACAGTAATGCATTGTATAGGTAGTTATCAATCATACTTGAAACTTTTCTTTACAGGTGAGATGTGATGTTTTGAAAGTTTATTTCTACATGTGAGACGTCATGTTTTAAACCTTTATTTCTACAGGTGAGATGTCATGCTTAAAGCCTGTGTTGCTGCATGTGTGACATCATGATTTAAACCTTTTGTTTCTTTAGGTGAGGTGTTATGTTTAAACCTTTATTTCTACAGGTGAGATGTCATATTTAAACGCTTATTTCTACAGGTGAGACGTCTGGTTTTATACCTTCATTCTACAGGTGAAACGTCAGGTTCTAAACCTTTGTTTCTACAGGTAGGGTATCATAATTAACCATTTATTTTTACAGGATTGATGGCATGTTTTTAACCATCATTTCTGCAGACAAGATGTCATGTTTTAAAGCTTATCTTTCTGTGGGTGAGACGTCATGTTTTAAAACTTTATTTTTACAAGTGATAGTCATGTTTTAATTTATATTTCTTCATGTGTGACATGATTTTAAGCTTTTGTTTCTACTGGTAAGGCGTTGGGTTTTTAACCTTTATTTCTACAGGTGAGACATCTGGGTTTATACCTTTATTTCTACTTCTACAATCCTGTAAAAATAAATGGTTAATTATGATACCCTACCTGTAGAAACAAAGGTTTAGAACCTGACGTTTCACCTGTAGAATGAAGGTATAAAACCAGACGTCTCACCTGTAGAAATAAACGTTTAAATATGACATCTCACCTGTAGAAATAAAGGTTTAAGCATAACGCCTCACCTAAAGAAACAACAAAAAGTTTAAATAATGATGTCACACATGCAGTAACACAGGCTTTAAACGTGACGTCTCACCTTAGAAATAAAGGTTTAATACATGATGTCTCACATGTAGAAATAAACTTTCGAAACATCATGTTTTTAACCATCATTTTTACAAGAGTGACATGTTTTTAACCTTCATCTCTACGGGTCAGCATGTTTGAAACCTTTATTTCTGCAGAAGAGATGTCATGTTTGAAACCTGATCTTTTTTGTAGGTGAGACGTCATGTTTGAAACCTTTATTTTTACAGGTGAGATGTCATGTTTTAAACTTTTATTTCTATAGGTGAGATGTCATGTTTATACACTTATTTCTACAGGTGAGACACCTGATTTTATACCTTCATTTCTACAGGTGTGTTGTCAGGTTTTAGATTTCTACACCTTTTTTTTTTACAGTGTGACGTCATGTTTCAACATTTTTCTATTCTTTATTTTTTAAACCTTATCTTTCTGTAGGTGAGATGTCATGTTTTAAACAGCGTGACAGGTGAGACAGCATGTTTTGAACCTAATCTTTCTGTAGGTGATATGTCATGGTTTTAACTTGTATTTCTGCATGTGTGACATCATGATTTAAACTATTGTTTTTGCAGGAGCGATGTTAAGTCTTATACCGTTATTTCTACAGGTGAGACATGTAGTTTTATACCTTTATTTATACAGGTGTAGCATCGGGTTTTAAACCTTTGTTTCTAAAGGTATGATGTCTTGTTTTTAACCTTATTTTTACAGGAATGACGTCCTGTTTTAACCTTTCTTTTACAGGTGAGATGTCTTGTTTTATACCTTTATTTTAGCGGATGAGACGTCATGTTTTTAACATTAATGTTTTAAACCTTTATTTTTACATCATGTTTCAATTCTTTTCTTTTTGTAGGTTAATGATGTAGTGTATTAACCCCTTGACGCTTGCACTATGCCCACCAGCAAAACCTTAACCCTTTAATTCCCTCATCTTATCCACCAGCTGCCTGCAGGTAGCTGGTGGGTAGGGTGAGGAAGTCAAAGGGTTAAGTTTTTTGTAGTTATTGGGTATGCTCTTGGACTGAAAGGGTTAAAACATAGCTATCTGTTTTGAAGAACACAGAGTCTGACTCAGACAATACACTCCTAATCATAATTTAAGGGCCACTTCTTCCTTCCTCTCTAATTTTAAGTTGAAATAATTGACAATGTTTAGAATTGATTCTATGTTTTATTTCATCATTTCCACACCTGTTTTGGAAAAAGAAATTAGCACAATGACCCATTAGTGAACAGCACATGCATTTAAAGGAACATCCCCCCCTTTTCAAAAATCAGAAAGTGTCAGATTTGGCCAATCTGTTTTCAATATCGCGTGTGTCCGCCCCGAGCCTGGATGCATGCTTCACAGCGCCGATGCATCGACCCACAAGGGTACGGAGTGTGTCCTGAGGGATGGCCGCCCACTCGATCTGCAGGATGTCGACCAGCCTGGCCAGGGTGCCCGGTGGGGGGTGGTTGTCCCTGATGCGCCTCCCGAGCACATCCCAGAGGTGTTCAATTGGGTTCAGGTCAGGTGAGCACGCTGGCCAGGCCATACGGACGACTTCATGCTGCTCCAGGAAGTCGGTCACAAGGCGTGCTCGATGCGCAGGTGCATTGTCGTCCTGGAAGATGGCGCCTTGACCAAGGTCCACAAGCGCAGGCAGTGCCACGGCCGCCAGAACCTCGTCCCGGTACCGGACCCCGTTCAGGATGCCGTCAATGGGGAGCAAGGGGGTCCGGGTACCACGGCTCATGCCACCCCACACCATCACCGACCCGCCGCCGTACCGGTTATGCTCTTGGACAGTGGCGTCAGCGAACCTCTCCCTTGACGTCGCCACACCCGAGCCCGGCCATCGTTAAAGGTCAGGGTGAACCTGGACTCATCCGAAAACAAGACCCGGGCCCACTGTTGCCTTGTCCAGGTCACGTGCTCCCTGGCCCAGGTCATGCGGCGCACTCTGTTGACCGGTGACAGCACGGGTCGGACGGCCGGTCTCCGTGACCTCAAGTTTGCCTCATGTAGCCGTCTTCTCACCGTGCTGCAGCTGATGTTAGCACCTGTTGCGTCCCTCAGCTGACCCCTCAAGGTCACCGCAGTGGATGCCCTTTCCCTCAGGACGGAGAGGGCAAGGTAGCGGTCTTGCTGTCTTGTCGTTACTCTGGGTCGATCCGTGTGACGCCTTTCCTGGACTGCTCCAGTCTCATTGAAGCGCTCCAGCAGTCTCTGGATTGTGGAATGCGACACTTCAAGTCGTCTAGCAACTTCCCGCTGCGCTAGGCCTTCATCAAGCAGAGCGAGGGCTCTCCCCCGCTGCTCATCCGTCATCCGTCGTCTTGCAAGCATGGTTAAAACGAACCAAGAACGGGTCCTTTTTATCCTCGTCTGCGGGCAACTTTGGCTGGAGTAGTGTTCAAAAGGGCTTGCCTTGAACGTGCAAAGCGAATTTTGTCGCTACCTTGCCTGCGTCGTCAGAGAGACCCTGCTGAAGATTCGACAATTTCATGTGGAAATTGTCTTCCTTGGGCCGCCCATTGCAAATCGGCAAATCCCCAAACACGTGCCAAAAGGAAACTGCAATGTTGTCTGAGCTCTTATCCATTCAGTTACGGCAACGAATTGGAGAAAAGAGTAAGAGAAAATAGGTTATTTCTCCTTTCAAAAATTGACTCAAAAACGTTCCTGGCCCTTCAATAATGACGTGTAGTATATGTAGAGATAAGCAGAGAACATTGTTTGTAAACAAGAATTCTTTTGTCACAGGTGAGATCAAGACGGCGTGCACCAGCAGACGGCAAACTGCCAACTCGGTAAGCATTGAAAGGATGCGACGGATCTCCCTGTCATTTGATCTGAAAATTTGTTGTTGTTTTTTTGTTTATGATAAAGTTATGCAAAGTCATAATTGAAAGACTATGCATGTTCATGACTGTGCGTATTATAACTTATATTTTTGCTTTTAAAAAATACCCACCCCATCCCCTTCCGTGGGGATGGCGGGGGCTGTTTTAGTATAAATAGTATCCCCGCCTTCTGGATATTCTGTGCTAGAAATTTCCTCTTTTCTGTCACTCTCTTTGTTTCTTTCTTCCTCCTGTGCTTTCTGTCATTTCTTCCTATCGTTTTCTGCCTTGCTTGTCCATTAACCTGTATGTGTATGATAATGTCTTACATACTTTTTAATGGTGATGATGATGATAGTAATGATAATGATGGAAGTGGGGCGGTGGTGGTGATAATTGCTATGATGATGATGATTGTGATGATGGTGGTGATGGTGATAACGGTGGTGGTGATGATTATATTGGAAAGATTTGTGTGTGCATGCGTGCGAGCGTGTGTGTGTGTGTGTGTGTGTGTGTGTGTGTGTGTGCGTGCACGCGCGTCTGTGTGTATCTGAGCTTGTGTTTGTATCCATGTCTCTCTCTTTGTCCATCTCTTTCTGTATCTCCCTGTCTGTCTCTGTCTGTCTGTCTCTCTGTCTCTGTCTGTCTGTCTGTCTCTCTCTCTCTCTCTCTCTCTCTCTCTCTCTCTCTCTCCCTCTCCCTCCCCTCTGTGCTTTCCTCCCTCTGAGTGCATGTGTGTGTGTGTGTTAGCGTGTATGTGCATGCGCCCACGCGCGCGTGTGTGTGTGTGTGCGTGTATACGTGTGATTATGTGTATGTGCGTGTGTGTGTGTGTGTGTGTGTGTGTGTGTGTGGTCAGCTTTACACTTTCGAAACGAAGATGTCAACTTGATGGTAGCAGTTCAAAATGGCGTACTAGAATGTGATTTTTATCATAGTCTTTGTAGTCTTCAGAAACAATCTACACTTATAAATAAACAATCACTCTTTTCTGTCAGTGACCAACAACCTTTCCACTTACATTCAAGTTTGGTAATAAAAAAAAAAAAAGAAAAAAGTTTGTTCTTTTCACACTCAAACCACTTAAATATTCACAAACGAAAATATGTCAGAAGTCCACAAAAAGTGATTAAACAGTTTGAAGACTACAGCCAGTAACATTAGGCGTAAAAGATATCAGTTGAATACGCATACATTTGATTTTAACTGATCATTCTTCTTCATACTATCAATGTTAACATGAAATGTCAGTGTGTTATATCAGACCATTCTCAGATATTTCCTGATATGCTGGATTTTAATGCCTGTATAAACATCAATACCTGTGGGCCCTGGAGACGAATTTCCCGTTTGTGGTTTGTTGTTGCTATTGTTGTTGTCTTTTTCCCTCTTTTTGTCTTGTTGTTGTTGTTCTTGTTGTTGTCTTACCACTTTGTATGAGGTTTGGACAGCAGAGAGAGAGAGAGAGAGAGAGAGAGAGAGAGAGCAATCCATTTACGTCATAATGTGTTGGCTTAATAAGCCTGGCTCATGGTATGCGCAAGAAGAACAGGCAATATGAACATAATCGATACATTATTAATTGCTAAGATACAGCACAGTGCAGTATAAAATGAAACGACACAATTTGACACAATGCAATATAACAGTGTAATGCGTTTATATTCCTAGTAGCTTTAGACTAGCACAATCCCCCCCCCACCACCACCATCATTCCTAACCTAGCCTTTGCCCCTGAAAGGAGAAAAAAGCGTATGACCCAGATATTCGTCAGACATGTTCTGCATTTAGTTGCACTGTATGCACATTAACAAAGTGCCACCTAAAAGTGTACATTTGCATACTCATGATGTGACCTATTCTCGGAAACGGGGTTATACATTGTGAGCAAACGAACTGAGTTACCGCTTCGAAAAAGTTGTACGGGTATAATTAGGTAAAATTCAGAATTTACAACTAGTTCTTTGGGATTTCTTTATGTGTACAAGTTTCACGGTAAAATTCGTTATAAAAAAAGCGATTGAAATGTGAACAAATGTCATGGTAAAATTCACGCTAAGAAACAACTATTGATACTTAAACAAGCTTTGTGGTAAAATTCATGCTGAAAGAAAAGCACTATTGAAACAGAATATTTAGGTGGATATCACTCGGCAATGCGTTGTTAGAATAACTCCCATTTGGCAGTTCTTATACATATTATCACTCGGCAGTGCTTTGTTAAAATGACTCCCATATGGCAGTTCTTACACATATCACTTGGCAATGCTTTGTTAAAATAACTCGCATTTGGCAGTTCTTACACATATCACTTGGCAATGCTTTGTTAAAATAACTCGCATTTGGCAGTTCTTACACATATCACTCGGCAATGCTTTGTTAAAATGACTCCAATATGGCAGTTCTTACACATATCACTCGGCAATGCTTTGTTAAAATGACTCCAATGTGGCAGTTCTTACACATATCACTTGGCAATGCTTTGTTAAAATAACTCGCATTTGGCAGTTCTTACACATATCACTACACTTGGCAATGCTTTGTTAAAATAACTACCATATTGCAGTTCTTGCCCATGTCGCTCGGCAATGCTTTGTTAAAATGACTCCCATATGGCAGTTCTTACACACATCACTTGGCAATGCTTTGTTAAAATAACTCGCATTTTGCAGTTCTTACACATATCACTACACTTGGCAATGCTTTGTAAAAATAACTGGCATTTGGCAGTTCTGACCGCAATACCAACTCAGCTCCTCAGAGAAGCCCAACATTCCATGCATCATTTTGAAGCGTATGGTGGCATCTTCCTGGCGCTGCACGCGGTGATTCAGAATCTCCCAGACAGGATCCACAAGAAATTGTTTCAGCTGGTAAGGAAACATTATCGATTGTGATCAAATTTTCTCATTTATTTTCTTGAAACAAGGATTAAGTACATTTTTTTTCAAGAAAGATTCAATGCACTCGGAAAATTCGGTATGCGCTCCACCTCATATCTGCTAACAAATATCTGGCAAGACTGCGTGAGTCTATAAAAAAAAAACTGAATTCGCTTGTAAGGTCATTAAATGGAAGAAGAAGAAAAACGGGGGGTGGGATACTTAGGAAACTTTAAGCTGACACTACCAGAATGATGGAAAACATTAAGATGGATAGTGAAGTTTTAGTTTCAGTTTCTCAAGGTGACGTCTCCGCGCTCAGAATGAATTCTATAGGCACTGTCATATGTGCTATGTGATGGAGAAGATCCAGGATAATCACGGCACGAACCTTAAGCCTGCACATAAACCCACGAGCTGGCCAGGTCCTGAGGTCCTACCTAGCTAGTTCCATAACTCTGAGGTTGTAGGGGAGTGAGGTGGCCGAGATCTCAACTTTTCCCGGGGCCAGCACCATAAGGGCGGCATCCATCCCCTCTCCCTTGATTCAAATTCATATTCATATTCAATTTTTTTATCCAAGAAGGCTGATTGGTCTTCAAGGGGTGGGACTTGCGAAATCAACCTGCCTCGCAAATGTTTTATACCAAGGCAGCCTGTCAATGCCCTGCTCCTCACGATTTTCAACTGCAATGGGATCTTTAGCATGCTCGGACTCGTTTTTCGTCCCCTTCCGAAGGACAGGACGTTCAGTTCGATTTTCCGGTCAAATTGAGGAGAAAAGTCGAGGCCTCTACAGAGATCAAACCCTGGAACCTTGAGTTTTAGTTATTTGCGGGCGAACATCTGAACCATTCTGCCACTCTTCTGTGAAGACACCAGTTTTTAATGTTGCGGGTGGGGGGATTAAACTCGAGGCATCAGATCTTGATTCCACGGATCTATGCAATTAATCCAATATCTCGGTAATACTGAACTGGACATTTTGCCCGGCCATGTAACGATGGGTCCATTATGGTTAATGTACAAGTACAATTCATCGCCGCTGGAAGTGAATATCAAACTACTGTGTCATAGCGCCGCAAGTGCCATAGCACTAATCAAGGATACATCAGGCTGAGAAGGCAATAAACAAAACATTTCATACTAATGTTGATAGTCTGCTCAGTGTGGGATGATTTATATGCGAAAGTCAGTCAGACCACTGCCTAAAAAATTATTACTTTCAGTTCGTTCACAAACCCCTAGCTAGAGAACTGCAAGGATTTTAAGGCATGTCGTTTTTCTAGGTCGGGTCATGTTAGAGCTGATATTTCTGTATCTCCCCCTCCCCATCTCTCCTCTCCTTTCCCTGTCCTGCCTTTTTCCTCTCCTTCTGCCCCACTCACCCCGCCTCTCTCTCTCTCTTTCTCTCTCTTTCTCTCTCACACGCACACTCTGTGTGCGCGTCTGCGTTTGTGTTTATCTGTCTCTGTCTTTCCATCTGTCGTTGTGATTCTCTCTCTCTCTCTCTCCTCTCTCTCTCTCTCTCTCTCTCTCTCTCTCTCTCTCTCTCTCTCTCTCTCTTTCTCTTTCTCCTACGACTACTACTGCTGCTACTACTTCAAATGATGATAACAGTAAGAGTTTTAACAATAAGAGTAATGATAATTATGATGATATTAATGATAATAATGATAAGAATAAGTCGTATACATTTTGGTAAACTTTTGGAGAGCAGTTGATAAGTCCTGCTGAAATGTATGTCATCAATTAAATCCAACTGGCGTGTCATGTTAACTAAAGAAGATGTATTTTTTTGCCTTTTACTTCGACTAATTTATAATGCCTCGCCCACATGCAGAATAATCGAATCAGCCTTCAGGGTCTCGGGTGAAAATTGATGCTGACAGTCCATTGTCCATTCTTATTCGTGCAGAATCAACTGATGATCTCTTTTGTGAACTTGAGTTTTACTTGTATTTCTCAAAAACGTCTCTACAGTTTCATCATTTTCTTGAGGTGGTTGACTTGTTTTAAAAAACATGTATACCAAGAAATCATATACATATATGTATATATATATGTATATATATATATATATATATATCTCTCTATATATATATATATATATCTATATCTATCTATATATATTATATATATATATATATATATATATAGATGGTTGCTATTTTTGTTCGTTAAATTGACATGAGAGGGTAAGGGAGGGATTGGTTATTGGGAGTACCTGACTGCTAGTTGTTGACACTATAGTAAGGGAAAACCTACGCGAGCTTGTGGCAGGGCGGGCTGCCCAAAAGAGCTGAAGGCCCTTAGTGGGGCGAGAGCTGGCTCGTCCGTTCTGTCTTTGTCCAGTGGCTGGGCTGGACCAGGTTAGTGTGCATTGTGTGGCAATGTCCCGGGTTTTGTCATATCCCCCACCTTGCCATTCGATTTGTGAGCAGTAGTGCAGCGCATGGACAGCGCCCCCCTCCTCTCTTCTACCTCTTGCATGGTGAGATGACTTTCGGATGGCGTGGGGAGCTTGGGAGGTGGTTGTCCGGAGAGTAGCTAGGCATTGGTGCTCTGGATCTCATCCACACTCTCGGGTGTTTCTTGTTAACTTGTTAACTTTCTATAGTTCCAACAAAACTAACGATTAAAATGCACCACAGTAAGTACATTGGCATACCGATAATACATAACCGCACACTACAGTACAGGCAGCTGGAACTGGATGTGTAATCAGTGTGCCAGAGAAAATGACCCAGCAGTAATTCAGTGTATCCCATAGTGAGATGGTGATAAACATTCCATAATTATGTTGATACTCCTGCCCGGTATGGGTTCAGTAATTTCTGAAAATGGATCAGACCACTGTGCGGTGTCATTGTTTTATTTTCTCCCCCGTTCGAAAAGTCTCCTTAATAATATTTTCCTTCTACTTATGCGATAAGTGTATTGTTTTGTTGGAAGTCTGAAGTACAAAATAAAATGCAGTTTTCTTTGTATTTGACGCGTTGATAGTGTTAAGAATAGAGCCCCAAGCTGGCACAAAGCAACAGAAAGTATCAAACTGCAAATACTCACGTGGTTCCAGGTACTCTAGGGTTTCAGAAAACGATTCTGACAGTATCAGATAGTCTGGAGCTTCAAAAAGCGATCATGACAGCACCAGACACACTGGGGCATTAGAAAATGATCGTGACAGCACCAGACACACTGGGGCTTCAGAAAATAATCGTGACAGCACCAGACACACTGGAGTTTCAGAAAACGATCATGACAGCACCAGACACACTGGGGCATTAGAAAATGATCGTGACAGCACCAGACACACTGGGGCTTTAGAAAACGATCGTGACAGTACTAGACACACTGGGGCTTTAGAAAACGATCGTGACAGCACCAGACATACTGGGGCGTTAGAAAACGATCGTGACAGCACCAGACATACTGGGGCTTTAGAAAACGATCGTGACAGCACCAGACATACTGGGGCTTTAGAAAATGATCGTGACAGCACCAGACATACTGGGGCTTTAGAAAATGATCGTGACAGCACCAGACACACTGGGGCTTTAGAAAATGATCGTGACAGCACCAGACACACTGGGGCTTCAGAAAATGATCGTGACAGCACCAGGCACACTGTACTGGGGCTTCAGAAAATGATCGTGACAGCACCAGACGCACTGGGGCTTTAGAAAATGATCGTGACAGCACCAGACACACCGGGGCTTCAGAAAACGATCGTGACAGCACCAGACACACTGGAGCTTCAGACAACTATTGTGACAGCAACAGAAACTGGAGCTTTAGAAAACGATCGTGACAGCATACTCGAAGGTGAATGCATTGTGCTTTCCCTAAAGTCCCGAGGTCCCCAAGTACTTTTCTCCAATTTCGTTCCGTTGATTAAATTGAAAATCATTCCATAAGTGGTGTACATGAGGACTACTGCGTAAACTTTTTAAAGAAATATGAAAACGTTATAATCATCATATCTGACAGACTGAGCCCCAAACAAGGTGAAACATGTGACAACCACAGAGGAGTTGGAATGACCTGTTGGAGCTTAATTACTAATCAATTTCACGAACAAATCGTGGCTATTATGCCATCCATCATCTTACCCAAAAGGGAATAGTTAGAAGTGGCCATAAATCTACCATGAAAGGAATCAGGCCTAATAACCGCAGAGAAAGACCTGCTGGCTGTTCGGGAAGACGGCAGACTTGGGATCCTGTTCAGGACATGTCAGACCTTGGTGAACAGAAAAAGGGGCTGTGTCTGGAGCATCATGTGTGGCCACTTTCGCGGCCCTTCAAACACCACTGTGGTTGAAGTAGGACAACTCTGGGATCTTCTGACTGCTAAGAGACTATAGTAAGGGGAAAGGTGCTGACAGCTATGCGCACTGGTGGCAGGGCGGGTTGCCAGAAAGAGAGATGAAGACTAGAGCAGGGTTGTGACAAGCCACAGTATCGGACCTTTCGTTCCGAATGTAATGATGATGAGAATGGCGATAACAATGATGATAATATGTAGTTCGATGTTGGAATTATTACGGCATAACAGACTATGCTCTATGCTCCAAGCCAGGACATCTCACCAGGAGAATGGACAATTGGTGGACAACCAAAACACGTTCTGGATACCAAGAGACGGCACTAGCAATAAAGGAAGACAGAAAACAAGATGAAGAGAGGACCTAGATGGATCTGACAAAAACTGGAGAGGAGCAGCGCTGGAATTAAGTGAATGGAAGCAGCTGGTGAAGGCCTACGTCCAACAACAGACTTTCGATGGCAGAAAATAGATCATTCAAGCCACTAGATACAGATATATGTGTGATGTTGGTCAGACATTTTTGGCAAAACTTTCAATGAAGTATTTGTAAAGTGGATCAGACTAGACTCTGAGGTCTCAGTCTTAGTAACAAGCCTATAGCCTATAATATGCTCTCTATAATTTTCCATTGCTTTTATTCTTTCTCCCCATTTATAGCCATGCATCATGCATGTGTGTGTGTGTGTGTGGCGTGTGTGTGCGTGCGTGCGTGTGTGTCTGTTTCAGCGCTTAGATTTGATTTTATCAAGATTTTGCGCTATATAAATATTGTAATTATTATTAATTATTATAGCGCGTTTTACTCTGGATTGGAATCGGTGGGGGCTGAAAAACCTCACAGTGATTATTTGGACTGATGGGGGTCTGAACCCCAACCTCCCAGCATTATATTAGTCTGTTGCGTTTGCCACTTCCCCATGTTGATTGTGTAATGAGAGTTATTAGTTCTTTGGGAAAGCGCAACTGTAATTTGTACTCATTACCTCTACCATAAAGCAAAAGATGGTTTAGGGTTACTTTTTTGCATTTGCCACCAGCTATCAGAACTAGGGCAAGGGTATATAACATGTCTGCAATTAGCACTAATTGCACACAATGGCAAACCCATTCTGACTTAGCTTTCCCAGACATTAATTTGACTTACTGCAGACCCTGACTTAGTTTTCCTAGTCATTAATTTGACTTACTGCAGACGTATTCCCACTTAACTTGGAATAGTTGTGCGTCACTCAGCACCCGCTACAGAGTATACTCGTAATAGCAAACTCCCGAGTCCAAAACCCGTCCACATCCATTATATCTCAATTGAGACCATGTTTATCGAGTTACTCCCCTTACCAGTCTTCTGACCTACGTGTTAATTGTGTTTGACGGTCGTCTTTGAATTTTTGTACTGAAAATGTCAACAGTCGGTGGCATACAGCTGATGCAGTCTGTAGATCAAGCAGGAGTGCTGTCAGCCTCTGACAGCGGTATCCAGAATATGTTAATACAATTATTAACAAAAGCTGGTCTTTACACTTTGGTAATGAGTAGTAGGAAACAGGGGAGAGCCGGTCAGCAGAAGGCCCTGCGGAGGAGAGAATCCCCAGTCAACAAGTGTTTCGGGACTTAACTCCTGACACTCTAAGGGGGCCGGGCCGCGCCCAGGTCAGGACTCTTGGATGCCCCTCTGCTGTTGCGTTTTTTGTTTTGTTTTTGTTTTTGGTTGTTTTTTTTTAACAGAAAATTTGTCCTGGAATCGAACCCACACATCCTAGGTGGTCAGGTTTCCCAATGCAAAGTAACCCCTTTGTGAGCTCTGGTTCTTTATCTCTAAGAAGTTACGACTTTATGCCAGTCTGTCTTGCGTGTTGTTGTTCTCTGTAATAGAGGATGGAGTAGTGCAGGACAAAAAGCTGTCCAGCTGTCAAGTGGGTAAATGTTGGATTTATAATCGGAAAGGTCTGGGTTCAGTCTGCCAAGACGCTTCCACCTGTGGAGATATTTCTTAACTTCCAGGTTAACATGTGTTCAGATCTATCGGCACCTTAACCCTTTGACTCCCGCATCCTATCCATCATCATCATCATCATCATCATCAGGTGCCCTGCCGCATGGCGTTGGCGACCATGGACTTCCAACCATCTCTATCTCTCGTTGCCCCCAGCATCTCCCCCACCCTCTTCATCCTCAGCCACCTTGCAAGTCCGTTCAGCATTCTCTCCCTGGGTCTACCCGGTGCTCTCATTCCCTCCAGCTTTCCCGTTGTGACCAGGTGCTCCAAATCCCCCTTCCTCATAAAATGGCCTATAAATGTTGCTTGTCTTTTCCTAATCTTCCTTATGAGTGATCTACTTGTGTCTGCCTTTATCAAGACTGTCTCGTTTGTTTTCTTTGCTGTCCATGGAACTCTCAACATTCTTCTGAGAAACCACATCTCGGCTGCCTCGATCCTGCTCTGGCTTTGCTTGCTGACTGTCCACGCCTCGCATCCGTACAACAGTATTGGTTCTATATAACATTCAAGGACTCTCTTTCTGATGTTAATTGATAGGCATTTGTTGGTAAGAATGCTTGTCATCTTCTTGAATGCTGTTTTGGCTTGGCCGATTCTGCCAGCTATTTCCGATGTGCATCTGCCGTCTGATGAAATGACCGTTCCCAGGTATTTGAACGTATTAACCTGTGTCAAGGTGCCATTTGCTGTTATTTTGCAGGAGGGGATTTCATGTTTTTTACTGATCACCATGACTTCAGTCTTCCTGCTGTTTAGTTTCAACCCCTTACCTTTGTTTTCTGTTTCTAGTATATTCACAACATCCTATCCAGCAACTGCAAAAACTTAACCTTTTGACTCCTCAACCCTAAGATGAGGGAGTCAATGGGTTAAGGTTTTGTTATGCTGACGTGGTTGACAATGCAGGATGCTGGTGGACAGTGTACGGGTGTCAAAGGGTTAATCCGCCTTTTGTGTATGTATGTGCAGTAACAAAATATGCATGATAAAGATCCTGTAAGTAATATCAGTTGCTGGATTATGGAAACTTGAAACGCTTAGCAACAGCAAGTTTGTAAAAAAAAAATATTAAAAAAAAGACAAAAAAGATAGGCTTTTAGCTTAGCTTATAACTTCTACTGTTGGAAAAAAGAAATATCATTATCATCATTACCATTGTCATTTTCTTTCCTTTGATTTTTCTTGAATCTGAACGTAATTAACCAATTCAGTGAGGCCGGCGTCTTCCCCGGCCCCTCGTCTCAAGTTTGTCTGTGTGGGTTTAGTGGTGTACTTAGATATCTCAATACATCATCGTAATTTTCATGTAGCAACGCGTTTCAGATTGAAGCTGGAGAACCTGGTAGCTTAATTTTACGGCCATGAAATGACCCTGACTCGTCGGCTGGGCGATGATAGCAACAGATGCAGACTACAATGATAGCGGTAGATGCAGACTGCAATGCAGGCTGACATAAGTGGTATTGGCGGTGTTCGGTAGTAGGAACCTTCACACTTTGTTTAACCCTTTGACTCCTGCACCCTACGCACCGATTGCAAAAAGTTAACCCTTTGATTCCATCACCCTATCCACCAGCTTCCTGCAGGAAGCTGGTGGATAGGGTGAGGGAATCAAAGGAAGCTGGTGGATAGGGTGAGGGAATCAAAGGGTTAACTTTTTGCATTGCTAGCATATGAGGATGCTGATGAACAGGGTGCAGGAGTCAAAGGGTTAATAATATTTTGGAAGTATTTCTGGTTTAGCTGAGGTTGTTTGATACTTTTAGAATTAACTGGCATTATTCTGAGCAACGAATTCATGTCTGTGGTTGTGTTAATACATGCGGCATTCATTACTGCATTATGTAACCATGGACTTACCATGACCACATCTTTCTTATTGGCGTTCTCTCTCTCTCTCTCTCTCTCTCTCTCTCTCTCTCTCTCTCTCTCTCTCTCGCTCTCTCTTTCTATTTCTCTCTCTCTATATTTTTCTCTGTCTCTCCCTCTCTTTGTTACCGTACTTCTTTGTTTGTATGTGTCTCTGTGTCTGCCTGTTTGACTTTTGTCCGTCTGTCTGTCTGACTGTTTGTCTGTCTCTCTCTCTCTCTCCTTCTCTCTCTATCTCTGTCTTTCTCTCTCTCTATCTTTCTCTGTCTATCTGTCTGTCACTCTCACACTCATTTCTCTCTCTCTCTGTCTCTCTCGCTCCCTCTCTTTCTTTCCGCCCCCCCCCCCCCCACCCTCTTCCTCTCTCTCTCCCTTTGCGTCGCATCCGGTAAAGCAACCTTGTCTAACGATTTTCTGCCACGTTTTGGAGCACAGTTGGCCGATTGAGAGTGACAGCAGTGGCAGACGACATGACTCCACAGAAACAGCTCTTTCTGGCGCAGATGGGATGGGGGTGAGGGTGGGGGGTAAACTCTTTTCAAAGTCCATTTAACACACAAAGGACTGTTCACTTTTCAATACAGCTTTAAGCTACTACGGTTACCGCCTTTCGGAGAACTTTCCGTCGTAGCAACTGACCCAACAGCAGAAACTGAACGTAATTCCAAGCGCATTAAGTTCATTCTGAAGTCACTCGGTCTGATAAGAATTTATTGTTATATCTTTTAGATGGTCACTTGTACAAACATGGAAAATTTCCATTTCCATTCAACTGATGCATAAGTTCGTGTTTTTTTTTATTTCAACCCGCATGGCTTTTGTGGTTTACAACGTACGTGAAATGACCCAGGCGATGAAATCATGTTGTACCGTTTCGAGAATATATTCAATAGGCTACATAAGATCGCAGTTCATGTTATACACACACACTCACACACGCCACACGCGCGCGCGCGCGCGCGCACACACACACACACACACATACATACACACACACACACACATACACACACACACGCACACACACGCACACACACACTCGTGTATATATATATATACACACACACACACCTATGAATTTGAAGAGGCGACTGTTGACACGTAGGTAAACCACAGCTGATAAGTGTTGTCTTTGACCGCGTCAACACCCCAGCACCTCCCTATGCACCCCCCCCCCCCCACCCATCTCCCCACAATTCTATCTTATCAGCTGGCTGGGCTCTGTCGATAGAGACACGGATTCCAGATCTGAAGCGTCGAGTTTAATCCCAGATCGCAACAGTAATTTAACCCTATGATTCCGTCACCCTGCCCACCAGCTTCCTGCATTGCCAACCATGCAAGCAAAAGCAGAAACTTGACCCTTTGACTCCTGACTCCTACACCTTCTCCACCAGCTTCCTGCATTGCCAATCATGCAAGCAAAAGCAGAAACTTAACCCTTTGACTCCTGACTCCTACACCTTACCCACCAACTTCCTGCATTGCCAACCATGCAAGCAAAAGCAGAAACTTAACCCTTTGACTCCTGACTCCTACACCTTGCCCACCTTCTTGCATTGCCAACTATGCAAGCAAAAGCAGAAACTTAACTCTTTGACTCCGTCACCCTCTCCGCCAGTTTCCTGCAGGAGGAAGCTGGTGGAGAGGGTGAGGGAATCAAAAGGGTTAATTTTTTTTTTTTGCAGTTGGCGGATAGGCTGCAGAGTCGAAGGGTTTTAAAACAGTGACCTTGTCCATGACATCATACACAGGAGCGGAGACCGTGTCGCCTGGCGATCCTTCGTGACAAAGTATGGAGCTCTCCCACCGTCGTTCACGACGATGGAGATGGATGATGATGATGATGACCTTTTCCCTGCCTGCCTTGACGTTTCCATCATTCTGGTGGTGTTGGGCTGAGTGTTGCATAGGCCATTCCTTACCCCTATCCATCCCCCACCCCTATCCCCACCACCAGCCTTCCCCATTTCAAGACCATGCCAGTGCGTAGGCTTTTGCGTAAGCTTGGGGAGTCTGCCAGATAATTGATGGCAGTGTTGGAAATTTCCTGTCTTGGGAACGGTAATGATTAGTGATTGGGTCCTTGGCGTAAGCCCACTCGCATATATGCCAGATTCTGCTGTTCTAAGAGCCAGATTTACGAGTGGGATGCACACACCTCTCCGTCTCAGTTTTGCTTTCACAACCATGAGCACGATATGGCAACATTTGTATCACAATAGTTTAATCTTTTTTTTTTTTTTCAGTTTCACTGCTCGATGGAAATTGGGGTTACTGGAGTTATTTCAAGAAAGCTTTACCGTGTTCGAATGGCTCCATACGCGCTCCACCCTCAATCCGCCAGCAATTATCTGATAGATTACCCGAGCCAGCACAAAACCCTGTGCGGTGAAAGGGGAGAAGGGATTTATCAAACATTAAGCTAACACTACCAGAATGATGGAAACATTAAGATGGGCGGCGAACAGGCCAGTTTTTAACCCTTTCACCCCTGCACCCTGTCTACCAGCATGCTGCATTGCCAACCATGCTAGCAAAGCAGAAAATTTAACCCTTTCATTACCTCACCCTATCCACCAGTTTCCTGCCGGAATCTGGTGGATAGGGTGAGGATATCAAAGGGTTAAGTTTTTGCAGCAGGCGGATATGATGCAGGAGTCAAAGAGTTCATCTTGCGGACTGGGACTGAACTCAAAGTATCGGATCTTGAGTCCATGGTACTAACCAACTAGCCCGCTATAAAATACGAAATGTGAGCGACAAGCTGTACCGATTATAGCAAACCCAACAACTTTTTTTCCTCATCTTGGGATTTGACCTTGAGTGTGTAGGCGCACGCGTGTGTGTGTGTATGTGCGTTTCTGTGTGTGAGTGTGTGTGTGTGTAAGTCTGTCTGTCTGTCTGTCTCTCTCTCTCTCTCTCTTTGTCTCTGTCTCTCTGTGTATATGTGTGCAAGTTTGTGTGTGTGTGTGTGTTTGTAGCACTTACGAACACAATAAAGCCTGTTCGGGACAGCAAGAGAGCTATCCTAGCTTTCCAGTCTATTGCACAAGTTCGAGTTCTACTCTTAAATCAACTTTGTGCATGTGGTTTTCAGACCACCAAGCTGTGAACAGACACCGGACCTTGCCAGACGTGGGGACAGTAAAGTAGCGTGTAAAAGTTAGGTATCATCTGCACAAATACTGGTTCTAAGAAAAAAACAACTGAACCTGCCCCCTCCCCCCCCCCATCCCTTGTGGGGATGCCGGGGGCTCTTTCAGTATAAATAGTATCCCCACCTGGAAATTCTGTGCTAGAAATTTCCACTTTTCTGGCATTCTTTCATTTCTTCTAGGAATTTCTTCTTTTCTGTTACTGTCTTTGTTTCTGCCTTGTTCCTGTGCTTTCTGTCATTTCTTCCTGTCATTTCCTGCCTTGCTGGTCCATTCACCTGAATGTGTTCGATGAAATTTTAAGTAGGCTACCCTTTCTTAGGATTGATAACTGGGTATTAAGTGCATTTTTTGCTCTAGGAAGGTGAGATACGCGGAAATAATTTTAGGTAATTTATGCCCGTTTTTGTATATGTTTCGATGTCCTTGTGTATGCTTAAAGTTGTATTCAGGACTGTTTTTTTTAAATCGCCTCTGCAAAAAATAGGACGGAGTGGTCAACGCCAGGGGCATGTCCTTAGATTATGTGTGCGTATGCATTGATATGTGTACTTCTTTTTTTTCCTGTTGAAGTTGTGTATGTTTTGAAGCGGTTATAGCCCTGATATGGCTCTACGTAGTCGGCTGGGCTTTAAACAACAATAACAATAGCAATGCATTCAAGAAGATGACAGGCATTCTTACCAACAAATGCCTATCAATTAACATCAGGAAGAGAGTTCTTGAATGTTATATAGAACCAATACTGTTGTACGGATGTGAGGCGTGGACAGTCAACAAACAAAGCCAGAACAATATTGAGGCAGCCGAGATGTGGTTTCTAAGAAGAATGTTGAGAGTTCCATGGACAGCAAAAAAAACCCAAATGAGACAGTCTTGATGGAGGCAGACACAAGTAAATCACTCATAAGGAAGATTAGGAAAAGACAGGCAACATTTATAGGCCATTTTATGAGGAAGGGGGATTTGGAGCACCTGGTCACAACGGGAAAGCTGGAGAGCACCAGGTATACCCAGGGAGAAAATGCTGGACGGACGTGCTGTGGCTGGGGACGAGGGGGGTGGGAGAGATGCTAGGGGCAACGAGAGATAGAGACAGATGGAAGTCCATGTAGGCTGATAAAATACCAGTATAAAACATAGACTAGGTGGAACGTAGTCTAGGTAGGGCCTCAGGACTTGGCCAGCTCATGGGTTTATGTGCAAGCTTAAGGCTTGTGCCACGATCACCATACACGTGGCACCTGTACCGTTAGTGCATATGGAATTCGTTCCGAGCACGGAGACGTCATCTTGAGAAACTGAAATTGAAACTTATAGACTGGACGCTTGGTGGCATGTGAACAATCAGTTACCGCTGCAACATCATGATTTTGCCGTTATGGACTTGGCACGCAATGACACATAAGCAAACGTGGAAATGACCTCTTTTACAACTGACTATAGCAGACACAAGAAGATCATTCATAAGGAAGATTAGGAAAAGACAGGCTACAGTTATAGGCCATTTTATGAGGAAAGGGGAATTGGAGAACCTGGTCACAACAGGAAAGCTGGAGGGAAAGAGAGCACCAGGTAGACCCAGGGAAAAAATATTGGACGGACTTGCAGAGTGGCTGAAGACAGGGAGAGTAGAAGATGTGCTTGCAGCTACGAGGGACAGATGCATATGGAGGGCCATGATGGCCAACGCCATGTGGCAAGGCACTTGATGATGATGATGATGATAATGTTGACTATACCCATTCCCCCTCTCCACCCTACCCCCCTCCGCCTACTCCAAGTTGATTTTTTTGCGTGTTGTAAGGGGTCTGCGTTGATCGCATGCGATTGTCTGGTGCGTGGGTTAGCTTTGATTTGAAACGTCAAGATTTGGCGCCGTATAAATTATCGTAATCACTGTTTTCATTATTATCAAAGCGTACACCAGATATTAAGAGAAATGGCTGAAGTCGAGTCAAATAAACATTAATTTACAGAGACCTGGATTTTGCACGCCATCCTCTTCACGCGCTGTGAGACTGTTATGCGGAGTCAATACGTCTGGCCACTGCCATTTTTCAACGGTTGTGGCGTAGAAGGATCACTTACTGCCCTCCTTCCTTTGAAAATCACTTCTACCATCATCTTTTTTTTTTCTAATGATTGAATTATTTTCGTAATGTTGTTTATATCAAATCAGTTCAACACACACAGCTTTCCCGTTGTGACCAGGTGCTCCAAATCCCCTTTCCTCATAAAATGGCCTATAAATGTTGCTTGTCTTTTCCTAATCTTCCTTTTGAGTGATCTACTTGCGTCTGCTCCATCAAGACTGTCTCGTTTGTTTTCTTGGCTGTCCATGGAACTCTCAACATTCTTCTTAGAAACCACATCTCGGCTGCCTCAATCCTGCTCTGGCTTTGCTTGCTGACTGTCCACGCCTTGCATCCGTACAACAGTATTGGTTCTATATAACATTCAAGGACTCTCTTTTCTGATGTTAATTGATAGGCATTTGTTGGTAAGAATGCTTGTCATCTTCTTGAATGCTGTTTTGGCTTGGCCGATTCTGCCAGCTATTTCCGATGTGCATCTGCCGTCTGATGAAATGACCGTTCCCAGGTATTTGAACTTATTAACCTGTGTCAAGGTTGTGCCATTTGCTGTTATTTTGCAGGAGGGGATTTCATGTTTTTTACTGATCACCATGACTTCAGTCTTCCTGCTGTTTAGTCCCAACCCCTTACCTTTGCTTTCTATTTCTAGTATATTCACAAGGTTTTGTAGGTCCCTTATATATGTGTGTGTGTATATATATATATATATATAGATATATATATACATATATATAGATATATATATATATATATATCCATGGCCTGGTAAACAGACTAAGCATCTGAGAGAAAGATCATTTGACGCTCTCTGTAGTCTTCAAGCTTCAGAAACAGTCTATTACTCAAGGATTGTAGCATGAGTTCCCGCTAGACCTCTCTTACAGCTGGCCCTTGCCACTCTGCACATAAAATTTCCGCATGTTTTGAAAAAAAAAAATGAAAAAGAAAATAGTTAAAAAAATAAAAAACACCAAAAAAACAAACGAGGCAAAAAAAAAAACCAAAAACAAACAAACAAAAAACCGACGGTTAACAGTATCGCTATGACAAAAACGGACGGACCATAACATACAATGTCAAAGGAGCTCAATGAATTACGATGAAATATTGACGTCTGTGTGTCAAATGGTCGAGCGCATCAAGCAGGAGACAAAGGCAAATATACATGTCCCGTCATGTAAGCTGCTTCCATCTGCGTCTCTGTGTCTGATGGATATATGGTAATGCAGCCTTCATCTCGCACCACATCCCAGGTTCTCCTCTCTTCCCTTTCTCCTTTCAGAATAATTGTTCTTCGTGTGTAGCACATGCATCCCCTACCACCACCACCCCCCCCCCCCCCGCCTGCCCCGTGGGGATGCCGGAGGCTCTTTCAGTATATTTGGAATCTCCATCTTCTGGAAATTCTGAGCGAGAAATGTCCTCTTTTCTGTCACTCGCTTTGTTTCTGCCTTGTTCCTTTGCTTTCTGTCATTTCTTCCTATTATTTTCTGTCTTAATGGTCCATTCACCTCTATTGTGTTCGATAAGGTCTTGCGTACTTTTTCTTAAGATTGATAATTGGGTACATGTATAAAGTGCATTTTTGGCTCTAGGGCGGTTAGATATGTGGAAGCTATTTTAGGTAATTTATACCTGTTTTTATATAGGTTTTGGTGTCCTTAGGTATGCTTATGTTTGTATTCAGGTGTGTCTGTCTTTAAATCCCTGTGCGATAAATAGGACGGAGTGGTCAAGGCCAGGGGCATTCCTTAGATTATGTGCACGAATGCATTGACATGTGTACTTAATTTTCTTTTCTGTTTTTTTTTTTTCCTGTTGAATTTGTGTATGTTTTGAAGCGGTTATAGCCCTGATATGGCTCTACGCAGTCGGCTGGGCTTTGAACAACAACAGCAATAGCAATAGCACATGCATACATATCAGTTTATCCGCTCTGCCTCCGATCCTC
Source organism: Monoplex corrugatus (assembly GCA_030674185.1). Taxonomy (NCBI): domain Eukaryota; kingdom Metazoa; phylum Mollusca; class Gastropoda; order Littorinimorpha; family Ranellidae; genus Monoplex; species Monoplex corrugatus. Next base: position 68,264,789 of record JAPXFY010000015.1, read on the forward strand.
TGACTTTTCGCTTTCCAAGCACTAAGCTCAATACCTATGGTCCACGTGCCTTCTCTGTTTCTGGTCCACTCTCCTGGAACAAACTTCCTCTCTCAGTCCGTCAGCAACCTACTTTTGTCTCCTTCAAGTCCGCTCTCAAAACTCACCTTTTCTCCTCTGCATAAAATCCTAACCTCACTCAACCCCCCCCCCCCCCTCTGCAGCCTGTCTCCGCTCGGAGGGGAATCACATTGTTATAACATATATATAATATATAATTGTATATGATATGCTCTCTATAATTTTCCATTGCTTTCATTCTTGCTTTTATTGCTTTTATTCTTTCTCCCCATTTATAGCCATGCGTGTGTGTGTGTGTGTGTGTGTGTGTGTGTGTGGCGTGTGTGCGCGTGCGAGTGCGTGCGTGCGTGCGTGCGTGCGTGCGTGTGTGTCTGTTTCAGCGCTTAGATTTGATTTTATCAAGATTTTGTGCTATATAAATATTGTAATTATTATTATTATAGATTAAAAAAAAAACGCTCAATTTGCGCTATACCGCTGTCGTGCTCCAAGGATTTGGCTGTCAAAGCGAAATTGAAAAAAATTCTGTTTACCAATACAGGAATTTTCGATTTGAATTGAATGTTATTTTTTTGTTTGTTTACGCTTTCAGAAACCTTTAAAAAAAACGAAAGAGAAAAGAAAAACCCACTAAAATCAAACATCAGCACTCACCTTTTTTTAACCTTTCGGGGACCTTCAAAATAGAACACAACAGAAAACATGGCACATTCAACCGAGACAGACAGGAAAGAATGGGGCTATCAAGGGGATCAAGATACCATTGTGTGTCTGGAATGTTTGGAAAGACCCAGTTTTCATGACCATGGGGGCGGAAAAAACATTTCTCTCTTTTCCTGACTTCCTGTTCAAAAGTTCAAAAGTTGGCATCCCACTTTTTTATGGCTGACTGCTCGAGTTCAAAGCGAAACATTAAAATTTTCTATGGAAAATGTCTGTTGTTGTTGGGGTTTTTTTTTCAAAGCGGCATCAACGTTTTGTCAGTTTGTTTGTTTGTTCTTTTTTTCAAAGCGGCACCTAAATTTTTGTTTATAAAGGGCAAGTTTATATAGTGTTGAATGTTTTGGCTACTTTCCATGCTTACAAAAGGAACAGAAACATTGTTAGTGTATACTTACACACACACACACGCATACACATACACACACACACACACACACACACACACACACACACACACACACACACACACACACACACACACACACACACACACAAACACACAAAACACAACACACAACTCACACACACACGTACACATCGCATGCCTGTGGAATTTCCTTTCTGCTTTTGGTAAAGAATACCGAAATTGTGATTACTATTTCAATATCGGTTTGAACACTTACGATGTCGTGTCATATGGCATTTGCTTTCCGTGTTGATAGTCATCATCATCATCAGGTGCCCTGTCGCATGGCGTTGGCGACCATGGACTTCCAACCATCTCTATCTCTCGTTGCCCCCAGCATCTCCCCCACCCTCTTCATCCCGAGCCACTCTGCAAGTCCGTCCAGCATTCTCTCCCTGGGTCTACCTGGTGCTCTCTTTCCCTCCATCTTTCCCGTTGTGACCAGGTGCTCCAAATCCCCCTTCCTCATAAAATGGCCTATAAATGTTGCTTGTCTTTTCCCAATCTTCCTTATGAGTGATCCACTTGTGTATGCCTCCATCAAGACTGTCTCGTTTGTTTTCTTTGCTGTCCATGGAACTCTCAACATTCTTCTGAGAAACCACATCTCGGTTGATATTGTTGACATGAAATCCACTCAATCCCCCATGAGGCCTTTCTTCAGTGAAATACATAATCTGTTTCAATCTTCCATTCAAAACAAGAAAGAATGACGAAAAAGGACTTTGATATTATCAAGATGTGTGTGTTTGTGTGTGTGTGTGTGTGTATGTGTGTGTGTATGAGTGAGTGAGTGTGTGTGTATGTGTGAGTGTGTGTGTGTGTATGAGTGAGTGTGAGTGAGTGTGTGTGTGTATGAGTGAGTGTGTGTGTGTGTGAGAATGTGTGTGTGTGCGTGTGTATGTGTATGAGTGAGTGCTAGTGTGTGTGTGAGTGTGTGTGTGTGTGTGTGTGAGCGCGCGCGCGTGTGTGTATAGTCTGTCCTCCTGTCTGTCTGTCTGTCAGCCACTCTGTGACAAAAAACATGTCAACAAACTTTTCTCAGGTCTTTATGCATGGATCTTCACTATATTCTGTCAGAGCTGCAAGCAGTTGAGCAATAGTGAAAGCATACGCTTGGAAGGCAAATTTTCATATAAAGTTTTAAACACGATGTTGCATGAACTCAAAATTTTTTGTGAACAGAACTTTCACACAGACTTCTGACTATATATAACATATGTTTTCACAGTTGTGTCAGTGTGCAGAGGTCCTCGATGCACAGCTAAGTGGACACTGAAGGTTAAAAGCCGCTTTCAGAGTCTTTAACCCTTTGGCTTCCTCTAAGAAGCTGGTGGATAGAGTAAAAAAAAAATCAGATTTATTCAGTTTTAGCGGTTGGTCGATAGAGTGTGGGAGTCAAATGGTTAATAACAATGTCACGAAAATGACTTTTAGGTTGTATACAGGTTACAGCAACCTCGAAAAATACAATATCTGGACTCTCTTAGTTATAAGGAAATGGAGACTTGTCTCTTGCTGTCTTGGGCTTTAGGACCCCTGGGGATTTTCATTGAATGAGCGTAGGGATGGTGGTGTGATGTGGAGTCGGAATGAGCGTCGTAAAGATCAATATCACTGAGGGCGTCTAGAAAAGTTGAGAGAGACAAGAAAGTACATAGTGGGAGATTGTTTGAATGGCTTGACTATCTTGGGATTTCTGGGATTAGAGTTTTTTTGTTTTGTTTTATTTTGTTTAGTTTACTTTTCTTTATTTTCGTTTCTTTTAGTTTTGATTTGTTTTGTTTTGTTTTGTTTTGTTTTTCTGTGTTCTCTTGGCCCGGATAAAAGAGATCCACGTCGATTCTATTGGCAAATGTCAACATGAAATGGAACTCCCATTTTTCCCTTGTAATCCACGAAGTAGACCATAACGATGGGAGGGAAGAGAAAGTGGTTGTTTTTGTGTTTGTCTTTCTTTCTTTTTTTCTGTCTGTCTGTCTGTCTTTCTTTCTTTCTTTCTTTATTCCTTTCTTTCTTTCTGTCTTTCTTTCTGTCTTTCTTCTTTTTTATTCCTTTCTTTATTCCTTTCTTTCTTTCTTTCTTTTTTCCTTTCTTTCTTTCTGTCTTTCTTTCTGTCTTTCTTTCTTTATTCCTTTCTTTATTCCTTTCTTTCTGTCTTTCTTTCTTTCTTTCTTTCTTTATTCCTTTCTTTCTGTCTTTCTTTCTTTCTGTCTTTCTTTCTTTCTTTCTTTCTTCCTTTTTTTGTCTTTCTGTCTTTCTTTTCTTCTTCTTTCTTTCTTCTTTCTTTCTTTCTGTCTTTCTGTCTTTATTTCTTTCTTTATTCCTTTCTTTCTTTCTTTCTTTATTCCTTTCTTTCTGTCTTTCTTTCTTAAGATGGTTTCTTCATTCATTCCTTTCTTTCTTTCTTTCTTTACTACATTCTTTCTTTCCTTCTTTCTTTTTTTCTGTCTTTTTTTCTTAAAGATGTTTTCTGTCTTCCTTCCTTTCTTTCTTTCTTTCTTTTTCTTTCTACCTTTTTCTCTCTTTCATTCACAATTTGTTTTCCACCTGAAATTGGGCTGCTCTTCCTCGGGACAAAGCGTCGCCGCAGTGCAGCGCCACTTCTTTTCTCTTCTCTGTATGCGTGTATTCTATCTGTGAAAGTGTTTGGTTTTTTCCCCTACCGAATTTTGCCAGGTACAACTCCTTTGTCGTCGTGAGATCTTTAACTTGCACTGAATACGTGGTGTGCACGAGGCTTCGGTTGATCGTCTCATCGGGAAGGCTGGCACCTAAAGCACCAACCTAAGATCCAGAGTATGGGATCGAGCGGGGATGGGAAGGAAATACCCGTGTTGAATCTGTGATTCGATCTCAAGTTTCTCGCATATTAGTCAAGTGTCTTAACCGCTAAGCCCCAAACACACACGCGCGCGCGTGCACACGTGCACACACACACACACACACACATATACACACACGCCCGCGCGTACACACACACATACACAACACACATACATACACTCACACACACACACACACACACACACACACACACACAACACAAACACACACAAACACACACACACACACATACATACACACACACACACACACACACACTCACACACACACACACACACACACACACACACACAACACACTACACACGCGCGCACACACACACACACACATACAACCACACACAACAAACGCACACACATACACACAAACACACACACACAAAACACACACACACACACACACATATACACACACACACACATCAATGTTAGGGTTAGGCAAGTGTCAGGACCGCTTAGCTCCAAACACAAACACACACACACACACACACACACACACACACACACACACACACACACACACACACACACACACACACACACACACTTCCAGGCTATAAAGATGAAATGGATTTCCCCCCTTGGTCCCTTTCAAACCGAACAAGGGGCTCATGGGTCTGGGTAGCTAAGCAGAGTGAGGTGGCAGGTTCCAGAGTTTGATGCTGTGACAAAATCAATCGTGCTGTTCGACTGGCTATTACGACATTGTTGCGTGTTTCGTGTGGTTTGGAGGTTAGGGGTTAGGGTGGGGTAGTAGATCGTTGTGTGAGGCAGTGTATATGTGTGTGTGTGTGTGTGTGAGGGATAGTGGTGGTGGTGGTGGGTAGGTAGGTGTGTGTGTGTGTGTGCATGTGACAGATAAAAAGACAGAGAGAAAGAAAGAAAGAAAGAATGAAATAAAAATAAATAGATTACTAGATAGACAGAAAGAAAGAAAGATACATACATACATGCATACACACATACATACCTCATGTATACATACATACATACCTCATATACATACATACATACATACATATATACATACACACATACATACCTCATAACATACACACATACATACCTCATATATACATACACACATACATACCTCATATATACATACATACATACCTCATACATACATGCATACATACATACATACATACATACATACATACATGCTTACATACATACATACGTACGTACATACGTACATACATACATGCATACATACATACATACACACATGCATACATACATATATATATACATACACACATACATACATACATACATACATACATACTTACATACATACATACATACATACATACATACATACATACATACATACATACAAGGTGTCCAAGGTTGTCATAGCCGAGGGGTGGCAATGGGGACAAGCTCCCATTGTCTATAAAATGCCCCTCACGGCGCGTGTCCCCAACAGCCTCTGACAACTAAGTCCAGCTCCTAGCCTGCTCGTGTGGCTTAGATATAAGCCCGGCGGAACTGCTACTACTGATAGGAGAAGGGGTGAAGGCGGGTTACTGGCGCCTAAAAACCAGTGCTTTGTGTAGATGGGGCTCATCAGTCTGGGAAGACAGCTCATCTGAGAGAAGGAAAACTCTGATTTCAAACCTCCGCTGCCTTGCGGCCATACCCACTCATAGGAAAGGCTTCGGGAGTCAACCCTGAGGAAAAATCCGGAGCCGGAGTCCCCAAGGCAGTCCGAGGCTGTATACAGCAACGTTCTGGCAAGTCCTGCGACGGCACTGGAATCATGTGTATCGGCGCTTGCCTTTCCAATGGACCATTCCAGCGACGTGGAGGGGGGGGGGGTCTGCTGCATGGGAAACAGCTTGCCCTCCACACTTACTTACCCAGGCCTTGCACTCTGGAGAGGTCACTCCAGCTTCGCTTTGCAGCGTCGACTAAACATGGGAAGTAGCAGTCTACTAGTTATAAGTCTGCATACTCAAATGGCGTAGAGTCAGACGCCAGGGGCTGCTTCCGACGGTGGGAGAGGTCATCGCATCTCACTGGGCAGCTACCGCCCGCCTTAAGCTGGGCAGCCCCCAGCCAGTAAGGTGCTGCCCCGCCACGGTCCGTTAGCCTCACTGGGTGCGTGGGGTTTAGGGTGAAAACCGACAAGCGGATCGACAACTGTGCACCAGGCAACAGAAAAATGAAAACTCCATCCCTGAAACTGGGCACGTGGAACGTGAGGACAATGACACCAGGTTTTTCTGACGACCTGCAGGAAGTAAATGATGCTCGCAAGACAGCCGTCATCGACAGAGAAATGAGCAGACTGCAGATGGACATCGTCGCCCTTCAAGAAATCAGTCTCCCAGAAACAGGATCTGTGAGGGAGAGAGACTTCACCCCGTTCTGGCAGGGCAAACCATCAGACGAGGTCAGAGAACACGCGTGGGATTCGCAGTTAGAAACAGATTATTGGGATCCATAACCCCACCAGCAGAAGGAACAGAGCGAATCCTGTCTCTCCGACTCCAAACATCCTCAGGACCAGTCAGTCTAATCAGTGCCTATGCACCAACTTTGGCATCCACAGCAGAAGCAAAAGACAAGTTTTATGACGACCTCAGTGCTGCTATAAGGAGAATTCCTGACAGAGAACTACTGTTCATCGCCGGCGATTTCAACGCCAGAGTGAGTGTCGATTACAACTCCTGGCCCACCTGCTTGGGTCAGTTCGGCACTGGGAAAATGAACGAGAATGGCCAGCGCCTGCTAGAGCTCTGTTGTCATCATGGGTTTGCATCAGTAACACCTTCTTCAACACGAAGCCTCAGCATCGAGTCTCCTGGAGACACCCGCGATCCAAACACTGGCACCAGCTCGACCTGATCCTCACCAGACGTGTCAACCTTTCCAGCATCAAGATCACTCGCAGCTACCAGAGCGCCGATTGTGACACTGACCACTCTTTGGTGTGCAGCAATGTGAAGCTCCGCGCGAAGAGACTGCACGTACGAGAAAGGAGGGCGGACCTCGCATCGACACCAGCAAAACACGCGATCACAGAAAAGTGGAGGAGTTTGCGCGTGTGTTGGAGGATTCTCTCCCTGGCCCACCCACTGCAAATGCCCAAGACCGATGGGAACACTTCAGAGATGCTGTCTACAATGCCGCCATGTCTACATTTGGCAAAAAGATCAGCAAGTCAGCTGATTGGTTCGAAGCCCACTCAGAAGAAATGACACCAGTCATCGAGGCCAAGAGAAACGCCTTGACCGGCATACAAAACCAGTCCCAGTGAGCAGAACCTCCAGGTTCTCCGTGCTGCTCGCAGCAAAGTCCAGCAGTGTGCCAGACAATGCGCCAATGGCTATTGGCTTCAGCTTTGCTCCCAGATTCAGACTGCGGCTGACACAGGCAACATCAAGCGATGTATGAAGGCATCAAGCAGGCATTGGGCCCAACGCAAAAGAAAACTGCCCCTTTGAAATCAGCTACAGGGGAGGTGATTCAAGACAGAGAACAACAGATGGAGCGCTGGGTAGAACACTACACTGAGCTATATGCAAGGGAAACTGTAGTCTCAGAAGACGCCCTGAATGCCATAGAGTGCCTACCAGAGCTGGAAGAGCTTGACAGAGAACCAACCATAGATGAGCTCAGCGAAGCCCTGGACTCTCTTGCCTCTGGCAAGGCACCAGGGAAAGACGGTATTCCCGCCGAAATACTGAAGTGCTGCAAAGAGACACTCATCACCGAGTTGCATGAAATCCTCTGCCTCTGTTGGAGTGAAGGCGAAGTACCATAAGACATGAGGGATGCTAACGTCGTCACACTGTACAAAAACAAAGGTGACAGAAGCGATTGCAATAATTATCGCGGCATATCCCTCCTCAGTATCGTTGAGAAAGTCTTTGCACGAGTTGTACTGAAGAGGCTCCAGGTACTCGCAGAGCAAGTCCACCCTGAATCGCAGTGCGGGTTCCGTGCCAACAGATCCACTATAGACATGATCTTC
>JAPXFY010000015.1:68282811-68295311 GCA_030674185.1 Monoplex corrugatus
TTGCCACTCAAGAATCGGCCTGCACAGCCACAGCAGAAAGTGCACGTCATGACCACAACGCCTCCTGGTGCAGACTATCATCTCCTGAGATGTAAAGAGGCCGATACTTTGTGAGAGGAGATTGTGTATGTTGTGTGTGTGTGGGGATGGGGGGGGGAGGTGTGGCTGGGGGGGAGGTGTGGCTGGGGGGGGGGGGAGGTCTGTCTGTTATGTGGAGACTGGCTAAACTGAGTTACTCTACGCTGTTCTTTTTTCTTTCTTTCTTTCTTCGTTCGTTCGTTTGTTTCTTTTCTTTTCTTTTTTCTTTCTTTTTTTTTTTAATCGATGTGATTGTAGTTACGCTTTGCTGTTTTGCGTTTGTTTGTATTACGTGTTGGATAAAAATTTAGAAAAATGTAAGCCCAAGAGGAAAAAAAAACATCTGAATAGTGATCGGCGTCATCAAATGTTAATAAGAGGTCAAACAAATAAGAAATGTATTTTCTAGTTTTAATCCATGAATATAGATAAAAGACTAGGTTCTAAAATAAACATACTGAACAGTATTGTGAATGGAGTCTCATGCTAATTGTGCAAACTGAAAGTAGGCACGCACTACACAAAATGTGTCGAAAATTCGAACACATTTGTAAAGATCAGAATCTGGACAATATTAATTGATAAAGACTTTGCGTGACACCTGAGTCACATTAAAAACCTGAGTCACATTAAAAAAACAACAACAAACAAACAAACAAAAAACAAAACAAACAAAAACCTTTTCACTCTGTCCGCTCTGTTTGTGGCAGTCAAGTTGACAGTGCAAGGGAGACCACCCTTGATTATTACATGTTGCCTCTTTAACAAAGTTAGTGTCCCTGAATATCAAATTCCGTCGACCTCGTAGACAAGTGTGTGTGTGTGTGTGTGGTTGTGTGTGTGTGTGTGTGTGTGGGGTGTGTGTGTGTGGGGTGTGTGTGTGTGTGTGTGTGTGTGTGTGTGTGTGTGTGTGTGTGTGTTTTGTGTGTGTATGTGTGTGTGTTTGTGTGTGTGTTGTGTGTGTGTGTGTTGGTGTGTGTGTTGTGGTGTGTGATGTGTGTGTGTGTGGTGTGTGTGTGATGTGTGTGTGTGTGTGTGTGTGTGTGTGTTGTGTGTGTGTGTGTGTGTGTTGTGTGTGTGTGTGTATGTGTGTGTGTGTGGTGTGTGTGTGTGTGTGTGTATGTGTGTGTTGTGGCGTGTGTGTTGTGTCGTGTGTGGATGTGTGTTGTGTCTGTGCGCGCGTGTGTGTGTGTGTGTTTGTGCGAGTGTGTGTGTGTGTCGCGCGCGCACGCGCGTTTGCGTCTGTGCATGTGCGCAAAACAGAACTCACAACACGGTGCACATTTCATTTACTGAGAATAAGGTGATAAGACATAGACGATTTGTAAAAAAAAAAAAAAAAAAAAAAGTGACATAACAATCAATGATTTTAAGCAGCTTTTGATTTCACATTTTACATCATCATCATCGTCATCATATCATCGTCATCGTCGTCGTCGACGTCATCATCATCATCATCATTATCATCAATAGGAGTACAAGATATATCAGTGAATGTAAACATACATGTGAGTGTATATTTCACACAAAAAAAAGTGTTTTCGGTATTCGTATTTTTAAGTGTGTGTGCGTGCATCTGTGTGAGTGGAGAGAGAGAGAGTGTGTGTGTGTGTGTGCGTGTGTGCGTGTGCGTGTGTGTGTGTGTGTGTGTGTGTGTGTGTGTGTGTGTGTGTGTGAATATGAATACATGAATGTATAATTAATGATGTGTATGTGAGAGTGTGTTTCACAAAAAATGGTGTGTGTGTGTGCGACGCGCGCGCACGCGCATTTGTGATTCTGTGTGTGATTCTGTATGTGTGCGTGCGTGTGTGTGTGTGCGTGAGCGTGTGTGCGCACGCCTGTGTGTTATGTGTGTGTGTGTGTGTGTGTGGCCGTGCGAGCGCAAGCGCACTCACGTGTGCGCGAATCTGTGTGTGTGTGTGTATGTGTGTTTGTATGTGTGTTTGCATGTGTGTGTGTGTGTTGGTGCTGGCTGTCCCAGTATCTGATTGCTATGTTGGTAACATTTCTTAATTAATAAGAGACATCGTCCACTGCTAATCACCAGCCGCTTTGAAGTAGTCTCCCTTTACTTATGTTTCAACTAGGACACAGTCCATGAGTTCGAAGGAATCCATTGTTTTAGTCGTGATCTTCGTATTGGTGCAGAATCCAGATTTAGTCGTGATCTCGTATTGGTGCAGAATCCACTATTTAGTCGTGATCTTCGTATTGGTGCAGAATCCACTATTTAGTCGTGATCTTCGTATTGGTGCAGAATCCAGTATTTAGTCGTGATCTTCGTATTGGTGCAGAATCCAGTATTTAGTCGTGATCTTCGTATTGGTGCAGAATCCAGTATTTAGTCGTGATCTTCGTATTGGTGCAGAATCCGTATTAGTCGTGATCTTCGTATTGGTGCAGGCAGGTTTCCACTCAGGGGATGGTCGTATTGACGACAGAAATCGCTGGGGGGAAAAAGAGAGAAAAGAAAGAAAGAAAAATGAAAAAAACGTGTGAGAGACAAAACTTGTTTGGTTGGTTGCTTGTTGCTTGCTTGATTGCTTGTTTGTTTGTTTGTTTGTTTTTGTTTGTTTGTTTATTTGTGTTTGTTTTTAGGTTTTTTGTTTTGTTTTGTTTTGTTGTAATTGTTGTTGTTTTAGTATTTTGTCTGGCTTGAGAGAATTTTATTTATCTCTGTCAAATTTGTTCTTGTTCTTGTTCTGTTCTTCTTTCTTCTTCTTTCTTCTTCTTCTTGCTCTTCTTCTTTTTCTTTTCTTTTCTTGTTCTTCTTCCTGTTTTGTTCTTGTTCCTCTTCTTGTTCTTCTTATTGTTGTTGTTGTTCCTTGTTCTCTTCTTGTCTCTTCTTGTCTTACTACTATTCTTCTTCTTCTTCTTCTTCTTCTTCTCTACTACTACTACTACTACTACTACTACTTCTCTCTCTTCTTTCTTCTTTCTTCCTTCTTCTTCTTCTCTTCTTCTTCTTCTTCTTCTTCTTCTTTCTTCTTCTTCTTCTTTTCTTCTTCTTCTTCTTCTTCTTCTTCTTCTTCTTCTTCTTCTTCTTCTTTCTTCTTCTTCTTTCTTCTTCTTCTTCTTCTTCTTCTTCTCTTCTTCTTCTTCCTTCTTCTTCTTCTTCTTCTTCTTCTTCTTCTTCTTCTTCTTCTTCTTCGCATTCTTTCTTCTTCGCATTCTTCTTCTTCGCATCTTTTTCTTCGCATTCTTTTTCTTCTACTTACAGCGTACCATGGCCTTTGGTAGATAACAATAAACATGCACATTCAGCTAAAGATACGTTTATGGATGATTGAATGTTAATTGACAACTGGATAGATAGATAGATAGATAGATAGATAGATAGACAGATAGATAGACAGATAGATAGACAGACAGATGATAGATAATAGATAGATAGATAGATAAATAGACATATAGACAGACATGATAGATACATAGATACATGGATAGATAGATATGTAGATAAATAGATAACTACATAGACAGACAGATAGACAGATAGATAGACAGACAGATAGATAGAAAGGTAGATAGACTGACATGTAGAGAGACAGATAGGTAGATAGACAGATAGATAGACAACAGACAGACAGACAGATAGATAGATAGACAGACAGACAGACAGATAGATAGGTAGACAGAATGATAGATAGATAGATAGGTAGGTAGGTAGGTAGGTAGGAAGGTAGGTAAACAGGTATATAATAGATTGATAAATAGATAGACAGACAAATAGATAGATAGATAGATAGATAGATAGATAGATAGATAGATAGATAGACAGACATAGATAAGTGTGTCATTCCTCGCCTTTTGTTTAATTAAATGCGTATATGCACGTCGGTTAATCCAAATTGAGAAGGCAACACGTTGTTGTACGAGTGTGTACAGACCGCCCTTGGTCAATAGTAAATTAAATTTCAAATATGTTATGTTCACTCTGTCAGTACTTGCGTGTATAATTAACCCTTTGACTCCATCACCCTGTCCACTAGCAATCTGCTTTGTCATCCGTGAGAGCAAAGCAAAGACTTAGCCTTCTGACTCCCTCACCGTATCAACCAGCTTCCTGCATAAAGCTGGTGGATAGGGTGATGGTGTCAAAGGGTTTTGTTTTAGCAGCTGGTGGATATGGCGCAGGAGTCAAAGGGTTAAATTAATCGGACAGATGTGTGAATGCTAGACACAGCCCAAAGACAGATTCAACATTTTGTGTTTTTTTGTTTATTTCTTATTCACTTGTTATTCTCCCTCATTCCATCTAACCCACCACCAGTTGACACTAATACTTAGGACCAACCTCTTTCAAGGTTCCCTTGGAGCAGTAGAGTTGCAGCAGAGCGAAAACGGGTATGGGAATTAGGGGTAGGAGAGCAATCACCACCCCTACCTTAACCGTCCACTGTGGGTAGCCAGGTAAAGGCCTCCACATCAACATGCCTATCACCCACGCCACCTGAGACAAAACAAAAACAAAAAAATACCAGAAAAGATTTTTTTTTTTAAAAATGGTGACTACTCAGCAAAAATAAAGGGTTGGGGCTAAGTAGCAAGAAGACGGAAGTCATAGTAATCATTTAAAAACATGAAATCCCCTCAGGCAAAATAGCAACAAATGGCACAGCTTTGAGGCGGGTTGATAAGTTTCAATATCTGGGAACGGTCATCTCACACCAGACGGCAGATGCACATCAGAAATAGCCAGCAGAATCGGCCAAGCCAAAACAGCATCCACGGAAGATGAAAAGCATTCTTACCAACAAATGCCTGTCAATTAACATCAGGAAAAGTTTTACTGAATGCAATATAGAACCAATGATGTGATACGATTTTGAGGCGTGGACAGTCAACAAGCAAAACCAGAACAAGATTGAGTCAGCCGAGATAACAAGATAACAAGATAACAAGATTTTATTTCAGCCCAGTGCATAGACACAAGGAACATATTTTGGTTATACATACAATCACACTCACGCCTCACAACAATTACAATATTCAACATCATAAAAGACAAATAGATGGGTCATCCACGGAATCGAAGAAACACACGCACACAACACACACACACACTCTCTCACGCCAAGGCGCCCATATCCACTAATCGTTGGTTCTGCCCTGCCAGCTAATTAACAGCGCGCATCTGTCCTTCTCCTTCCACTCTCCACGCCACCCTCGTCCATCCTGTGGAGTATAGGCCTACAGATTGATGTAGATTCGATAGGCCTACTCTGTGCCAGTATCAGTCACTTCCTACACTCAGACCCTCCCGAAAGATCGCAGCAGTTACAAAGCACTGCTGTAGAGTGAAGGACTCTGGTCAAACCTGCCTGGCTAAAAATAGTACTCGCCGGCGATGCCGGCTGGCAGAAAGGTAGTAACTGGAGGCTGTCAGAATGGCTGGGAAAATGCAGCCGTACACCCACACCCACACACGCACTCAAGCACACACACATACGCCCTCCCCCCCCCACACACACACACGCACTCATGCACACACACATATACAGCCCCCCCCCCCCCACACACACACACACACGCACACACGCACACGGGACTTAAACAACATAAGGTAAAAATTATTATCTTACATTCACTCCCCCTCCTCACATGCGCAAGACTAAAAAACCAAAGACAGGCGAAGAAGCTCTGATACATAACAAAATATTTAGTAAGAGTACATTTTGACGCAAGTTAAAAAAACACAAAAAACACAGTATAATCCAAGCCTGGGGAGTTAAAACAGTTTATCAATTAACAGTGATCACGAACAGATAAAAGACATGTAAAAATCCTTCAAGAAACTAATGATCACGAACAGATAAAAGACATGTAAAAATCCTTCTAGAAACTAATGATCACGAACAGATAAAAGACATATAAAAATCCTTCAAGAAACTAATGATCACGAACAGATAAAAGACATGTAAAAATCCTTCTAGAAACTAATGATCATGAACAGATAAAAGACATATAAAAATCCTTCTAGAAACTAATGATCACGAACAGACAAAAGACATGTAAAAATCCTTCTAGAAACTATCACCGAATTTCCATAAGCCCTCCTTCGAGTACGCAGACTGAGGATTAGAGTACAAAAATGAAATAAATAGCTCTAATAAAAATTGGTTAAGAATAGGATCATCACAGAATAAGAGAAAAAAAAAATTGTGACTACCGATAAGACACGAATGTATGATTCAAATCATTAACACATCAGAAAAAAAAAGTGTAATGATGTACGGCTGTAAGTCTAGCAGATACACACAGCAAAAAGTGTAATGATGTACGGCTGTAAGTCTAGCAGATACACACAGCAAAAAGAGGTCTACAGGGAAACAGGGTGACGGGCAGCCCTTACATAAAAACTGTCTTTAAAGCGAGACGTTCTGGCTTTGATGGAACGAAAGCGTTTTCCTGACGGAAGTGGAGTGAACAGACTGTTCGCTGGATGATCTTTATCAGCTATGATAGATTTAACCTTCTTCTCAGTTCTTTTTTCGTAGATGGATTCGATGGAAGGAAGAGTAATGCCGATGATCTTGGAGGCAGTGCTTACAATTCTGTTTAAGCCATCTTTCTCAGTTGTTGTACAGGTACCATACCAGACTGTGATAGAGAAAGTTAAAACACTTTCTATCACTGCTCGGTAAAACTGAATCAAGACAGACTGGCTAACCCCAAACTTATTAAGCTGACGAAGGAAATAGAGACGCTGCAGTGATTTTTTAATGATTAGTTTTGTGTTTTCCTCCCACTTTAACGAATTCGAAATTGTTGTTCCCAAAAGTTTAAACGTGTCTACTACTTCTACCGAGTCTCCCTTGATCACTAGGGGAGATAGTGGTGTCTTTTTTCTTCTATTGTCTATAATCATTTCCTTTGTTTTCAGAACGTTTAACTCTAAGTTGTTGTTGTCGCACCAGCGAACTAATTTGTCTATCTCACTTAAATAGTGAGACTCATCGCTGTTTTTGATGAGCCCTTCAACTGTTGTGTCATCAGAGAACTTAAAAAACATCACAGAGTCATGAGTAGAGACACAATCATTTGTAAACAAAGTGAATAAGAGCGGTGACAGGACACAACCTTGAGGCGCGCCTGTGTTCAATGTCAGGGGACTAGAGCTCAGACCACCGAGTTTGACAACTTGGGTAGAAAGAAACTCTAGGGAGAGCTAGACAACAGAAGGTCTTCAGAGAAGTAACCCCCTTTAGACAAGTGTTTCGGCCCTGAATTCCTTACACTCTCGGGGGCCGGGCCACATCCAGGTCATGACTCCTGGATGCCCTTCTGCTGTTGTCTATTTTTTTTTTTTTTTTCCCACGCCGGGGATCGAACCTGGGCGATTCTGCGCTTCAGAACTGCGGTACGCGGTTTTACCAATGTGCTAACGGGGCACACATCATCTGTAGGGAATTTAATCCTTATGAAGTTCACTTTTTTCGTTCCTCCTTGCCCAGATCCAGCTTGAGCTCCTTTCTGCTGCCTCTGCCATCGCTTTAAGGGCTCTAGTCCTCTTCTTCCCAGAAATGGCGAGTTGTTTCATGAGATCATAAGCGGAGGTGCCCACAAACCCTCTTGCCCCGACCTCTATGGCGAAGATTTTGACCCGCAGACCTGCTTTCTTCAGGGTGCTGGCAAGACCGGCGTATTTTTCGGTCTTGTAGATATGTGCTTCTTCCATTCTGCTTTCGTATGGCACAGTGAGTTCTATCAGAATCACTTGTTTCGAGGAGTCAGAGTGGAGAGCGATGTCTGGTCTCATGCCTGTCTTGCTGATGACATCTGGGTAATTTCTCCACTCTGGGAGGTCTGCTGTACACTCCCAGTCGACTGCTCCATCCAGAAGACCCTTTGGCAATGTGCTGGTTGTCATAGCACTTTCGGGCCAGACCTGTTTCCCTCCTGCTTTGTAGAACGTTGTCATAGCAATTGGTGCGTTTGGGGTCATGGTTTTTTTCGCTAACCACATCTGTGATCACTTTCAGAACTTGGTTGTGCCTCCATGTATACCTTCCTTGGGCTAGCGCTACTTTGCAAGAGCTTAGGACATGTTCCACTGTTTGTTTCTTCTGACAGAGCGGACATGCTGGGTCGTCTGCTTTCCCCCATTTCACTAAGTTTGCATTCGAGGGGAGCAGGTCATATACAGATCTGAGGAGGAAGCTTATCCTTAGAGGAGCCATGTGCCACATATCGTTCCAGCTGAGACTTCTTTGGAGTGCACTGTCCCATGTTGTCCATTGCCCCTGTTGACCTTGCTGGACTGCCTTCTGCACTCTTTTGACATCTTCTTCTTCCTTCAACTCCTGTATGATCATGTCTCTTTTTTCCTTCCCTTTGGCTTTGGACCACCACTGCATTTTTGTTGCTCCCAGTCCCTGTCTGTTGGTTTGCGTGTGTCCAATTATTTCTTTGATGCTGAGGTTTCTCTTGGCATTGTTTACAGCCTCTTGGACTTTCCACTTTCTGCCAGTTCTCAGCTTTGGATGAACTGATCTCACGATATTGTCTTCCGATTCCTCCAGCATGCTCAACAGTCTTGCTTTTCCAACTTTGTATTCCTCCACTATGGATTTGAGAGGTAGCTTCAGCATTGCTTGACGACAGTAGAATGCAACATCAGTGAGACCAGGTGGGACACCGAGCCATTTTCTTGTGTATTTGTTGATTTTGGCTTCCATTGCTTCGACTGTGCTGGTGCAAATGTCATAGATTAGCAGTGGCCACAGCAGCTTTGGTATCAGCATGAACTGTAGACACCAGACTTTGTATTTGCCTGGCAGTCCGCAGTTATCTATTTTCTTCAGGCCTTCTTCTGCTGTTTGCTTGGTTTCACATCCCCTTTGTGTGTCTTTCAGGGAGTCATCATACCATCTTCCGAGACTTTTTACTGGCTCTTCTGTGACAGTGGGGATGGCTTGGTTGGCTACCATGAATTTGACTGAATCTGCCACTTTTCCTTTTCGCAGTGAGAGACTTCGGGATTTCTTAGGTTTGAACCTCATTCTTGAAGAGGCCACCAGCTCATCCAGCTGCTTTAAGATTTGGTGTGTCTCTTCCTCATCCGTGGACAAGACTGTTGTGTCATCCATGAAAGCTTTCAGAGGAGGCATCTGGTATCCATCTCCCAGATTCACTGGACCTGAACTCTTCATTGCAGCTTTCAAGATGACTTCCATTGCCAACACGAACAGTATGGGAGAGATTGCACAGCCCATTGCAATGCCCACCTCTAGGTTTATCCAGTCCGTGGTGTATTCTTTGGTAGAGAACCGCATTGAGAACCCTTGGAAATACTTCCTCAGCATTGTTCGGATGTTTTCTGGGATGTGATACATTTCAAGAGCCAGCTGGATCATATCGTGTGGAACTGATCCATATGCATTCGCCAGATCAAGCCAAACTACGTCAATGTCTCTCTTCTCTGTTCTTGCTTTTTGGATGGCATCCCAAATCAACGTGGTATGTTCCAAGCATCCAGGCATTCCTGGTATGCCTCCCTTTTGGACTGACATATCCAGATACTTGTTTTCAGTCAGGTATTTTGTCAATCTTGCTGCCATAACAGAGAAGAAGATTTTCCCCTCGACGTTCAGAAGTGATATTGGCCTGAACTGATTGATGCTGCTGGAGTTCTGCTCCTTCGGAATGTACACTCCTTCAGCTCTCATCCATTGGTCGCTGATCTTCTGGTTCCTCCATGCTGATCGAATCATCTTGTGGAGCCACTCGAGCACTTTTGGGCATTTCTTGTAGAGCAGGTATGGTATTCCGTTTGGTCCAGGTGCTGACTTGGCTCTGGCTTTCTTTACTACGTTCTTCACTTCATCCAGTGTTGGTGGTTTGTTATTGAATTTTCCTTCTGGCGCTGCAGGCCAAACCAGATTCTGGATTTCAAGTGGTGCCTCGCGCTGAGAATCGGAATATGTTTCCCTGAGATGCTGCTCTAGGGTTTCCTTGCCCACTGTGAGAGTCCCTGATTTGGGTTGTTCAAACAGCTTTCTTGAAAAGTCAAAGGGATCTTTGAAGAAACGATCTTGAGTCTTCTTCGTTTTGCTCTTTCTTCGCCTTGCTGATTCCACTTTGCTGAGAGCATTGTGTTTGGCCTTCAGATCTTTCCAGAGTTCCAGGAGCCCTTGCTTCTCGAATTCTGAGGCAGTTTTCATTCGCTTTTTAAGCTTCCTTTTCTCCCTCCGGATGCTCTCCATCTGTTGCTGTCTTCTGGATTTCTGGGGAGGCGTTTTTGTCTTTGGCTGCTTCACTCCATAAGTGTCCCTGCAGATAGAGTATATGATGTCTCCGTATGTGTCAAGTTTGTGTTCCAGCGTACTGTTCCCTATTAGCGCATTCAGCTTAAGGACAAGTTCCTCATCTAATTTCTCCCATTGTTCTTTTGCACCGGCAGGCGGCAAATTGAGTTTTCCACGTTTGGCGTTAAGAGCTTGTGCAAAATCCGCATCAGAACCGTCAGCGTGGATGTCCTTGGCACTATGGTTTAATTCCTGGCCTTGGTCATCCAACGTCTCACCTGCTATCGCAGTGCGCTGCTGCTGGTTCGTATGTGTCTTCAAACAGCCCATTTTTGTCCTGTGGATCTTCATGCCGCGTTTGGTGGTGAATCTCCTTCCACACGCACACGGAAATTCCAACTGGTCATTAATCATGGTCCGTTGTGCGTTTCCAGTCGTGATGGAGTCAGTGCCGATGGATTCATCATTCTCTCCCCCTTTCGGTGAATCCTGGGAGCATCTTTCATTTGAAAAACTCGTGGCATGTTATCAAAGGCAAGGTGGGAAGCCAACCCACAAAGCCCGCAGATCTAGTCTTTCCCAGTGTCCTTCGGTCTTTCCCGAATGTCCTCCGAACTATTCCCGGAAGTCAACTTGTTTTCTATTTAGGAGGAAATCTAAAACCCATTTACACATTTGATGACTAATTTTGAGCTCTAGAAGTTTGCTATAGAGTTTTGCTGGGACAATTGTGTTAAAGGCAGAGCTAAAATCTACAAAAAGAATGCGTGCGTATGTTTTGGGGGATTCCAAATGCTGCAAGATGTTGTGCATTAATAGGGAGACAGCATCATCCACTGATCTGTTTGCGCGATACGCAAACTGCAAAGGGTCGAGTAGATGGTCAGTGACGGATTTCAGGTATCGTAGAACAATTCTTTCAAACACCTTCATGGCCACAGAGGTGAGGGCAACAGGTCTGAAATCATTAAGGGAGGAGACTTTAGTCTTTTTGGGTACAGGAACAATATAGGCAGACTTGAAGCAGGATGGAACTTTACAGAGTTCTAGAGATTTATTAAAAATATCAGAGAAGACAGGGGCCAGTTGGTTTCTAAGAAGAATGTTGAGAGTTTCATGGACAGCAAAGAAAACAAACGAGACAGTCTTGATGGAGGCAGACACAAGAACATCATTGATAAAAAAAAAAAGGAAGATTAGGAAAAGACAGGCAACGTTTATAGGCCATTTTATGAGGAAAGGAGAATTACAGCACCTTGTCACAACAAAAAACTGGGGGCAAAGAGAACACCAGGTAGACCTAGGGAGAAAATATTGGACGGACTTGCAGGGTGGGTGAGGACAAAGTGGGTGGAAGATGTCCTTGCGGTGACAAGGGATAGATGCATATGGAGGGCCATGATCGCCAACACCATGCGGCAGGGCACATGATGATGATGATGATGATTACTCAGTGTGAGGATACGACAAGCACAGTAGTCAAGTGGGTTAACCGTAGGACTTCCAGCCAAAAGATCTAGGTTTAATCCTGCATGAGTAACTCCTGCCAGGTCGGTCAAGGATTGGGATTTTTTTTCCGATCCCACATGCCAACTTGATGGTGCTTGAAACCATTTCATGTGTATACCCGACGCAGAGTATCACGTGTGCACGTTAAATATCCTCTAAGTCATGTCAATGTACAGGATAATACTTATATATGGTCGACTATTGTGGTCGATAAGTTTCAGTTTCAGTTTCAGTTTCTCAAGATGACGTCTCCGCACTCGGAACGAATTCCATATGCATTAACGTCACAGGTGCCATGTGTATGGTGATCATGGCACAAGCCTTTAAGCTTGCGCATAAATCCATGAGCTGGCCAGGTCCCGAGGCCCTACCAAGACTATGTGGTCGATAAAGTCCAACCTAGCACATGATCTGTGTGCCTTCATGTGGGATCTCAGGCAAGAGTCTGATGCTCACTTGGTTAAAAAAGAAAAAAAGAAAAAAAGGTGGCTCTGCACTTCGGCGACACGCTGTCAAAGGGGAGAGCAACCCGAGTTTCACATCCGCTGTGACAAAAGATATGAACGCGACTATGAATATTTTAACGTACCGATTTTCTCTGGTGCATGTAAGCACTTTGTTTTGCCCAGTCTGTGCAGGCGATCTTGATGCTTACATAGT
>JAPXFY010000015.1:68305311-68340311 GCA_030674185.1 Monoplex corrugatus
TGGAAAATATTTGAAACAGTGAGGAGAAATGGACAAATTTGAAAAAAAAACAAACAGACAAAACTTGTCAATAAATACGTGAAGGAAATGCTAAGAAGAATTGATTGACAAAAGAAAGTTTAGATTTTATGGATGAACGTAGGAAGATAAAGAGAAGAGAAGGGGTATACATAAAGATAGATAAGGAAATCAGGAACAGGCGCAATGAAGCTAAGAAGCTTGGCTGGAAAAGTGCAAAACAAAAATCAATGACTGACACAGAACTGACCCTAAATTGATGTACATAAACATTGAAGAAATCGCTCATAGGAAAAAGACATGCCCATGAACTAGTTGTTTAAAATCAAAAGATGGTTCAATTATTACGACAAAAAAGTAAAAATTAGGTAGATCAGGAGAATACATTAAGAACATTTTTTTTGGTGATGACGGAAGAGACGAACACATTATTACAAAGAACTTTGAAGGGGCGCTAATAATGAAAGATGAGGTTAAAGCATTGATAAAAACGATGAACTAAGGAAAAGCCCCAGGACCAGACAATATTACTATAGATTTGATTGGGGGTGTAGATGAATTTGATATTGAAAAAGTAACAGTCCTCCTAAATGAAATTTCTGACACCGGAAAAAATCCATAAAAATATGTCAAAGCCAACTTTTATTGCATTTCCAAAGAAAGCAAGAAGAGAAAAGAATGCAAACTCCCCTCGTACAATCAGCTTGATGAGCCATATGACAAAGATTCTGTTAAAAATAATCCCATCTATATCCTAAAAACTCTCGTAGAAAGATCAGTGCAGTTGACAAAGGATTTATATTTATGTTTTTTTTTTTATTATACCAATGTTATTAATTGGGAAAGACACAAAGAACTGATCAAAAAGATCTTAGAATAATAAGGAATATGTACTGGGAACAAACAGCACCAAGAGGAATAAAAAATGCTGTCTTCTTTTCAAAATATAAAAAAGAGTGGTTAGACAGGGATGCGTTCTGTCACCAAATTTGTTTAATCTTACAGCAAAACCATAATGACAACAAATCGAGATGAAAGTTCTGAGATAAAGCTTGGAGGAAAAAAATGTGAAAAAATCGTTCGTTATTTCTTTTAACGTCTGTTCACATATGTGCTTTTAGACGGTGAAACAATCTTCTTTATGCAGATGACACTGTTCAATTTGCAGAAAATGAAAAAGTACTACAAAATAATGATGATTTAGATTAAGATTAAGATTAAGATTGATCTTCTTCTTCTTCTTCTTCTTCTTCTTCTTCTTCTCTCTTCTTCTTCTTCCTTCTTTCTTCTTCTTCTTCTTCTTTTCTTCTTCTTCTTCTTCTTCTT
Organism: Monoplex corrugatus; assembly: GCA_030674185.1. Taxonomy (NCBI): domain Eukaryota; kingdom Metazoa; phylum Mollusca; class Gastropoda; order Littorinimorpha; family Ranellidae; genus Monoplex; species Monoplex corrugatus. The sequence goes on from JAPXFY010000015.1 coordinate 68,306,656, forward strand.
CTTCTTCTTCTTCTTCTTCTTCTTCTTCTTCTTCTTCTTCTTCTTCTCTTCTTCTTCTTCTTCTCTTCTTCTTCTTCTTCTTCTTCTTCTTCTTCTTCTTCTTCTTCTTCTTCTTCTTCTTCTTCTTCTTCTTCTTCTTCTCTTCTTCTTCTTCTTCTTTTCTTCTTTCTTCTTCTTCTTCTTCTTCTTCTTCTTCTTCTTCCATTCTTCTTCTTCTTCTTCTTCTTCTTCTTCTTCGCTTCTTCTTCTTCTTCTTCTTCCTTCTTCTTCTTTCTTCTTCTTCTTCTTCTTCGCATTCTTCTCTTCTTCTTCTTCTTCTTCTTCTTCTTCTTCGCTTCTCTTCTTCTTCGCATTCTTCTTCTTCGCATTCTTCTTCTTCTTCTTCTTCTTCGCATTCTTCTTCTTCGCATTCTTCTTCTTCGCATTCTTCTTCTTCGCATTCTTCTTCTTCGCATTCTTCTTCTTCGCATTCTTCTTCTTCGCATTCTTCTTCTTCGCATTCTTCTTCTTCGCATTCTTCTTCTTCGCATTCTTCTTCTTCGCATTCTTCTTCTTCGCATTCTTCTTCTTCGCATTCTTCTTCTTCGCATTCTTCTTCTTCGCATTCTTCTTCTTCGCATTCTTCTTCTTCGATTTCTTCTTCTTCGCATTCTTCTTCTTCTTCTTCTTCTTCCATTCTTCTTCTCTTCTTCTTCTTCTTCTTCTTCTTCTTCTTCTTCTTCTTCTTCTTCTTCTTCTTCTTCTTCTTCTTCTTCTTCTTCTTCTTCTTCTTCTTCTTCTTCTTCTTCTTCTTCTTCTTCTTCTTCTTCTTCTTCTTCTTCTTCTTCTTTCTTCTTTCTTCTTTCTTCTTCTTCTTCTTCTTCTTCTCTCTTCTTCTTCTTCTTCTTCTTCTTCGTTCTTCTCTCGCATTCTTCGCATTCTTCTTCCTTCTTCGCATTCTTCTTCTCGCATTCTTCTTCGCATTCTTCTTCTTCTTTCTTCTTCTTCTTCGCATTCTTCTTCTTCTTCGCATTCTTCTTCTTCTTCGCATTCTTCTTCTTCTTCTTCTTCGCATTCTTCTTCTTCTTCTTCTTCGCATTCTTCTTTTTCTTCGCATTCTTCTTCCTCTTTGCATTCTTCTTCTTCTTCCTCTTCTTCGCATTCTTCTTCTTCTTCTTCGCAGTCTTCTTCTTCTTCTTCGCATTCTTCTTCTTCGCATTCTTCTTCGCATTCTTCTTCTTCTTCTTCGCATTCTTCTTCGCATTCTTCTTCGCATTCTTCTTCTTCTTCTTCGCATTCTTCTTCGCATTCTTCTTCGCATTCTTCTTCTTCTCATCCTCCTCCTCCTCATCATCATCATCGTCATCGTCATTATCATAATCATCATCATCGTCATCGTCGTCATCGTCATCGTCATCCTCCTCCTCCTCCTCCTCATCATCATTATCATCAACAACAACAACATCATTGTCGTCGTCGTCATCGTCTTCATCATCATCATCATCATCAGTATCCTTAATGTTCATCGCAGGTGTACATTACCTTGAGTGACCACCTTGTCCACTGTAGTCTGTTGCATGTGAGCCATGTAACCCAGGTAGACAAAGATGACAAAACCAGCAAACACTGACGTCACAGCGTCCAGTACGGGCAGAATGAGAGAATCCCTATCTCAACAGATAGATTATACCGAGAAATCAAAATGTCGAGAAACAAAAAAAAAAAAATAATAAAGATAGAAGAAATATTGCTAGTCAGTAGAAAGCATCTGCCATTCCACACCCAGCTGTACGCTTTTTCACAGTTCACAATATACAGGGGGGGGGGGGGGGTGCAAAAGTAGGTATACAGTAAGTATACACATCATTATTATAATGCTTAATTCCGCTCTCGTTTAGAGGAGTGTGTGAATACGACGGCAAGCAGTTTGAGTATCTGAGGGATTAAGGCTGTGCTTGTTATTACATGTATATGCAATATTCATTTGTTTGTATAATAAATGCAATGAGTATTGTACGTGTTTTCTTTTTTCATAACTGTTTACCTACTTTTGCACCCCCCCTGTATGGTTGAGATCAGAAATGCGCAAAAATGGAATCAGAAATCGTTTTTGATACAGCACAATACAAGAAGACAAGACGAGGGTGCAACATTTTCTGGCCATTGTCAAATATGTACAAAAGACAACAAATAGCAAACGAGCGAAACGTAATGCAAAGTTTGATACGTTTTTGTGCGCTTACACTTTGTTATCTCTTGTACTCGCCAAATCTTTGTTGTCTTTTGCTGTCCCCTAACAAAGGCCAGCTGACCGAAAATGTGCACCTGTCTCGTTTTGTCTTGTTATATTAAATACGCTTTTGATTCTCTCTCTCTCTCTCTCTCTCTCTCTCTCTCTCTCTCTCTCTCTCTGTATGTAAGAGAGAGAGAGAGAGACAAAGAGGACAGAGAGAGAGAGAGATACAAAGAGGGACAGAGAAGAGAGACAAAGAGGACAGAGAGAGAGAGACAAAGAGGGACAGAGAGAGAGAGAGAGACACAAAGAGGGACAGAGAGAGAGAGAGACAAGAGGACAGAGAGAGATAGACAAAGAGGGACAGAGAGAGAGAGAGACAGAGAGGGACAGAGAGAGAAAACGTGTGTGAAAGTGTGAGTGTAAATGAATGTGATGTGAATGTGTGTTTGTTTGAGTCTGTGTGTCCGTATGTCTACGTGTACGTGTGTGAGTGTGTGAGTGTAGGTTGTGTGTGTGTGTGTGTGTGTGTGTGTGTGTGTGTGTGTGTGTGTGTGTGTGTGTGTGTGTGTGTGTGTGTGTGTGTGTGTTGTGCTGTGTCTGTGTCTGTGTCTGTGTCTGCGTGTGTTTTCAATGTGTGTGTTTAAAATGGGTCTGCGTGTCTGTATGAATGCGTATGTGACTCTGTGTGTGTTTGCGTGTGTGTGTGTGTGTGTGTGTCTGTGTATGTATGTGTTTGTGTGCTGTGTGTGTGTGTTTGTCTGTGTATGTAGTGTGTGTGTGCCTGTGTGTGTATGTGTGTGTGTGTCTGTGTGTGTATGTGTTGTATGTCTGTGTGTGTGTTTGTCTGTGTGTGTGTGTGTGTTGTGTGTTGTGTGTGTATGTGTTTGTGTGTGTATGTGTGTGTGTCTGTGTGTGTATGCGTTTGTGTGTCTGTGTGTGTGTTGTCTGTGTGTGTGTTTGTCTGTGTGTGTGTTTGTGTGTGTGTGTGTGTGTGTGTGTGTGTATGTGTGTGTGTTTGTGTGTGTGTGTGTGTTTGTGTGTGTGTGTGTGTGTGTGTGTGTGTGTGTGTGTGTGTGTGTGTGTGTGTGTGTGTTTCAGTGAGTGCGGGTCTGTATTTTTTTTTGTCTGTATGTCTCTATTTGTGAGTTTTGTGAATACCTTGGCGGGGTTTCCGCGCGTGCACGTGTATTTGTATGTGTGTCTGTCTATCTGTCTGAGTCTGTGTCTCAGTGTGTGTGTATGTGTGTGTGTTGTATGTTGTGTGTGGTGTGTGTGTGAATGTGTGTGTGTGTCGTGGTGTGTGTGAATGTGTGCATGATGCATGTGCTGTGTGTGGTATGTGTGTGCATATGCATGTGTGGTGTGTGTATGTGTGTGCTGCTGTGTGCCAGTGTGTATGTGTGTGTACATGTGTGTGCATGTGTGTGCATGTGTACGTGTGTGCGTGTGCATGTGTGTGCATGTGCGTGTGTGCGTGCATGCGTGCGTGTATGTGTGTGTGCATGCGTACGTTCGTGTATGCGTGCATGCGTGCGTGCGCGTTTGTGCATGCATGCTGCGCGGTGCGCTGGGTGTGTGTGTGAATGTATGCGCACGTGTGTGTGTATGTGTGTTGTGGTGTGTGTGTGTGTGTGTGTGTGTGTGTGTGTGTGAAGGGTGTGCTTGGGATGTCATGCATGCATGCGTGCGTGGGTGTGTGTGCATATGCATGTGTGTGTATGAGTGTTGTGTGATGTGTATGTGTGTACATGTGTGTGCATGTGTTTGTGTGTGCGTGTGCATGTGTGTGCTTGTGCGTGTGTGCGTGCATGCGTGTGTTGTGTGTATGTGTGTGTGCATGCGTACGTTTGTGTATGCGTGCATGCGTGCTTGCGCGATTTGTGCATGCATGGCGCGCGGTGTGTGTGTGTGTGTGTGTGTGTAGTGTGTGGAATGTATGCGCAGTGTTTGTGTGTGTGTGTGTGTGTGTGTGTGTGTGTGTGTGTGTGTGTGTGTGTGTGTGTGTGTGTGTGATTGTGAGTGTGTGCATCGCCTACCTGTACACATTGTTTGGAAAGGGTTAAAACTGGCCAGCGTGGACACTCCCCCAATTCCCACACCTGTTGAATAGAACACCTGGGAAGCAGCAGCAACCCATACCTGGAAATCAAACGTTTTATCAAAACCATCATACAATGATCGGGGGGTGGGGGTGGGGTGGGAGGAGGAGGAAAGGGGGTCTCTCACGAGGTCTAGCTTCATCGACTGAGAATTACTTTTATATTTTTAACTGTTTTTATTCATTTTCAAATACATAGCATTTACAAACATCTTGAATCGTATGCAATGCATAATCAACTGGAGGGATTGCTTTTTAGTTGAGAGGGCGGATTGGGGGGAGAGGGGGAGGGGAATGGTTTGGTAGGCAGTGTTCTTAGTAGGATGGACCAGTGCAGGCATTGTTGAACTGCACTGATGTGACCGAGCAAGAATGCAGGGTCTCCTCTATCCGAGTGCGATGAATCCATCTTGACGAAACTCTAAACTCCAAACAAAAAACTTCAAACAAACTCCAAACAACAACATCAAAAAATCTCCAAACAAGCAAAAACCAAACAAACTCCACACAAGCAAACACACACAAAAAAACACCAAACAACACACCAACACCCAAACACCAAACAAACACCAAACAAAAAACCACACAAACACACAAAACAACACACAAACACCAAACAAAACACCAAACAAACAAACCAAACAACACCAAACAAACACAAACTCCAAACTCCTAACAAACTCAAACAAGCACCAAACGAACACCAAGCAAACTCCAAACAAACCCCACACAAACTCCAAACTGACTCCAACCAAAGCACCAAACAACTCCAAACAAACTCAAACAAACCCACACAAACTCCAAACACCTCCAAACAACACCAACAAATCACAAAAACTTCAACAAGCAACACACAACACAAACACCACACACACACACACACACACACACACACACACACACACACACACACAAAACACCCACACACACACAACAAACAAACTCCAATAGACTCAAGACTCCAAACAAAGGTCAAACTCCAGATGGACAGGTATGTATATGCACAGGGGTGTGTGTGTGTGCAAAAGTAAGTATACAGTTATGAAAAAAGGAAACACGTACAATACTCATTGCATTTTTATACAAACAAATCGAATATTGCATATACATGTAATAACAAGCACAGCCTTAATCCCTCAGATACTCAAACTGCTTGCCGTCGGTATTCACACACTCCTCTAATCGAGAGCGGAATTAAGCATTATAATAATGATGTGATACTTACTGTATACTTACTTTTGCACCCCCCTGTATATGACACAGAGAGAGAAAGAGAGAGAGATTTCTCTCTCACATATACACGCGCGCGTACGCGCGCACACACACACACACACACACACACACACACACACACACACACACACACACACACACATATGACAAAGATAGAGAGACCTGGACAGACAGAGTGAGAGAGAGACACACACACACACACACAGACAAACAGATAGACAAAGAGAGAGAGAGAAAGAGAGAGAGAGAGAAAGAGAGAGAGATAGAGAGAGAGAAAGAAAGAAAGAGAGAGAAAAGAGAGAGAGAGAAAGAGAGAGAGAGAGAGAGAGAGAGAGAGAGAGAGAGAGAGAGAGAGAGAGAGAGAGGAGAGAGAGAGAGAGAGAGAGAGGTCATTTACAATGCGACCCAAACTGGAAACGTGATCAACTAAACTCTACAGATATTTTCTGTGCGTGTTTCCGAAAAAAATGAAAAACCCACCAGGAAGCACGTTTGGTTTTGAAAGTAACACAGACGATGCTTTGTCTTAAAAACACTGGGAGGTTGTGAGGTCAAAAATAAAGTTTTTCCCCGTAACTAGTTGGAGAGAGACCAAAATATGGTCAAGAGAGATGTCCTTGAGACGTCAGTGCTCTGGAAGGTTTGTAAGGCAAAATAAAATCTGACATGTAGGTTGATACAGTACCTGAGTACAAATACCTATCAATTAACACCAGAAAGAGAGTCCTTGAATGTTACATAGAACCAATACTGTTGTACGGATGCGAGGCGTGGACAGTCAACAAGCAAAGCCAGAGCAGGATCGAAGCAGCCGAGATGTGGTTTCTCAGAAGAATGTTGAGAGTTCCATGGACAGCAAAGAAAACAAACGAGACAGTCTTGATGGAGGCAGACACAAGTAGATCACTCATAAGGAAGATTAGGAAAAGACAAGCAACATTTCTAGGCCATTTTATGAGGAAGGGGGATTTGGAGCACCTGGTCACAACGGGAAAGCTGGAGGGAAAGAGAGCACCAGATAGACCCAGGGAGAGAATGCTGGACTGACTTGCAGAGTGGCTGGGGATGAGGAGGGTGGGGGAGATGCTGGGGGCAACGAGAGATAGAGATGGTTGGAAGTCCATGGTAGCCAACGCCATGCGGCAGGGCACCTGTTGACGATGATGACAGAACCTGAGTGCTAAGTGTGATAGGCTGGAAGGTTTGTATGGCAAAATAAAATATGACATATAGGTTGATATAGTATCTGAGTTAATATGATATCAGAGCGGAAGTGATCACTTTTCAAATTGAAGAATTCATCTCACTTCCGCTCTGACTTTATATTTACTCACACATTATGATGTCGTTTTAGTCAGTTTATTCCTTTTCTCACACTGGGCGAAGCAGCAGGGAAGTTTCAGTCTTTTTCTCCTGATCTTTGTATTTGGTGTTTGTTTGTTAGTGATTTTACGCTTGACAAAGGCCAGTTGGCCAAACATTTGTGCCTGTCTTGTCTGGTTGTTTAAATACGCGTCCTGGTTCTTTTTTCGTGTTTTTTTTGTTGTTGTTTGTTTTGTTTCTAACACATGAGTTGATATAGTATCCGAGTTCTACGCGTGATAGGTTGGACGGTTTGTCTGGCAAAACATAAAAATAAAAACAAAAACAAAATAAATAAACCCCAACAATCTGACACATAAGCTGGGAGCAAAATATGATAGGCTGGAATGTTTGTATGGCAAAAACAAAATTCTGACATATAAGTTGATATAGTATTTGGGAGCAAAATATGATAGGTTAGAATATTTGTATGGCAAAAGAATCTGACGTATAAGTTGGTACGGTATTTGGGAGCAAAATGTGATAGGTTGGAATATTTTGTATGGCAAAAAAAAATTTACATATGAATCTGACGTATAAGTTGGTACGGTACTTGAGAGAAAAATGTGACAGGCTGGAAGATGTGTATGGCAAAAACATCTGACCTATTAGTTGGTATGGTACTTGAGAGTAAAGTGTGATAAGTTGAAAGGTTTGTGTGGCAAAACATAGATTCTGACATACAAGTGGATATAGTATCTGAGTGTTACGTGTAATAGGTTGGAAGGTTTGCATGGCAAAGAAATCTGACATATATTGATATAAGTTGGTATGGTATATGAGAGCAAAAGTGTGATAAGTTGGAAGGGTTGTATGGCAAAACAATACTTCTGACATATAAGTTGGTATGGTATCTGAAAGCAAAGTATGATAGGTTAGAAGGTTTGTATGGCAAAACATTTCTGACATGTAAGTTGATAGAGTATCTGAGTGCTACGTGTGATAGGTTGGAATGTTTTATGCAAACATATGACATGTAAGTTGATATGGTATTTGGGAGCAACATACGATAGGTTGGAATGTTTGCATGACCCAACAAATCTGTTATATACGTTGGTATGATATATGGGAGCAAAGTGTGACAGGTTGGAAGGTTTGAAGGGCAAAAAATCTGACATACAAATTGGTATGGTATTTGACAGCAAAGTTAATAGAGTATCTGAGTGCTGCGTGTGATAAATTGGAAGTTTTGTATGGCAAAAACATTCTGACATATAAGTTAGTATGATATGTGAGAGCAAAGTGTGAAAGGCTGGAAGGTATGTATGGCCAAAAAAGTTCTGACAAATAATTGTTACAGCATCTGTGTGCTGCACGCGATAGGTTGAAAGGTTTGTATGACAAACAATCTGACATATAACTTGGTATGGTATTTGAGAGCAAAATGTGATAACTTTGAAGGGTTGCATTGCAAAACAATAATTCTGACATATAAGTTGGTATGGTATTTGAGAGCTAAGTATGATAGGTTAGAAGGTTTTCCTGGCAAAAAAAGGAATTCTGACATATAAGTTGATACGATATTTGAGATCAAAGTGTGATAGGTAGAAAAGGTTGTGTGGCAAAACAAAATTCTAACATATTAGTTTGTATGGTATTTGAGAGCTAAATGTGGTAGCTTAATACTCGATTCGTGCTTTGACTAGAAATCCATGTAGTTTTCGCAAGAGCATATTTCCACCGCACTGTTCTGTTCTCATGTAGAACAAGTCGAACTTCATGTACACTGTTCTTGATTCGATAGAGTCTGAATCGCTTGTCATCTGAAATTTCGGCTAAGAGTGAGTTACTGTTATTTTATTATTGTCTTTGTTTAAAGCACAGCTGACTGCGTATAGCGATATCAGGGTTATGACCAGTTCAAAACAAACACAATGTTTTAACAGGAAGAAAGAAAAAGAACATTAAGTGCGCATATCAATGCCTTTGTGCATAGTATCTAAGGAGATGCCCCTGGCGTTGACCATTCCGTCCAATTTGTCACACAGGGAATTTAAAAAACATACCTGAATACAAAATAATTAAAACATAACTAAAGACACCAAAACATACATAAAAACGGATATAAATCACCTAAAATTGCTTCCGCATATCACATTTCTCTAGAGCCAATATGTATTTAATACATGTACCCAGTTAACACTCCTAAGAGAAAGTACGAAAAGTTTTTATCAAACACATGCAGGTGAATGGACCAGCTAGGCAGAAAGTGATAAGAAGAAATGACAGAAAGCAAAGAAGGAAGACAGAAACAAAGAAACTGACAGAAAAGAGGAAATTTCTAGCACAGAATTCCCAAAAGGTGGAGATACCGTTTATACTGATAAAAAAGCCCCCGGCATCCCTACTGGGGTCTAAGACAGAGCAGAAAGAATCTAATCCAGACAGAACGAACGACACAGCATGCTTTTCAGCAGCAGCAGAGTGGAATGGGGGAATCTTTGTTGTTCTGATATATGCAAATACAAGCAACCAGCTACCATACTAGTGAACCACTGAATGAGTCCAGCAGGCAAACATGTAGAATCCTTCCCATTTACCTGCCAGTCCTTCAGACGATGCCAGCGGGGAACCAGGTAGAACTGGATACCGTCCGTAGCTCCAGGTAACATGCAGCCTCTGATTAACAGAGCACTCAGGATCACGTAGGGTAACACTGCTGCCACGTATACCACCTGTGTTATAAACGTCATTATTGCCGTCATAGTCATCATTATCATCATCCTCAATATCATCATCACTACGATCACCAGTTTCAGTTTCAGTTTCTCAAGATGACGTCTCCGTGCTTGAAATGAATTCTATATGTATTAACGAAACAGGTGCCTTGTGATGGAGAAAATCCTGACACCTTTGACGAGACCCGAATTCGCAATCCTCCTCTTGGGATGCCTACGCCTTATCCATTAGACAAATAGGTAAAATAATTCAGCCACGAAATATGTATATGTTTCCATATGTATCACCATGCAGAATGGTGGTTCTTTCGATAGAGCCAGCCGTGGACTCAGAATTGATATCTGGAGTTCAATCCCAGCTCATCATCATCATCATCATCATCATCATCATCATCATCATCATCATCACCATGTGCCCTGCCGCAAAGCGCTAACGACCATGGCCTTCCATACGAATCTATCCCCTGTCGCTGCAGGTACATTTCCCACCCTCTCTGTCCTCAGCCACCCTGCAAATCCGTCCAATATTTTCTCCTTGGGTCTGTCTACCTGGTGTTCTATTTCCCTCCAGCTTTCTTGTTGTGACCAGGTGCTCTAACTCCCCTTTCCTCATAAAATGTCCCAGCTCGTAACATTGAAAAACTGGCCTGTTCGTCGCCCGTCTTAATTTTTCCATTATTGTGATGGGGCCTGCTCGTTGCCCATCTTAATCTTTCTATTATTGTGATGGGGCCTGCTCGTTGCCCATCTTAATCTTTCTATTATTGTGATGGGGCCTGCTCGTTGCCCATCTTAATCTTTCTATTATTGTGATGGGGCCTGTTCGTTGCCCATCTTAATCTTTCTATTGTTGTGAAGGTGTCAGCTTGGTGTTTCATGGGTCCCCCCCCCCCCCCAACACACATATATACACATCCTTCCCATTTCAAGATCTTGCTAGCGCATAGGATTTTGGTCTAGGGATTTTGTCAGATCATTGCAGGCTGACCTGGATGGAGCGTATATGGGACTGTTCAAGTGAGCTGAACCTATCTTGGACAACCCCCAAATTCCAAACACCTGTTCTCTTTAATTCCAGTGTCGTTGTCATGATTATCATCAACATCAGAACTATCGTTCCTTTAATCAACAACGGTAAAAAGACGAGTAGGCAACGACACTTCCACACACGCAACTGCTGATTCGTTGTTATCATCTTCATCTTCACCATCGTCATCTTAATCAGTACAGTGAATCTCATTATGTTGAATAATTTTTAGTGACAAATGTTTGGAAAAAAAAGTCGAAAGGGAAAAGGATCCGAGAAAACGGAGACAAAGCCATAGGACACTTACGAATTGTTGATGCGTACAATACGTCTGGAAGGATAGTTTTACACGTTCACACACACACACACACACACACACACACACACACACACACACACACACACACACACACACACGCACGCACGCACGCACGCACGCACACACACACACAAAGAGACAGAGATAGAGAGAGAGAGAGGGAGGAGATGGAGAGAAAGAGAGAGACAGAGACAGAGACAGAGAGAGAAGACAGACAGACAGAGACAGACAGAGACAGAGACAGAGAAGAGAGAGAGAGAGAGAGAGAGAGAGAGAGAGAGAGAGAGAGAACATGATAATGACAATGACGTTTTATTTTCCAATTGTAAATTTTTGTTCAGTAAAACCATCTTTGGAATGCCTCTTTGTTAATCTGTAAACATACAATAGCTTACAACTACAAACGCAACAGAAAAAAATGCACCAGTAAATCTATAACATGCAAACAAATCAAGAAAAGAAGGAGGGTGAGGACGACAGAAAAACTTAGGAAAAGAGAAAGGGAGAGAGAGAGAGAAAGAGAGGGAGGAGGGAGAGAGAGAGAGACAAAGACAGTGAGACAGAGAGAGAGAGAGACAGAGAGAAAAAGAGAGAGAGAGGAAGAAAGAAACAAAGAAAGAAAGAGAGAGAGAGAGAGATGGAGAGATAAAGAGAGACAGACAGATAGCAAAAAGAGTGAAAGAGAAAGAAAGAGAGACAGAGACAGACAGACAGGCAGAGACAGACACACAGCAGACAGACAGATATACAGACAGACAGACAGACAGAGACAGACAGGCAGACAGACAGAGACAGACATACAGCAGACAGACAGACAGATAGACAGACAGACAGAGACAGACATACAGCAGACAGACATATAGACACAGACAGGCAGACAGATAGACAGACAGACAGATAGACAGACAGACAGGCAGACACAGACAGACATAAAGCAGACAGACAGACAGGCAGACAAAGAGAGGCAGACAGATAGACAGACAGACAGACAGAGACAGACATACAGACAGACAGAGACAGACATACAGACAGACAGACAGACAGACATACAGCAGACAGACAGACAAACAGCAGACAGACATACAGACAGACATACAGCAGACAGACAGACATACAGACACAGAGAGGCAGAAAGAGACAGAGGAACCAAACGACCTCACGGCACTCTGTTCCTGACCTTTCCAGAGGTCTTGATGTCCTTGAAGAGACAGAAGAAGACGACGACCCAGGTGGCCAGGTGACACAACATCAGCGGCCAGCGGATCTCTCCAACATCACTGATACTGCGTCCACTGTCCTGTAGCACGTGCTGGCTAAACACAGTGGACATGAAACACAAACACAGTGACTCAATCATCTCACAGTCAGTCAATGCAGTTTAGAGTTTAGAGTTTATTCGGCTGGCTCAATGGTTCTTAGGATAGAGCCGGCCGTGGACTCAAGATCTGATATCTCGAGTTCAACCCCAACCTGAAATATTCAAATCTAGCCTGTCTGCTGCCCATCATAATGTGTTTTTTTATTATCTTTTTTTGTTATCATTTTTTGTTTCACAACAAACCAACATCCAACATACAATGTGGCAACGAAGAATGACAACAACAAAAATTTTACACATATGAAAAAACAACAATCATGACACATGAACTCCACACAGTAAACAGATATTTTACACATTGGAAGTTTAAAAATGAACGTTAAGATTTAGCACATGTCAACATTTCCCCTTATAAACCCGTTTTACAAACCACATCCCTTTGCTGAACGATAATCACACATCATCGAACAAAGTAGTAACAGAAATGATATCAATTTATACAAATGCCCATCTTAATGTTTCCATCATTCTGATGGTGTCAGCTTAGTGTGTCGAAAGTCCCTTCCCCACCCCACCCCCTCACCAAGACCTTGCCAACACATAGGGTTTGGTGCAGGCTTAGGGAGTCTGCCAGATAACTATTGGCAGATTTGTGTGGAGCACATATGGAATTTTCCAAATTTGGTGAATCCCTCTTGAAGAAACTCCAAAGTCAAGAGGGAATTATCATGCTCGCACAATGCCGTTTGCACTCCACCAAAAATCAGCCAGATATCTGCATGGCTCCCTAGGACCTAACCTCGCGCGAAACTCAATTTTCTGGCAAGGGTTAAAATGGGGAGGGTGGTGGGTGGGAGAGAAGAGACATACGAATCAATAAAACCAACGCCTATCCGATTGATGGAAACATCTTAATGTTGCGAACTAGGATTTGAACTCAAGATATCAGATCTTGAGACCATGTCTCTAACAAAAGAACCAATCAGCGCGCGTTGTCAAAAACACAGACACTGAGAGAGAGAGAGGGAGAGAGGGGGGGAGGGAGACAGAGAGAGAGACAGAGAGAGAGAGGGGGGGAGGGAGACAGAGAGAGACAGAGAGAGAGAGAGAGAGAGAGAGAGAGAGAGAGAGAGGAGGGTGAAGGGAGAGGAAGAGATAAGAGAAATAGACCGAAATCATGAAGCTGAAACGACATAGAAAAAACAACAACAACAGAACGTAGAACAAGAACAAACCTTATTTATTCGTAGAACAAGAACAAACCTTATTTATTAGGGTGAGAAATAAGCAATGCACGTGCATTTGTTTTAAATACACAACAGATCATAATAGTGCCAGCACCATTTTGTGGACATTAACAATTACATTTACACAAAAAACACCAAACATGCTTGCGAAAAAAAGTTTCCTAGTAAGGCATGACCATAACAGCTGACTTCAGAAGTAAAACAAAAGAGAGATCAGAGAGATCCCCGCAAGATCTTGGTTTTTCTTTATATGTAACGATAATAATAAGAACAAACAAGAAACTTGTTCAGGTGTTCTTTTGTTTGTTTGTTTGTTTGTTTGTTTGTTTATTTATTTTTTCTTAAGGATCATCGCACTCAGGGAGGTTACCTGTGTTGCTCACCTTTTTTTTTGTCCTATTTTCTACTCCACCTCAATGGCTACAGAAGCTGGAACAGTTTTTACAATGCGATGATGACGATGTTGATGAGGATGTTAAACATGATGCTATGGAGTTCCATCTAGGATTGAGACTGCGTGACAGGGCTGTACTCGACGCTTACTGTCATAATATATCATGGTGTCAACCAAGCCCGAGAAATACAGGCGTTTGCGGTGCTGATCAAAAGATTTGAGCAACTCCCTTAATGACGCATCCGTGAAATGGATGAGACTCGACTGTGTGGTCCCAGTCTTCCCAACGAGCCCATAGCACGCCCAACTCTGGGTAGGAGCAGGTTAGAGCTGAAAAATCCCACACTGATTTTTGAAGGGAATCGAACCCACAACCTTCCAGTCGGTAGTCCGTTGCGCTAACCACTACACAACGGCGACTGGTTGACTTGCTCAGGTTAGTTTAAGTTTCAGTTTCAGTTTCAGTTTCTCAAGATACCGTCTCCGTGTTGGGAATAGATTCCATATTCATTGACGCCACTGATGCCATGTGATGGAGAAGAACCCAAAAGGGATCGTAGCATGACATTTACCTCAGCACATAAGCCCTATAATCTGGCAAAGTCTTGAGGTCCTGCCTAGCGTGTTGGTTTCATGTTTTATATTTGTAACAGCTTGTCTCGTTTGTTTTCTTTGCTTTCCATGGAACTCTCAACATTCTTCTTAGAAACCACATTTCGGCCGCCTCAATCTTGTTCCGGCTTTGAGTGTTGACTGTCCAAGTCTCACAGCCGTATGACAGTACTGGTTCTATGTAACAGTCAAGACTCTCTTCCTGATGTTAACAGATAGGCATTTGTTGGTAAGAATGCTTTTCATCTTCTTGAATGCTGTTTTGGCTCGGCCGATTCTGCTGCCTATTTCTGATATGCTTCTGCCGGCTGGTGAGATACCGTTCCCACATATTTAAACTTAGCAACCTGTCTCACAGGTGTACCATTTGCTACTATCACCTCCATCGTATAAGCCTGATCAGGAAGTATCTCTCTGTCGAAACAACCGCAAAACTCTTTCTCTCCTTCATAATGTCTCGCATTGACTATTGCAATTCACTCCTGTCTGGTCTTCCTGCCTCCACCATTCACATCCTGCAGCGCATTCAAAACAATCCTGCACGCCTTGTACTCAAAAAGAAAAAAGCTGACCACATATCTCCTCTCCTGGCACAACTTCACTGGCTCCCTGTATCAAAGCGCATACAGTACAAACTAGACACCATGTGCTACAAAAGCCTCAATAACGCAGCCCCGATTACCTGTCAAGCCTACTTGAGATCTATGTTCCCTCACGTACCCTCCGCTCTGCCTCCGATCCTCTGACTTTTCGCTTTCCACGCACTAAGCTCAATACCTATGGTCCACGAGCCTTCTCTGTTTCTGGTCCACTTTCCTGGAACAAACTTCCTCTCTCAGTCCGTCAGCAACCTACTTTTGTCTCCTTCAAATCCGCTCTCAAAACTCACCTTTTCTCCTCTGCATAAAATCCTGACCTCACTCAACCCCCTCTGCAGCCTGTCTCCACTCGGAGGGAAATCACATTGTAATATATAATTGTATATAATATGCTCTCTATAATTTTGCATTTCTTTTATTCTTTCTCCCCATTTATAACCGTGTGCGTGTGCGTGTGTGTGTGTGTGTGTGTGTGTTGTATGTGTGTGTGTGTGTGTGTGTGCGTGCGTGCGTGTGTGTGCGTGCGTGCGTGTGTGTCTGTTTTAGCGCTTAGATTTGATTTTATCAAGATTTTGCGCTATATAAATAAAATATTGTATTACTGTATTGTATTGATCAAAAAGATAGAAACATCAAAGACGGGCTGCAAACAGGCCAGTTTTTAATGCTGCTGTCTGGAAATGAAATGGAGATATCAGATGTTACAGTCCACAGCAATCTGTGAAAAAGAACATTTGAAACGAAACCAATGCTTACCTCCAGAACTGCACAACAGAAGACTCTGACTTCAAGAAGCCCCCCGCCACATTCTCAACACTCTCAGACGCTGACGTCGCTTCGGTCTCATTCGTCACAACGTCATAATATGTTGATGGCGTTGCTAAGGTGACGTTAGTGACGTTAAATACATCGTCCCAATGTCCAGCCACCTGTCGGCCACCCACGGGGACACAGGTGTGTGAGTTCCACCAGTTGCCACAGGACGCCCAAGGCAAGGGGTTGTGAAATGACATGGCCATGTAATACAGCGCCCAGGCGATGATGACGTTATAGTACAGTCCCACCACCGACGTCAGCACCACCATGCCGTAACCGATACCTGCCAAAGAGAGAAACGGTGATGACGTTATAGTATAGTGACATCACTAACGTCAGCACCACCACGCCGTAGCCAATACTTGCCAAGTGGAGAAATAGTGACGATATTATAGTACTGTGACACTGCTGACGTCAGCACTATCATGCTCCAGCCGATACCTGCCAAGAGATCAATGGTGATAATATTATAGAACAGTGACACTGCTGACGTCAGCTCCATCATGCCAGAGCCGATACCTGCCAAGAGATCAATGGTGATAATATTATAGAACAGTGACACTGCTGACGTCAGCTCCATCATGCCAGAGCCGATACCTGCCAAGAGATCAATGGTGATAATGTTATAGAACAGTGACACTACATGTAATGACGTCAGCACCATCGTGCCATAGAGGATATCTGCCAAGACATAAATGGTGACACCCAGCAATATATAAACACAGTATGCCTCTTTATTCATATGAAAAATCTGTTAATCTTTCTTCATTACATAAGTCAGTGTTTAAATTTTAATATTCTGTGGTTTCTTATGTGTCTTCTTACTTGTATAGCTTTAATGTTTGTTGTTATCTTATTGTGTATGTAATTGTGAACATTTTTTATCACCTTTTGCCTTTCTTGCGAAATGTAAAGCGCTGGTGAGCATGTTTTTATATGGAATATGCGCTGTACCAATAAACATTATTATTATTATTATTATTATTATTATTATAGTCTATATTTCATATCGGTATTTTATCAGCCTACCACTAGAACAATCTTGGTTATATGTAAATGACTATGTGTATGTGTGTATCTTACCTTCAAAAAACAGGAACATACATATAAAGTAAATGAATAAGTACTTAAAGGTCTGAATCACAACACAACTTGCTATTCTGTATAAACTCGTCTCACATGACAGAACCCCTACCCCTACCCACCAGGCAATGCCCAAATACTCAGCTGTCTAGCAACTAGATTATCATCATCATCATCATCAGGTGCCCTGCCGCATGGCGTTGGCGACCATGGACTTCCAACAGAAGCTATCCTCACTGGCACCCGTCAGAAACTTTCTCAGCTGCCTCCTCTTTCTCTCCCATTATGTAACACATCAGTCCCAATTTCTGATTCAGCTAAAAACCTTGGTGTCTGCATTGACTCTACCCTCTCCATGAACAACTTTGTTTCTCAAACAGCCAGATCTTGCTACTATCACCTCCATCGTATAAGCCTGATCAGGAAGTATCTCTCTGTGGAAACAACTGCAAAACTCGTTCTCTCCTTCATAATGTCTCGCATTGACTATTGCAATTCACTCCTGTCCGGTCTTCCTGCCTCCACCACTCACATCCTACAGCGCATTCAAAACAATGCTGCACGCCTTGTACTCAAAAAGAAAAAAGCTGACCACATATCTCCTCTCCTGGCACAACTTCACTGGCTCCCTGTATCAAAGCGCATACAGTACAAACTAGACACCATGTGCTACAAAAGCCTCAATAACGCAGCCCCGATTACCTGTCAAGCCTACTTGAGATCTATGTTCCCTCACGTACCCTCCGCTCTGCCTCCGATCCTCTGACTTTTCGCTTTCCACGCACTAAGCTCAATACCTATGGTCCACGAGCCTTCTCTGTTTCTGGTCCGCTCTCCTGGAACAAACTTCCTCTCTCAGTCCGTCAGCAACCTACTTTTGTCTCCTTCAAATCCGCTCTCAAAACTCACCTTTTCTCCTCTGCATAAAATCCTGACCTCACTCAATCCCCTCTGTTGCCTGTCTCCACTCGGAGGGGAATCACGTTGTAATATATAATTGTATATAATATGCTCTCTATAATTTTCCATTGTTTTCATTCTTTCTCCCCATTTATAACCGTGTGTGTGTGTGTGTGAGTGTGTGTGTGTGTGCGTGAGTGCGTGTGTGTGCGTACGTGCGTGCGTGTGTGTGCGTGCGTGCGTGTGTGTGTGTGTCTGTTTCAGCGCTTAGATTTGATTTTATCAAGATTTTGCGCTGTATAAATATTGTAATTATTATTATTATTCATCTCTATCTCTCGTTGCCCCCAGCATCTCCCCCACCCTCTTCATACTCAGCCACCTTGCAAGTCCGTCCAGCATTCTCTCCCTGGGTCTACCCGGTGCTCTCTTTCCTCCAGTTTTCCCGTTGTGACCAGGTGCTCCAAATCCCCCTTCCTCTAAAATGGCCTAGAAATGTTGCTTGTCTTTTCCTAATCTTCCTTATCAGTGATCGACTTGTGTCTGCCTCCATCAAGACTGTCTCGTTTGTTTTCTTTGCTGTCCATGGTACTCTCATCATTCTTCTGAGAAACCACATCTCGGCTGCCTCAATCCTGCTCTGGCTTTGCTTGCTGACTGTCCACGCCTCGCATCCGTACAACAGTATTGGTTCTATATAACATTCAAGGACTCTCTTTCTGATGTTAATTGATAGGCATTTGTTGGTAAGAATGCTTGTCATCTTCTTGAATGCTGTTTTGGCTTGGCCGATTCTGCCAGCTATTTCCGATGTGCATCTGCCGTCTGATGAAATGAGCGTTCCCAGGTATTTGAACTTATCAACCTGTGTCAAGTCGTGCCATTTGCTGTTATTTTGCATGAGGGGATTTCATGTTTTTTACTGATCACCATGACTTCAGTCTTCCTGCTGTTTAGTTCCAACCCCTTACCTTTGCTTTCTGTTTCTAGTATATTCACAAGGTTTTGTAGGTCCCTTTCATTTTCTGCAATTAGAAAGAAAGAATAAAGAAGCAACTAGATGAAGACAATATTTTCTTAATCATACATAGGTATGTAGGGAAATGAGTAAGTAAATAAGTAAATAAGTAAATAAGTAAATAAGTAAGTAAGTAAGCAAGTAAGTAAGTGAGTGAGTAAGAAAGTAAGTAAGCAAACTCCGGCAGATTGCAAACGAGCGATTATGGAATTGTCTGGGTGCAAGGAATCCCTCTTGAACAGAATCCAAACTCCAAAATCCAATCAATTAATCCAGACTTTGCCATGTTCCAGTTTGGATTGTTAACAACACACTGACATTTCAGGGGACGTGCCGTATAAAGGAAGGGGCAGATAATATGAACTGTTCCAGATATCGGAAAGGAGCGTTGACACAAGGGGACATTACCTCTGAACAAAGGGCAGACGACCCAGATTCTGCCAGGCCCCAGGTTGGAGTACTGACTGACAGACAGTTCCAGAAAGAACAACGGCATTCCAGATATCACCAAGGCCAGCAGAAAAGGTATCAGGAACGCCGCTGAAAAACAGCAATGAAATCATCGTAACATTAAACAAAGAATGTGTCCAACATTGCAACACGGACATAATTTTAGATAGTGCTAAAACATATAAACAATGTCAGTTTATTCCTTTTCTCACATTGGACACAACAGCAGGGAAGTTTCAGTCTTTTTCTCATAATTTTTGTATCTGGTGTTTGTTTGTTTGTAATGTTATGCTTGACAAAGGCCGGTTGGCCGAAAAATTTCGCCTGTCTTGTCTTGTTGTATTAAATACGCGTTCGTATTCTTCTTTCGTGTTTTTTTCTGGTTCTTATAAAAAACTGGTTAAGGGTATTCTTTGACCTAAGCATACGAATGTATACAGAGAGATATAAAAATTGTTAACACTGACGTAGTATTTTTGATGGGAGCTGCAAAAGATGTACTATTTACCACTGATGACGAGTCCTCAGAATACCTAAACTGGTTATGAGATTAAAAGAAGAATGCGAAGAAGAATGCGAAGAAGAAGAAGAATGCGAAGAAGAATGCAAAGAAGAGAATGCGAGAAGAATGCGAAGAAGAAGAATGCGAAGAAGAAGAATGCGAAGAAGAGAATGCGAAGAAGATGCGAAGAAGAAGAAGGAGAAAAGAAGAAGAAGAATAAGAAGAAGAAGAATCGAAGAAGAAGAAAAGAATGCGAAGAAGAAGAAGAAGAAGAAGAAGAAGAAGAAGAAGAAGAATGCGAAGAAGAAGAAGAATGCGAAGAAGAATGCGAAAAGAAGAAGAAGAATGCGAAGAAGAAGAAGAATGCGAAGAAGAAGAAGAAGAAGAAGAAGAAGAAGAAGAAGAAGAAGAATGCGAAGAAGAAGAAGAAGAAGAAGAAGAAGAAGAAGAAGAAGAAGAAGAATGCGAAGAAGAAGAAGAAGAAGAAGAAGAAGAATGCGAAGAAGAAGAAGAAGAAGAAGAAGAGAAGAAGAAGAAGAAGAAGAAGAAGAAGAAGAAGAAGAAGAAGAAGAAGAAGAAGAAGAAGAAGAAGAAGAAGAAGAAGAAGAAGAAGAAGAAGAAGAAGAAGAAGAAGAAGAAGAAGAAGAAGAAGAAGAAGAAAAAGAAGAAGAAGAAAAAGAAGAAGAAGAAGAAGCAGAAGAAGAAGAAGAAGCAGAAGTAGGAGATGAAGAAGATAATGATGATGACGATGCTGATGCGGTGGCAATGTTATATAGCATGATTGCCATATCGTTATATACTAGTCACAACAAGTTAAGCACAGTTTACATGTACCCGCATATTTTCAACAAATATCAAAGCCATGACTTTCCAATTGGGAACAGATTTATTTCATAATCTTGTTCAAACGTACATTGAATTTCATTGTGATCGCACAAACGGTTTGGGATATACAGACAATTAAACAGAGGAGGGGTCGAAATCAAAGTTTGCCAAATCTGTCCAGTTCACCAAATCATTTCAATAATGGGTGTGACCACCCCGATTGGCGAGACATTCCATGCAGCGTCTCCTCATCGAGTAGACCAGTGTTCTGATGACCCTCTGTGGGATTCCCTGCCATTCCAGTTGCAGCATTCGGAAGAAATCCTGACGGTCCCTGGGAGGTGGATGGTTCTCCTTTACACGTCTCCCCAACTCATCCCAAAGATGCTCGATGGGATTGAGGTCGGGACTATACGCCGGGAAGATCATCCTGTTGATACCGGCCTGCACAAGGAATTCTAAGGCCACCCGGGCTCTATGTGGCCGAGCATTGTCGTCTTGGAAGACTGCCATGAGTCCGATTCGTTGCATGGTCGGAACAACGAAAGGCGCCAGTATTTCATCCCGATAGCGGAGGCCTGTGAGGTTTCCGTCAATGTGGTAGAGTGGTGTCTTGTGGTGGAGGCTGATGGCACCCCATACCATAACAGATCCTCCCCTGAAGGCCCGGGTCTCACGAACAGCTGCATCAATGTAACGTTCACCAACACGCCTCCAAACTCTAGTTCGGCCATCATTGTGTTCAAGACAAAACCGCGACTCTTCCGAAAAGAGGACCTGAGACCACTGTTGTTGGTTCCATCTCGCATGACGTTGGCAGAAAGCTCGGCGAGCCAGCTTATGGGCTGCTAGCAGTCGTGGTCGCACAGCTGGACGACGTGATCTGAGGCCAAAGTGGTGAAGACGGTTTCGTATGGCTTGACGGCTGAGGATGGTGTTAGTTGCCCTACGAAGCTGCCGTTGGATGCTAGTTGAGGTGGCATCCCGCTGCAGTAGGACCTGCCTCTCGATGAACCGATCTTCTCTTGGTGTCGTCTGCCTAGGCCGACCTGACCGTGGCCTCTCTTCAACGCTGTTGGTCGCCCTAAAACGCTGGTTCAGTCTAACAATAACTGAATGATGCACATCAAGTCGTCGCGCCACTTCAGCCTTGGCAATGCCATCTTGCATCCACGCAATCGCCCTGGTTTTGTCAAAGGTGCTAAGTTTTCTTCTTGGTGGCATGGTGAGAAACGGGCTGACAGTAACCAAGCCCGCGCTTATAAAGCATAAGGAAGGGGCATAAAACTCACTCGAAAGACTGCTCTTGCACGGGTATAACGAATTTTTCATTTTACACATCTTGTGTCGCCAGCAAGCTCACTGCAAAACAGGCACATTTACCGCAACTTTGCACTTTTTATCCCGCGCGGCAACGAGGTCACCAAGACCCCCATGCGCACTACAAGTTGCCACAGGCTCGCCCAAACACTGATGTTTGAGATTCCATCACTGGTTGCCGCATAACAAAAAGAAAATAATGTTTTCTGAAGGAATGGATCAGCCCCCTGTGTCCAAGGACCTGTGCTTAACTTGTTGTGACTAGTATATTATCACAAGTTCCTGAAATTTGCTGCTTTAGCTTCCCCAGTCTAAACAGGATCAGGTTCCCATTTACAGCTGGGTTGTCTTGACGCTATCTGACAAATCAGATAAAGTTTAGCCAGACTATAAGACTGTCAGTGTAACTCTGCTTAATCCATGACTCAAGTAAGCAAATTAATGAATAAATGAATTGAAGGGTCCTTAAACAGACAAAAACAAGGATACAACTAAAACTACCACTGCTGGTACGCATTAGTTACATGCATCTGTAAAGAGAAAGAAGTCGGCCGGATCGCCGATGAAAGCTACGCAGTAAGTAGCCTTTTCACTGAGAGACAAGTTTAGCCAGGTAGCCATTATGTGAAAGAATTTGACTTGAAAGCCGAAAGGCTCTAAAACTATAAACGCAGAAAAGAGATTTAAAGCACATCGTTTTGCACAAAGTCTATGAATATGATCCGTCGACAATGCTTTAACTAATAACAAGTAGTGAAATGCTGGTTATGATGACAATGATACTAAATGATGACAATGACACTACATGATAATAACGATATTACATGATAACAATGATACTAATGATAACAATGATACTTATGATAAAAATGATACTAAATATACCAGTCGCCGTGGTGTAGTGGTTAACGCAACGGACTACCGACTCGAAAGTTGTGGGTTCGAATCCCCATCAGTACTTTCAAAAATCATTGTGGGGTTTTCGGCTCTAACCGGCTCCTACCCAGAGTTGGGCGTACTATGGGCTCATTGGGAAGACTGGAACCACACAGTCGAGTCTCATCCATTTGGCGGATGCGTCATTGAGGGTGTTGCTCAGATCTTCTGACCAACACAGCAGGTGTCTGTATCTCTCGGGCCTGGTTGACGCCAGGCTACATTATGATAGTAAGCGTAGAGTACAGCCCTGTCACGCAGTCTCAATCCTAGATGGAACTCCATAGCACCATGGTTATCATCCACATCGACATCATCACCGTCGCATAATAAAAACTGTTTCAGCTTATGTGGCCATTAAATTGGCGTAGAAAATGGGACGAAAAAAAAGGTGAGCACAGAAGTAACCTCCCTGAGTGCAATGATCCTCAAAAAAAAATAAAAATAATAAAAAAAAAATTAAAAAAACTCAATGATACTAAATGATGACAATGATACTAATGATAACAACAACGACATCGCCGAGGCCAGCTGACTACAGTTTCAGTTTCAGTTTCAGTTTCTCAAGATGACGTCTCAGAGCTCGGAACGAATTCCATAATTTATATATACGAGCGTATGCTCTAACGTCACAGGTGCCACGTGTATGGTGATCATGGCACAAGCCTTAAGCCTGCACATAATACCGACGAGCTGGTCAGGTCCTGAGGCCGTGCCTAGACTATATTTTACCTAGTCTGTATTTTATACTGGTATTTTGTCAGCCTGCCACTGGAATAATCTCGGTTACATTTAAATAACACGCGTATGTGTGTATCTTATCTTCAAAACAGGAACATATAAATAAATAATTAAAGGTCTGAATCACAACACAACCAGCCATTGTGTATAAACTCGTCTCACATGACAGAACCCCCACCCACCCACCCACCCAGTCAATATCCAAATGCTCAGCTGTCTATCAATAGGTGACTACAATGACGACGATGATGATGATAACGATGGTGATTACATACCTCCTCCATTAGTGTAGCAGACGTAAGGAAACCTCCACACGTTACCCAGACCTACCAGAGAGCCTATAGTGGAGAAGAAGAACTCCAACCAATTGCTCCAGTTGCCTCGAGCTGACGCCTGCTCCATAGCGCCAAAGGTCTGAACAATGGATCGGGATCAGCAGTCTTTCAGCAACAAGCAGTGTCTCCTGTAAGTGAATTTATGTCCCTTAAATACCTATCGGATTTTCTTGTTGTTATTATTATTGCTGCTGCTGCTGCTGCTGCTGCTGCTGCTGCTGCTGCTGCTGCTGCTATTACTTTCAAACGGTTGTCGTATTTCTCATCTCTAAGACCCTCCCTACAAAGGACTGAAGTGTTTTATCTCCAAGAAACAGTCTGTGCTCTTGATGTAGACAATGCAATAACAAGCCTGTTTGCGAATGACAATGCTAATATAACGAGTGTGAAAGGTAGAAGTTCACAGTGGCATCATTTTTGCAAACGTAGCACATATCGTAATTATCACGTTGTGACCTTGCATTCCTATGTCTGTCGTTTGGCGCCAGCTGGATTAGATATGTTCCAGGATTTGTGACGGCCAAGTCTATTCACGAGGAGAGGTGCAAAAAATACAGGGGGGGAGGGGTGCAAAAGTAGGTATACAGTAAGTATCACATCATTATTATAATGCTCAATTCCGCTCTCGATTAGGAGCGTGTGAATACCGACGGCAAGCAGTTTGAGTATCTGAGGGATTAAGGCTGTGCTTGTTATTACGTGTATATGCAATATTCATTTGTTTGTATAATAAATGCAATGAGTATTGTACGTGTTTTCTATTTTCATAACTGTATACCTACTTTTGCACCCCCATGTATATGAAGTAATTAACAAAAAAATAATCAAAGGAATTGGGGAGAGAGAGAGAGAGAGAGAGGAGAGAGAGAGAGAGAGAGAGAGAGAGAGAGAGAGAGAGAGAGAAGAGTGGCAGTGACAGAAAGAGAGAGAGACACAGAGAGAGCGAGAGAGAGCAGCAGAGACGAGACAGAGAGAGACAGAGACATACACAGAGAGACAGAGACAGAGAGAGTCAGAGACAGAGACAGAGGAGAGAGAGACAGAGCGAGAGAGAAAGAGAGAGAGAGACAGAGACAGAGAGAGACAGAAACAGAGACAGAGAAACAGAGACAGAGAAAGAGACAGACAGATAGACAGACAGACAGACAGGCAGACAGAGACAGACAAGAGAGAGGGGTTTCTTTAGAATTCCTTGTCGAATCCTTTCGACAAGGTTTGCCATGACACGTTACACTGAAAATGTTGAAGGCTGCAAAAGTACTGAGTCATTCTATTTTGACTCCAATTATGATCACAAAATGTTTGGCTGTCTTCATGTTGCTGTAACCAAAATATAGGGCATATTCAGTAATGTTCAGATATTATGGAGATGGTCAGTTGAAAAAATAGTGAAAATCTGTTTTTATGATCAATGTTGAAAATGATGATGACGCATTTTTAGAGATATGTGTGGAAAATCACATCATTCTTCATCATTATGTGCCCTGCCGCATGGCCATGGCGATCATGGCCCTCCACACGAATCTTTCTTTTGTCGCTGCAAGTACATCTTCCACCCTCTCTGTCTTCAGCCACCCTACAAGTCCATCAAATATTTTCTCCCTGGGTTTACCAGATGTTCTCTTTTCCCCCAGCTTACCTGTTGTGACTAGGTGCTCGAATTCCCCTTTCCTCATAAAATGTCCCATAAACGTTGCTTGTCTTTTCCTAATCTTCTTTATCAATGGTCTTCTTGTGTCTCCTCCATCAAGACTGTCTCGTTTATTTTCTTTGCTGTCCATGGAATTCTCAACATTCTTCTTAGAAACTACATTTCGGCTGCTTCAGTCTTGTTCGGGCTTTGCGTGTTGACTGTCCACGCCTCACAACTCGTATAACATTATCGGTTCTATATAACATTCAAGAAACTCTTCCTGATGTTCTTGGAAATCTAAAAATGTTCCATTGGCAACTTGTTACGTGAAAATCCATCCACCAGTTTAAAATGAGTAATTTTACCAGATGAGACAAAAACAAGTTATGCCTTTATCTTAACTGAACGTACTGCAAAAAGTGGACAGTGAAGTTGAAACCCGGCTCTGATATGAAGCAAAGGGCAGCATTACGACACATAAGCTCATTGTGACCTACTGTCCCTGACACGCTGATGTGACGGGAAGTGAACATGAGGATCCATTCAAGTAAACCGTCTGGGGCTTGGAAGAGTTGAGGAACTTAACCCTCTGACTCCCACACCCTACCCACCAACTGCAAATACTTAACCCTTTGACTCCCTCACCCTATCCACCAGGACAAGAAGCTGGTGGATAGGGTGAGGGAATCAAAGGTTAAGTTTTTGCTTTGCTGGCATGGTTGGCAATGCAGGATGCTGGTGGACAGGGTGCTGGAGTCAAAGGGTTAAAATTGAGGGTTGACAGCCAGAACCCAGTATTTCACATTTTTGTCAATTTTCACTTTTTTTATACTGAACTGTGGCTTTTGATGTGATCTTTCACTTGGTGGGCTTGTTTTTGCCATGATACTGATTTTTGATCGGTTATCCATAAAAACCAAAAAACCAGCATCTCAAAATGTAGATATAGCCTCTCCCCGAAAACCCAGTTAAAAATCGTCTCATGTAAACTATCAGAAAATCGAGATACTTGGTTCTGGTTGTCAACCCTCGAATTTTAATGACACTTTTACAAACAATCTCTGGTCGTCTTATCATCAGTTGTCTCGCACCAAAGAGGAAGATAAAGGAGCAGAAAATTGATCAGACAAGCATTCCTACTGTCTTGACAATAACACTTTGCACTCTTCAACAGCATAAAACAGAATGTTTTCATTAATATGTTTGTGAATCAGAAATAGGAGAACTTTAAAGGACCTGAAACTTACGAGAAAAAATAAAATTAAAAGGGAGCATTGAAGAACAACAATGGACAGAAAGTATGAGGTTTGACTTTTGGAAAGGTGGTATATGTGTGATGGATGATGATCGTGGTGGTGGTGATGGCGATGGTGGTGATGGTGGTGGTGGGGTAGTGGTAGTGGGAGTAGTGGGTGTGTGTGTGTGTGTCTGTGCATGTGTATGTGTTTGTGAGTGTGTCTGTGTATGTTTGTTGTTGCTGTTGTTTGTTTGTTTGCTTGCTTGCTTGCTTGCTTGCTGTTTTTGTTTTCGTTTTTGTTTAGATGGGTATGGATCAATGAGAGGATGATGGACTGAGGTAATTAGGGTCATAAGGACGATGCAATGCTTTTAGAAGCAAGTAGGAGAGGGGATGGTGGTGCTGTGTTGCCTAGAAATGGATTTCTGTAATGGCGTTGGTGCAGTCCATTCATGCTCGTTGACCTAACGTGTTTGCATCAATTTGCACCGGATTTCGGTTTATATGATAATTATCTACTGTTTTCTTTGAGGTTTGTGTGTATGTGTGGCGGGGCGAAGGGGGGGGGGGTTGTTCAGAAACAGGAAGATGGTATGATCTGGACTGAGGGTCATGAGGATGTGTGATTGTGCGTGTCTGTGCCTATGTGCTGGCCTTTTTAGATGGGATGGAAAGGGATGGACTGGAGAAATGGTTTGTAGTCTTGATGTGTAATGCAAAGCCACTGCACATCAAGGCCACTATGTCTGGTGCTGCTGCTGTTAATGCAACGAGCTGACGACTGGTAGTTGATCGGTATGAATCCCAGCAACCCTGCAAAATTGATTGTGGGATTTTTAGGCCTCAACCAGCTCCAATCCAGAGTTGGTAGTGCAATGTGTTCACTGGTAAAACTGAGGATCACACAGCCGAGTCTTATTATCCACTTCACAAATGCGTAATTGAACGTGTTGCTCAAATGTTCAGACCCAACCCTACATATATCTGTATCTCTCAGGCATATTAAGTCCAGAATGTGTTATGAAAGGAAGCGTAGGTTGCGGGCTTATTACGTAAAGGGAATGGGCTTTCTGTGATGTGAGACACGTTTATTATGAGTGGCTAGTTGTATTGTGATTCAGACCTTTAATTATTTCTTTATTTCATTTATATGTTCTTTTCTTTGAAAATAATATACACAGATACATATACCATTTACATGAAACCAAGATTGTTTCAATGATAGACTGATACAATTCTAGTATAAAAAATGTAGGCTAGGGACCTGGCCAGCTCGTGGGTTTATATGCAAGCTTTAAGGTTTGTGCCATGATCACCATCACACGACACCTATGTCGTTAGTGCATATGGAATTCATTCCGAGTGCGGAGACGTCATTTTAAAAAAAAACGAAACTGAAACAAGTAGTTTCAATCCAGAATGGAACTCAACAGCATCATAAGTATCACCCTGTTGTCATCATCGCCATAGCATTGCAAAAAAACCCAAAAAAACAACAACAACAACAACAAAAGGTCCCAGATTCTGCGGCCATTAAATTTAGCGTAGAAATTTGGACATGAAAAGCTGTCACAGTGGCCCAGTAGACCGTTGAACTAATTTTACCGGTAAACCACACAAGTTGTGCATGATTGCTATCGTTCAAAAACCCATAGCTGAAACATTAGTTTATTTTAGGATCATCGAATTCAGGGAGGTTACCTTTGTGCTCACCTTTTTTTTTTTCGTCCCATTTTCTGCGCCATCTTGATGCCCACAGAAGGTGGCACAGTGTTTTTTATAATGCGATGATGCTGATGTCGATGAGGATGATAATCATGATGCTATGGAGTTCCATCTGGGATTGAGATTGCGTGACAGGGCTGCACTCTACGCTTACTGTCATAATATATCCTGGCGTTAATCAGGCCCCGGAGATACAGACACCTGCGGTGCTGGTCAAAAAATTTTGAGCAACACCCTCAATGACGCATCTGTGAAGTGGCTGAGACTCGACTGTGTGGTTCCAGTCTTCCCAATGAGCCTATAGCACGCCTAATTCTGGGTAGGAGCCGGTTACAGCCGAAAAATCCCACACTGATTTTTGAAGGGACTGATGGGGATTCGAACCCACAACTTTCCAGTCAGTAGTCCGTTGCATTAACCACTACACCACGGCGACTGGTATTTAGCTGGGGCATTAATTGTCATCACTTCATTTTGAAAGTAGATATTACACAAAACGAGTTGAATTTTCGCAGAAATGAATACTGTTAGTATACTTTGACCATCTTGTTGTATTTCAAACGTAGCCTGTCTCTAGCCAAGACCACGCAGACAACAGCATCAGCTACTGTGAGAAGGGGAGATCACCAGATCACTCCATAAGCCACGAACCGAAAGGGACGACTATCCTCGAAGGTCCAGAAAGCATGCAGTAAGTGGTCCTGGTGAGACTCCACACAGGCCACAACCGGTTATATGAATCGCATGTTCATACTGACGCCATCACCAACCCGCCCTTACGGTCAAGAGGGCCTAACAGCTGAACACAAATTGAAGCCATGTCATCCCTATCAAGATGGGGTGACAGGAGACATGACCGAAGATAGCTCCAATGATGACCAAGTCGCAGGAACTGGGGAAGGGGGGGTGGGTAAGGGGGAGGGGAGGGAGCCATATCAATCGCCATGAAGACAGAAAATGGGGGAAGAAGAGGTCTTGTCCCTCAGCCTCTCCGAAGACATGAAGACTTGGTCATTCTACAGCCCCGCATGAAACTGCTTTATCAGAGTACGGGAATCTGAATGAAGTGAAGGCCGCGCTCGTTTCGTTCTCGTGGTAAGAGTTTCGGAAGTTTCTGATACGAGGACACACACAGTTGTCGTCCGAACTTGTATTGCGATACAAGCCATATGACATTTTGTGGTTCTGATATTCATCATCATCATCAGGTGCCCTGCTGCATGGCGTTGGTGACCATGGACTTCCAACCATCTCTAACTCTCGTTGCCTCCAGCATCTCCCCCACCCTTCTCATCCCCAGCCACTCTGCAAGTCCGTCCAGCATTCTCTCCCTGGGTCTACCTGGTGCTCTCTTTCCCTCAAGCTTCCCTGTTGTGACCAGGTGCTCCAAATCCCCCTTCCTCGTAAAATGGCCTAGAAATGTTGCTTGTCTTTTCCTAATCTTCCTTATGAGTGATCTACTTGTGTCTGCCTCCATCAAGACTGTCTCGTTTGTTTTCTTAACTGTCCATGGAACTCTCAACATTCTTCTGAGAAACCACATCTCGGCTGCCTCAATCCTGCTCTGGCTTTGTTTGTTGACTGTCCACGCCTCGCATCCGTACAACAGTATTGGCTCTATATAACATTCAAGGACTCTCTTTCTGATGTTAATTGATAGGCATTTGTTGGTAAGAATGCTTGTCATCTTCTTGAATGCTGTTTTGGCTTGGCCGATTCTGCCAGCTATTTCCGATGTACATCTGCCGTCTGATGAAATGAGCGTTCCCAGGTATTTGAACTTATTAACCTGTGTCAAGGCTGTGCCATTTGCTGTTATTTTGCATGAGGGGATTTCATGTTTTTTACTGATCACCATGACTTCAGTCTTCCTGCTGTTTAGTTCCAACCCCTTACCTTTGCTTTCTATTTCTAGTATATTCACAAGGTGTTGTAGGTCCCTTTCATTTTCTGCAATTAGCATGGTGTCATCTGCGTACCGAATGTTGTTTATCATTTTCCCTCCAACCTTTAATCCAGGGAGTAAGATCATATTGAAAGTAAAAAAAATAGTAAGGTTGGTAATCTCTCTCTCTCTCTCTCTCTCTCTCTCTCTCTCTCTCTCTCTCTCTCTGTGTCTCTCTGTCTCTCTCTCTCTCTCTCTCTTCTCTTTCTTTTTCTTTCTCTCTCTCTCTCTCTCTCTCCTGTGTGTGTGTTGTGTGTGGTGTGGTGTGTGTGGTGTGTGTGTGTGTGGTGGGTGTGTGTGTGTATCTCCCTCTGTGACTGTCTCCCTGACTCTGTCTGTCTCTGTCTATGCCTGTCCCTCTGTCTCACAGTCTCTCTCTCTCTCTCTCTCTCTCTCTCTCTTTCTCTTCCCCTCTCTTTTTTTATTCTCTCGCATGCATACACACACACACACACACAAACACACACACACATACACACACACACACACACACTCACACGCACTTACACACACACACACACACACACACACGCACACAAACACAGACACACACATACACACACACACACACGGACACGCACACTCACATACCTAGGAATAATGCCCATCTCAGCATTTAATTTCTAACTTTGCTACATTTCAGGGTAGACAATTTTCGTTACTGGCATCAACTCCATTGAGTTGTTCCCCTTTCGGTTCTGCTCCACCGCCATCATGTTCCGTGGATTTGAAGAAATCCATTTCTTCCTGTAGACCCTCTGGCCCTATCGCAGCCTTCCAGTGACGGGATGGTCGTAATGAAGACCGTACTCGCTAAAAAATAACAAACATAAACAATAAACATGTGTGACAGAAAAATGGGTCACCATGATAACGATTTCAAATATACAGTTCAAACATGTGTGACAGAAAATTGTTCCATCGTAATAACGATTTCATTTATACTTCGCAACCATATGTGACAGAAAATGGGTCATCATACTATAATGATTTCAGTTGTAAAGTACAAACATATGTGACAGAAAAATGGGTCATCATACTACAGTGATTTCACTTATAAAGTACGAACATGCTTGACTGAAAAATGGGTCATCATACTATAATGATTTCACTTATAAAGTACAAACATGTTTGACTGAAAAATGGGTCATCATACTATAACGATTTCACTTATAAAGTACAAACATGTTTGACAGAAAAATGGGTCATCATACTGTAATAATTTCACTTATAAAGTACGAACATGTTTGACTGAAAAATGGGTCATCGGACTATAATGATTTCATTTATACAGCGCAAACAAGTGTGAGTGAAAACTAGGTAATCAGCATAACGTTTTCACGTATAAAGCACAAACATACGTGACAGAAAACTGGGTAATCATAATAATGATTTCATTTATACAGCACAAATATATGTGAGTGAAAACTGGATAATCATTATAATGATTTCTCTTATACAGGGTAAACATGTGTAACAGAGAATTAGGTCATCATAATAATGATTTTATTTATACAGCGCAAACAAGTGTGAGTGAAAACTGGGTAATCATTATAATGATTTCACTTATACAGGATAAGCATATGTGACAGAATACCAGGTAATCATAATGATGATTTCACTTATTCAGGGTAAACATATATGACAGAAAACTGGGTAATCATAATAATGTTTTCATTTATACAGTGAAAGCATGTGTGACAGAAAACTGGGTAATCATAATAATGATTTCACATATTGAGGGTAAACATATGTGACAGAAATCTGGGTAATCATAATAATGATTTCACTTATACAGAGTAAACATATGTGGCTGAAAAAGGGGTAATCTTAAAAACGATTTCACTTATACAGGATAAACACGTGAGACAGAAAACTGTGTAATCATGATAATGATTTCATTTATACAGGGTAAATATATTGAATTGAATTGAATTGAAAAAC
Source organism: Monoplex corrugatus (assembly GCA_030674185.1). Classification (NCBI taxonomy): domain Eukaryota; kingdom Metazoa; phylum Mollusca; class Gastropoda; order Littorinimorpha; family Ranellidae; genus Monoplex; species Monoplex corrugatus. Next base: position 68,339,168 of record JAPXFY010000015.1, read on the forward strand.
TTTATTGTCCATATATGTTAACAAACATGGAAATTTTTCTTTGGCAGCACAGCAACGAGTAAAATCCACATGCATATAACACAATTAAAAGTCAGGCCAACTATCCAACGCGTGCACGCATGTACCACACACACACACACACACACTCACACACACACACACACACACACACACACACACACACACACACACACACACACACACACACACACACACACACACACACACAGCTTCCGTTAGACCGACATATGCCGGTTTTTACAGAAAAATGGGTATTCACAACAATAACATCACTTATACAGTTCAAACATGTGTGAGTGAAAATTGGGTAATCATACAAATGATTTCACTTATACAGGGTAAACATATGTGAGAAAAACTGGGTAATCATAACAATGATTACGCTTACACAGCGCAAACATGTGTGACAGAAACCTGGGTAATCATAATAATGATTTCATTTATACAGCACAAACATGTTAGTAAAAAACTCGGTGATCATAATAATGATTTCACTTACACAGCACAAACATGTGTGAGTAAAATCTGGGTAACCATAATAATGATTTCATTTATACAGCACAAACATGTGAGGAAAAACTGGGTAATCATAATAATGATTTCACTTACACAGCACAAACATGTGTGAGTAAAAACTGGGTAACCATAATAATGATTTCATTTATACAGCACAAACATGTGAGGAAAAACTGGGTAATCATAATAATGATTTCACTTACACAGCACAAAATGTGTAAGTGAAAACTGGGTAACCATAATGATAATTTGACTTATACACAAAAACATATGTGACAGAAAATTGGGTAATCATAGTAATGATTTCACTTATATATGCACAAACATACTTATGTGACAGAAAAATGTGTCATCATAATAATGATTTCACTACACAGCGCAAACATGTGTGAAAGAAAACTGGGTAATCATAATACTGATTTCACTTATACAGCAAAAAACATATGTGACAGAAAACTGGGTAATCATAATAACGATTTCATTTATACAGCACAAACATGTGAGGAAAAACTGGGTAATCATAATAATGATTTCACTTACATAGCACAAACATGTGTGAGTAAAAACTGGGTAACCATAATAATGATTTCATTTATACAGCACAAAC
>JAPXFY010000015.1:68362811-68370311 GCA_030674185.1 Monoplex corrugatus
ATATATACATATGGTGTCCTTAGCTATCTTAAAATTTGTGTTCAGTAAGATTTTCTTTTCAAATCTTTTGTGTGATAACAACTAAGTAACATAACTCTTGAGAGTTATCTCCATGTAGAATTTCTCAAACCAAGGAATGTTCTGAGCTTACCGGTTTATGCTTTGTGGCTGCGTCTATGCTAGCTGAGTGGGAAGCGAAAACTATGTTAGGTTTGAGAAATTCTACATGGGAGATAACTCCGTGATTCTCAAGAGTTATGTTACTTAGTTGTTATTTAAAATTCTCCCCGCTTCCCTCTTATTTCCTTTTGTGTGATAAACTGGAAGGAGAGGTCAGCGCCAGGGGCATCTCCTTAGATTGTGTGCGCGAATCCATTGATATGTGTACTTAATTTTCCTTTTCTTTTTCTTCTTGTCGAAGTATTGTGTATGTATCAATGCTGGTCATAGCCCTGATATGGCTCTACTCAGTCGGCTGGGCTTTAAACAAAAAATAACAAAAACAATAACAGCCTCCATGATACTCACTGATACCAAAGGTTCCAGCTTGAGTTTCTCTCAGGCCTGGAAACGGTAGAGGATTCCTAAACTAAAATCAGGGCAGCAGTCCAGAGTCTTTCTCAAGCAATCGTTTTCAGTACAAACGGCGAAGAATATTTTCATTCACCTGTTAAAACCCTCCTAGGTCGAAACGATAGAATATGCTTGGTGAAGGATATTCCGGACTTACTTCTGAACGATAGGCGAGTAACTCAGACTCCGAACAGTACTGGATAAAGAAAAAGAATATTTCGTGTCAATGAAAGATAAGGTATTTTGTTTGTTCGTTTCTTTATTTGTTTATTTGTTTGTTTGTTTGTTTGTTTGGTTGTTTGTTTGTTTGTTTGTTTGGTAACCCCACCTAATCCAGGCTCTTACACAGTTCAATTTTGTTTGTTGATATATCACTATTTCTTGAAATAAATTGTAACACGTATAGACAAAAGTTAATAATTATTGTATTGCTCTTGAAGGATGCCAGATAACCCAGACTCTTACATGTCTCACGTTTGATTACATATCTACGACCATTTCTAGAAAAAAATGTACTCTAATTCACAATTGGACAATCTGTCTATCTATCTATCTATCTATCTATCTATCTATCTATCTATCTATCTATCTATCTATCTATCTATCTATCTATCTATTACATATATACACACACATATATATATATATATATATATATATATATATATATATATGTGTGTGTGTGTGTGGGTGTGTGTGTGTTGTGTGTGTGTGTGTGTGTGTGGTGCGCACATATACATATATGTTGTATGTATACATATGTAATGTGTTGTTACATATATACATATATATATATATATGTATATGTATATAAGTATATATATATATATATATATTCTTCAAAATAATCCAGTAGCAAAAGACACAACCTGTGAACTATAGGCAGATGACCCATGTTCCACGGTGCCCAATCTGAAGTATCACAGTCCCCAAAGGGACACTATCTCTTAACAAAGGCAGGTCATTTATACTCTTCCTAAGGCAAATTTTGACACTATCTCTTAACGAATGATAGGTCATTTATACTCTTCCTAAGGCATATTTTGACACTATCTCTTAACAAAAGTCAGGTCATTTATACTCTTCCTGAGGTAGATTTTTGCCAAGGGCAGATAAGCCCAGGCTCTGCTATGACCTGGTTTGAAATGATGGAAAACCAAACTACCAGACACTGAGATGATAATGCCAGAATGATTGGCACGTTGACATCTTCAGAGAGCAGTCCAGATTTTATGCTGATGGCTGGGGTCGCATTTGAAACAACGTCTTGTTAGTCCACGGTTCTACCACAAGACCCATACAACCCTTGCGCTAAACAAGACGTGTTCTTAAATCCTTATGTACGCAATAAAACCTTCATTGTTCAAAATATTTTCATATATCTGTTGTTTTGTATGTTTTAGGTTTGTTTGTATGCGAAAATTTCTTGTCTTATATGTATAAATTGATGTCAGTTCTGTTACTAGATTGATGCTTGATTATCGTACAGTACACAATACAATCTGAAAACATTTTCTTTTTAAATGACATGTGCTTAGATCTTTATGTTCACTTTTAAACCTCCAATGTATAAAACGTTATTATGTATATTCTGCATGTGATATGGAGTTCGTGTGTTAACAATATCTTTTCATATGTATATAAAATCTTTGTTACCACATTATCTGTTTGATGTCCGTTTCCTTTAAAACAAAAAAATGAATAAAAGGAAGAAGGGATCAGGGAGAAGAGTGACAGAATGGTTCAGACGTTCACCTGCCTATAACCTAACTCGAGGTTCCAGGTTTCACTCCCCCTGGTGTTCGTCTGTCGTCGTCGACAATGACCACGGCTTCATGAAGTTGCTTGGAGTCAGTGTATCCGGAGGTGACTGATCTATCCGATCCGGGCACAGAAGTAACGTCCACAGGTTGGACATCTGTGGTCGGTTACTGTGGTTGAAGGGTTTGCAGCCTCTACTTTCCGTGCAGCTCGTTTTTTCTTGTGCAGATTGGATACGAGACACTTCTGAAGTGGTATATCCGGTTTCGATTCTTCTACGCCAGACTGTACGGTCGAGGGCAAGGTTTTCCCAATTCTCCCAGTCTATGTTGAGGGACTTTAGCGATGCCTTCAAGCTGTCTTTAAACCGTTTTCTCTGGCCTCCAACTATTCTCTTGCCAGACGCTAGTTCCCCGTAGAGGAGTTGCTTCGGAATTCTGGTGTCAGACATCCGGTACACATGGCCAGCCCAGCGAACTTGACTCTTTTGAAGTAAAGTGTGGATGGAGGGGAGATTGGCTCTCTCTAGTACTTCCGTATCAGGGATCTTCTCTTGCAATCGGATATTGAAAATCTTTCTGAGGTTTTTGGTGTGAAAATGATTCAATTTCCTTGCGTGTCTACTGTAAACAGTCCTAGGTCTCACTGCCGTAGAGGAGAGTGGTGAAGACCACCGCTTTGTACACTTTGAGTTTAGTTGTGGCCGAGATACCTCTTCTGTCCCATACAGTAGGACGCAGCCTCCCAAATGCAGTGCTGGCCTTAGCTACGCGTTTGTTGACTTCGTCGTCGATATGCACACAACGTGATAGGGAACTGCCGAGATATGTGAAGTTGTCGACTGCATGTAGTTATGTGCCATTTACCTCGATATTTGGTTCAGTATATGGAACACCTGGAGGAGGCTGATACATGACTTCGGTTTTCTTGGTGCTTATTGTAAGACCGAAGTTTTCGCAAGCAGTTGAAAATTTGTCCATGCATTGTTGCATCTGTTCACCACTGTAAGCATTTAACGCACAATCGTCTGCGAAAAGGAGGTCACGAAGAGTGCTGTAACTGCATTTCACTCCCCCTACTTGCCTCGACTTTCTCCTCAGTTTGACAGGAAAAATCGAACCGAACAGTTAGTCCTTCGGAAGGGGACGAAAAACGAGTTGGACCCGTGTGCCTTCTGGCTGCGCACGTTAAATATCCCACGGTAGTTGAAAATCGTGAAGAGCCGGTCATTGCCCGGATGCCGTGGTAAAAATCATTGGAGATATAGGTTGATTTCCCAGGTCCCACCCCTTGAAAACCGATTAGCCTTCTTGGTTTAAAAAAAAAAGTGAATATGAATTTGAACGAGGGAGAGGGGATGGGCGCCGCCCTCGTGGTGCTAGCCCCGGGGAAAAGTTGAGGTCTCTGCCACCTCACTCCCCTAGGATTAAAGAACTATCTAGGTAGAACCTCAGGGCCTGGCCAGCTCATGGGTTTGTGTACAGGCGTAAGGCTTGTGCCGTAATCATTCTGGATCTTATCCGTCACATGGCACTTGTGACGTAAGTGCATATGGAATTCATTCTGAGCGCGGAGATGTCATCATGAGAAATTGAAAATGAATTGAAACTGAATAAAAGAAAGTTTATTAAAAACAAAACACAAATAAAACAAAACAAAAACAAAACAAAAACAAAAACACAAGAAGAATAGAGAGACTATGAAGTGACTTGTACAAAGTCCATTTTTTTGTTGTTGATGAAGCTAAGCTTACCTTTGAACAAGGGGCAGACAATCCAGACCCTACCAGGCCCCAGGTTGGAATACTGACAGATTGACATCTCCAGAAGGAAGAGAGGTACCCCACACACGGCCATCGCCAGTAGATAAGGGATGAGGAACGCCGCTGAAAACACGAACGAGGTGAACATGTTGTTGTTGTTGTTGTTGTTGTTATTGTTGATGATGATGTTCAGACAGCAGACAATAAAAGAAATATCTGTGAGCGTGTATGTAATAGATCACCAAATTTGTCGAGAAAAAAAAAAGAAAACCGTATACATTATCATCACATCATCATCATCATCATCATCATCATCATCCCTTATCATCATCATCAATCATCATCATCATCATCGTCGTCGTCGTCGTCGTCGTCGTCGTCGTCGTTCGTCATCGTTGTCGTCGTCATCGTCATCATCATCATCATCATCACAGCAGCAGCAGCAGCAGCAGGCATGTTTACCATTATCATCATCAACACCACCATCTCTTACCACCTTTTTCGACGGCTACGTCGTCGTACTTGTAACGTTCTTATTATTGCTACTGTGTTCAAATCCATGCCATTTTGTCTAGCATAGGTGAAACAATCGTCATGTTGAGCTCAGATGAGGAGGAAGAGGACGATGACGATGGCGATGACCACGAATACGAGAAAAACGACGATAGTGATAACGATGATGGAAGTTGTGATGACGAATACGAGGAAAACGACGAAAGTGATAACGATGATGGAAGTTGTGATGATGATGTTGATGATTATGTTGTTGTTGTTGTGATGATGATGATGACGATGATGATGACGGTGGTGATTATGATGATGATGATGATGATGATGATGATGAAGACGACGACAAAAACGGCAACGACGAAGACGATAACGATAATGATAATGACAGCGATAACGATGATGACAACAACGAGAAATAAGAAGAGGACATCAAGGACGACGACAACGATAACGATGAAAACGACGGGAAGATGGTAACAACATCGACGATAACAACAACGACAAAGACAAAGACAAAGACAATGATGATATTCACAAAAAGTGACATACCTCCGCCGTTGGTATAGCAGACATAAGGGAACCTCCACACGTTACCCAGACCCACTAGACAGCCGATAGTGGAGAAGAGGAACTCCAACCAGTTGCTCCAGTTGCCCCGAGCTGATGTCTCCCCCATTGTGCCAATGGTGTTGTGTGTGTGTGTGTGTGTGTGTGTGTGTGTGTGTGTGTGTGTGTGTGTGTGTGTGTGTGTGTGTGTGTGTGTGTGTGTGTGTGTGTGTGTGTGTGTGTGTGTGTGTGTTTCCTGGTCTCTAGAAATTTAGCGTTTGTTGTTTACAAAGTGATTCCACTGTCTGTCGTCCACTATTGACGTGACTAGTGTCTCATTGCTCGCCACAGACTTCCAGTAATCAGTGTTGACTGTTCGCCACAAATTCTTAGCAGCTAGTGTCTAATGTTCATCATAAACTCCAGAAACCAGTGTCTGGTGTTCGCCACAGGTCCTAGTAACCAGTGCCTGGTGTTTGCCACAGATTCAAGCAACTAGTGTCTGGTGTTCGCCACAGGTTCTAGTCACCAGTGTCTGGTGTTCGCCACAGGTTCTAGTCACCAGTGTCTGGTGCTCGCCACAGATTCTAGTAACCAGTGTCTGGTGTTCGCCACAGATTCTAGTAACCAGTGTCTGGTATTCGCCACAGTTTGTAGTCACCAGTGTCTAGTGTTCGCCACAGATTCTAGTAACCTGTGTCTGGTATTCGCCACAGTTTCTAGTCACCAGTGTCTAGTGTTCACCACAGTTTGTAGTCACCAGTGTCTGGTGTTTACCACAAATTCTAGTCACCAGTGCCTGGTGTTCACCAGATATTCTAGTCACCAGTGTGGTGTTCACCACAGATTCAAGCAACTAGTGTCTGGTGTTCGCCACAGGTTCTAGTCACCAGTGTCTGGTGTTCGCCACAGGTTCTAGTCACCAGTGCCTGGTGTTCGCCACAGGTTCTAGTAACCAGTGTCTGGTGCTCACCACAGATTCTAGTAACCAGTGTCTGGTGCTCACCAAATATTCTAGTAACCAGTGTCTGGTATTCGCCACAGTTTGTAGTCACCAGTGTCTAGTGTTCGCCACAGATTCTAGTAACCTGTGTCTGGTATTCGCCACAGTTTGTAGTCACCAGTGTCTAGTGTTCGCCACAGATTCTAGTAACCTGTGTCTGGTATTCACCACAGTTTGTAGTCACCAGTGTCTAGTGTTCGCCACAGATTCTAGTAACCTGTGTCTGGTATTCACCACAGTTTGTAGTCACCAGTGTCTAGTGTTCGCCACAGATTCTAGTAACCTGTGTCTGGTATTCACCACAGTTTGTAGTCACCAGTGTCTAGTGTTCGCCACAGATTCTAGTAACCTGTGTCTGGTGTTCACCAAATATTCTAGTAACCAGTGTCTGGTGTTCACCAGATATTCTAGTAACCAGTGTCTGGTGTTCACCAGATATTCTAGTAACCAGTGTCTGGTGTTTACCACAAATTCTAGTCACCAGTGTCTGGTGTTCACCAGATATTCTAGTCACCAGTGTCTGGTGTTCACCACAGATTCTAGTAACCTGTGTCTGGTATTCACCAGATATTCTAGTCACCAGTGTCTGGTGTTCACCACAAATTCTAGTCACCAGTGTCTGGTGTTCACCAGATATTCTAGTCACCAGTGTCTGGTGTTCACCACAAATTCTAGTCACCAGTGTCTGGTGTTCACCAGATATTCTAGTCACCAGTGTCTGGTGTTCACCACAGATTCTAGTCATCAGTGTCTGGTGTTCGCCACAGTTTGTAGTCACCAGTGTCTGGTGTTCGCCACAGTTTCTAGTCACCAGTGTCTGGTGTTTACCACAGATTCTAGCAACTAGTGTTTACTGTTTACCACAAATTCCAGTAACCAGTGTCTGTTGTTCGCCACAAACACTAGTAACCAGTTTCTGTTGTTCGCCACAAACACCAGTAACCAGTGTCTATTGTTTGCCACAACTCCTAATAACTAATGGTCATTCTTCACCACAATCTCATGATAACTAGTATCCATTGTTTACCACAAACACCAGTAAGTAGTGTCTACTGTTTGCTGGGAGCTGCTATAAACCAGTGTCTATTGTTCACCACAAACACAAGTAACCAGTGTCAATTCTTCACCACAACAGTAAGCAGGGTCTTTTGTTCACCACAAACTCCCTGTGATTAGGGTTTCTTATTCACCAGGCATGCCAGTGATAAATGTATATATTCCTCGCCCGCCAAGTTCTAATAACCAGTCTCTAATGTTTGCCACGATCCACAGTAACAAATCTATATTGTTTTATACACACATTGCTGCACTAACCAGTATTCATTTGCTCGCCACAAATATCTAG
>JAPXFY010000015.1:68377811-68387811 GCA_030674185.1 Monoplex corrugatus
CAGTTACTGTCTGTAAACAATTCAGTTACCTGTCTGTTGCACAATTCAGTTACCTGTCTGTACAACAGTCTAAGTTACCTGTCTGTACAACAATTCAGTTACTGTTGTCAATAACATGTCAGTTACATGTCTGTAAACAATGTCAGTTACATGTCTGTACGACAACTTCGTTACTGTCTGTACAACAAGTCAGTTACCTGTCTGTATAACAATTCAGTTATTGTCTGTACAACAGGTCAGTCACTGTCTGAAACAATCAGTTACATGTTTGTACGACAATTAGTTATCTGTCTGTACAACAGTAGTACCTGTTTATAACAATTCAGTTACCTGTCTGACAACAAGTCAGTTATCTGCGTAAAAATTCAGTTACATGTCTGTACAACTATTCAGTTACATGTCTGTACAACTATTAAGCTACATGTCTATAGAACAGTTCAGTTACCTGTCTGTACAACAATTCAGTTACCTGCCTGTACAACAATTCAGTTACATGTCTGTACAACAATTCAGTTACGTGTCTGTACAACAATTCAGTTACCTGTCTGTACAAGAATTGAGTCATATATCTGTACAACAGTTATCTTTCTGAACAACTATTCAGTTACATGTCTGTACAACAATTCAGTTACATGTCTGTACAACAACTGAGTAACCTGTTTGTACAACAATTCAGTTAATTGTCTGTACAACAATTCAGTTACGTTCTGTACAACGATTCAGTTACCTGTCTGTACAACAATTCATTTACCTGTCTGTACAAAAACTCAGTTACCTGTCTGTACAACAATTCAGTCACCTGTCTGTACAACGATTCAGCTACCTGTCTTTACAATACTGGTTTACCTATCTGTACAACAGTTCAGCTACCTGTCTGTGCAATAATTTAGTTACCTGTCTTTACAACACTTGAGTTAACTGTCTGTACAACAATCCAGCTATCTGTTTATATAATGATTCAATCACTTATCTGTACCACAATTGTATTATCTGGCTGTAGAACAATTGAGTTACCTGTCTGTACAAGAATTGAGTCATATAACTGTACAACAATTCAGTTATCTTTCTGAACAACTATTCAGTTACATGTCTGTACAACAATTCATTTACCTGTCTGTACAACAATTGAGTAACCTGTTTGTACAACAATACAGTCACATGTCTGCACAACAATTCAGTTACATGTCTGTACAACAATTCAGTTACATGTCTGTACAACAATTCAGTTACATGTCTGTACAACAATTCAGTTACATGTCTGTACAACAATTCAGTTACCTGTCTGTACAACAATTCAGTTACCTGTCTGTACAACAATTCAGTTACCTGTCTGTACAACAATTCAGTTACATGTCTGTACAACAATTAGTTACATGTCTGTACAGCAATCCAGTTACCTGTCTGTACAACAATTCAGTTACATGTCGTACAACAATTCAGTTACATGTCTGTACAACAATTCAGTAACCTGTTTGTACAACAATTCAGTAACCCATCTGTACAACAATTCAGTTACATGTCTGAACACGAATTCAGTTACGTGTCTGTACAATTATTCAATTACATGTCTGTACAACAATTCAGTTACACGTCTGTACAACAATTCAGTTACACGTCTGTACAACAATTCAGTTAAATGTCTGCAAAACAATTCAGTTACATGTCTGTACAACAATTCAGTTACCTGTCTGTACAACAATTGAGTAACCTGTTTGTACAACAATTCAGTAACCCATCTGTACAACAATTGAGTTACCTGTCTGTACAAGAATTGAGTCATATATCGGTACAACAATTCAGTTATCTTTCTAAACAACTATTCAGTTACATGTCTGTACAATAATTCATTTACCTGTCTGTACAACAATTGAGTAATCTGTTTGTACAACAATACAGTCACATGTCTGCACAACAATTCAGTTACATGTCTGTACAACAATTCAGTTACATGTCTGTACAACAATTCAGTTACATGTCTGTACAACAATTCAGTTACCTGTCTGTACAACAATTCAGTTACAATACTTGTTTACCTATCTGTACAACAATTCAGGTACGTGTCTGTGCAATAATTTAGTTACCTGTCTTTACAACACTTGAGTTAACTGTCTGTACTATCTGTTTATATAATGATTCAATCACTTATCTGTATCACAATTGTATTATCTGGCTGTAGAACAATTGAGTTACCTGTCTGTACAAGAATTGAGTCATATATCTGTACAACAATTCAGTTATCTTTCTAAACAACTATTCAGTTACATGTCTGTACAACAATTTATTTACCTGTCTGCACAACAATTGAGTAACCTGTTTGTACAACAATACAGTCACATGTCTGCACAACAATTCAGTTACATGTCTGTACAACAATTCAGTTACATGTCTGTACACAATTCAGTTACATGTCTGTACAACAATTCAGTTACATGTCTGTACAACAATTCAGTTACCTGTCTGTACAACAATTCAGTTACCTGTCTGTACAACAATTCAGTTACCTGTCTGTACAACAATTCAGTTACATGTCTGTACAACAATTCAGTTACATGTCTGTACAACAATTCAGTTACATGTCTGTACAACAATTCAGTTACATGTCGTACAACAATTCAGTTACATGTCTGTACAACAATTCAGTAACCTGTTTGTACAACAATTCAGTAACCCATCTGTACAACAATTCAGTTACCTGTCTGTACAATAGTTCAGTTACCTGTATGCACAATAATTCAGTAACCCGTCTGTACAATAGTTCCATTACCTAACAGTAGAACAGTTCAATTACCTGTCTGTATAACAAATCCGTTGCCTGTCAGTACAACAATCCAGTTACATATCTGTACAACAATTCATTTACCTGTCTGTACAACAATTCAGTTACCTGTCTGTACAACAATTCAGTTACTTGTCTGTGCAACAATACAACTATTTGTCTCTACAACAATTCAGTTACCTGTCTCTACAACAATTCAGTTACCTGTCTGTACAAGAATACAATTACCTGTCTGTAGAGCAAGTTAACTACCTTTCTGTACAACAATTTAGGTATCTTTCTGAGCAACAATTCAATTAATTCTCTGTACAACAATTCACTTATCTGTCTGTAGAACCATTCACTTTATCTTTCTGTACAACGATTCAACTGCATATCTGTACAACAAGTTAGCTACCTGTTTGTACAATAATTCAGTAACCTTTCTGTACAAGAGTTCAATTACCTGTCTGTAAAACAGTTCAGTTATATGTCTGGTAAACCAATCCGTTGCCCGTCCGTACAATAGTCCAGTTACATGTCTGTATAAGAATTCATTTACCTGTCTGTACAGTAAACCAGTTACGAGTCTGTACAATAATTCGGTTACGTGTCTGTACAGCAAGTCAGTTACCTGTCTGTACAGCAATCCAGTTACCTGTCTGTACAACAAGTCAGTGATCTATCTGTACAAGTCAGTTACCTGTCTGTACAACAAGTCAGTCACTGTCTGTGCAACAAGTCAGTCACTTGTCTGTACAACAAGTCAGTTACATGTCTGTACAACAAGTCAGTTGCATGTCTGTACAGCAATCCAGTTACCTGCCTGTACAACAAGCCAGTGATCTGTCTGTACAAGTCAGTTACTTCTATGAACAAATTATTCTGCTACTGTCTGTACAATGATTCTCTTACCTGTCTGTCTGTCCATTCGGCTGTCTGTCCTTGCAACAAAACAGCCACCTGTCTGTAAAGTAATTGAGCCACCTATCTACACTCTGTGTGGTTTCTTCCATAATCATGGCCTCGAGAAAGGCATTCTTCATGCCTACAGATGTAGCATAGATATTATCACTCACGTGGGGGCGTGCAAATGAATTAGACATGCTTTTGGGTTTTTCGTTGTCACAACACTTTACTTTGCTATTGCCATGGATGTGATTAAACTGCTTTTATTTTTTAAAAAAGGTTGGTTGGTTAGTTGGTCAGTTGGTTAGTTGGTTGGTCGGTTGGTTAGTTGCTGGTTGTTGTTTGGGTGGGTGGATGGTTGGGTGGTTGGTTGGGTGGGTGGTTGATTGGTTGGGTGGGTGGTTGGTTGTTGGCTTTGGTTAAAATGAGTCTTTTTATGTTTGAAATGCAGATTGCTATCCCTGAGGACAAAACGTCTCCATCGCAGAGTGCCACCCATTTTATTTCTGAATGAGAGCAATTTTGATGACCTGTAAGACTGAACCTTTCATGGAATTTTGAACGCCTCTGCTGCCGTGGGTTCTTTTACATCCATTAAGTGCATACTGTATTAGGGATCTCACTTTGGCATAGCATTCAAAAGAACTCGTTTGGACTCACCGTGCATTGCATAAATTCAGAACTGGATGACACAAAATGAACTGTATTTAAATAGTGATAACACTGGTTTAGGCCTCGACTTTTCTCCTCAGTTTGACCAGAAAATCGAACTGAACGTCTTGTCCTCTGGAAGTGACAAAAAAAGAGTCAGACCCGTGTGCCTTCTGGCTGCGCACGCTAAAGATCCCACGGCAGTTGAAAATCGTTAAGAGCAGGACATTGCCCAGTTGCCTTGGTATAAAACATTGGAGACATAGATTGATTTCCCAGGTCCCACCTCCATGAAGACCAATTAGCCTTCTTGCCTTTCTGGAGTCTTGGTTTAAAAAAAAAGTGAATATGAATTTGAAGCGAAGGAGAGGAGAAAGGCGCCACCCTCGTGGTGCTGGCCCCGGGAAAAGTTGAGGTCTCTACCGCCTCACTCCCCTACGACCCCAGGGTTATGGCACTATCTAGGTAGGACCCCAGGACCTGGCCAGCTCGTGGGTTTATATGCAGGCTTAAGGTTTGTGACGTGATCTTTTTGATTTTCTCCATCACATGGCACCTGTGACGTTAGTGCATATGGAATTCATTCTGAGTGCGGAGACGTCATCTTGAGAAATTGAAACAGAAACTGAAGTTGTAGGCATCAAAAACAAACTTGCATCTCTTACACTGAATACCATCCAGTTAGGCGAGAGCACCATCCTTTTCTATGATTCTCTCAAGAACCTGAGTGTAACCTTGGACAACACTCTTCCTATGCGAAGATTTCTCGATTCGGTGCATTGGTTACATTCGAAAATACTTATCAACTCAGCTGCATCTAAGCTTGAGACAGCTCTCATTTTTGTCTCGTCTTGATTATTGTAAAGCTGTACGATGACAGAATGTCAGAAAGGTTAAAACAGATGTTTAAATGATGTCAGAAGGTGTGTGTTTTTTGTTTTGTTTTGTTTTGTTTTGTTTTGGTTTTGGGGGGGGGAGGGAGTTCACACACATTGCTCAATGTCTAAAGAAAGTGAAAACTGTCGGCATCTTTTTCTTTGATCCATGTGGCTTTGGCACTGGAGTTTATGTTCCAAACTTATGCTGTCACGAGTCCACAACAATCCATATCTTTGACCACAATCCATTTATAAACTGAGAACAGAATTTTACTTGCACATCTTTATTATAGATACACACACACCAACATACACCAGCACATACACACTCACACATACATACACACAAACACACACACACATACACACACACACACACACACACACACATACGCTTACACACACACACATACACACACACACATTCTCTCTTTGTCTCTCTCTCTCTCTCTGTCTCTCTGTCTCTCTCTCCCTCCCTCTCTCCCTCTCTCTCTCACTCTCTCTGTCCGTCTCACGCACACACACACCGACATACATACATACATACATATATACATACATACATATATACATGTATACATACGTACATAACATCAAAACACATATTGAGACACGTCTGCAAGTGAACATATACCAACAATGTATAACCATGTATAGACTTATCTTTTCAGTCACCAACGTCTACATACATGACAGAAAATACACACATTGAATACATATTGAGACACGTGTACAAGTGAATATTTACTAACAATGTCCTAACCATGCATAGACATATAATCAAAGTGTGTTCTCAGCTGACTGTTTTTGTACTTTGTATCTGCTTCTATGCCAACTGAATGGGTAGAGCAAACTGTGTTAGATTTGAGAAGTTCTATACAACATGGGAGATAATTCTCAAGAGTTATGTCCTTTGATTATACTATAAAAATTCTCCCTGCTTCCCTCTTATTTCTTTGGTATTACATGCATAGACATATTTTTATGGTCACCAACGTACACATATATGACAGAAAATACACATATTGAATGCATATTGAGACATAATGGCTACCTGGCTGAACCTGTCTCTCAGTGACAAAAAAGCTACTTACTGCGTAGCTTTCATCGGCGATCCTGCCGACTTCTTCAGCGCAACTGCTGGGTTGAGAACTGGCTACAGTGCGCACCGCCGTGAGCGAACTCACGACATTGCGACTGAATAAGTGAGGAGTACACCGATGGCAGGTTTTGTCGGCCCCGGTCACGGTTGAGGGTGGGGTTCCTTGCGGCGATTTAAACTGCCTCCTTTACTCCCCTCTGGAACCATCTTGCTTCCTTGTCGAGAACTTGCACACTGTCCTTTTCAAAGTGGTGTTGGGTGTGGGTCAGATGTTCTCCCACTGGAGAGGACTCACGTTTGTGTTCTTTTAATCTTTTGTGCAAGTTGCGCTCAGTTTCGCCCTGGTGTGTCCAATTTGTCTGTTTTGTCTTTGGGGTGGACTAACTGGCTTCTGATGGTGTTGGTGGGCTTGGCGTGGACACTGACTCCCAACTTCCTGATCTTCCTGCTGAGAGCCTCAGTGACGCCGCTGACGTATGGCATGGAGACGTGCCCTCTCGAAGGGGTTGGCCGTTCAGTGGAGGGGTGGGGTATGGTTTTCTTGCCCCCCGGAATATCCCAGGCCCACTTCTGGTATCCCGACACACTGAGTACTTTCTTGATGTACTGCACCTCTTCTTCTCTAGTGGTGTCGATAGAGCAGATGGTCTTCGCTCGGTGGTTGAGGGTGCGGATTACTCCAAGCTTGTGTTCCAGTGGCTGGTGACTGTCGAATTGTAAGTACTGGTCCGTGTGGGTCGGCTTTCTATAGACGGAGAAGGCGAGGCCTGTCTCCATCCAGGTGATGCGGGTATCCAACATCGCGATGCTGCCGTTCTCTTCTACCTCATAGATGAGCTTGATGACAGGGTGTTGGTTGTTGAGATGGTTCATGAAGTCTTTGACCACCGATCTTTTCAGTACAGTCATAGTGTCGTCCATGTAGCGGCCCCAGTAGCGTGGAGGAGTGTGGAACGACGCCAAAGCTTTCTCTTCGAAATTTTCCATAAAGAGGTTTGGCGACAATGGGACTCACGGGGGACCCCATGGCTGCATCCTCAGTCTGTTGGTAGAACTGTCCTTCAAAGGTGAAGTAGGTGGTGTTGAGGCAGCAGGATAGCAGTTCACAGATGTGTTCCACTGGCAGGTTTGTGCGTTGCCGAAGGCTGTTGTCGACCTGTAACCTCCCCCTGATGATGTCAATGCTGTCCTTCACAGGGACACTGGTGAACAGGGCTGTGATGTCATAGGACACCAGAATCTCATCGGGTTGTGGTACAAACTTCGACAGCTTCTTCACCAGGTCTGCACTGTTTGCAATGGAATGTTCTGTCTTTCCTACCAAAGGCGAGAGGATGTCTGCAACGAAGCGGGCCGTCTCATACATCAGGGATCCTCTAGAGGCGACAATGGGATGGAGGGGTACATCTTTCTTGTGCACTTTAGGCAGTCCGTAGAACTTGGGCACATCAGTAGCTGAGGGGTACAATCTGCGGTACTGTTCTGAGGAGAATTCTCCTGACTTATGTAGGCCTTGCAGTAGTTCGGTCAGACGGGCAGTAAACTTGCTGGTGGGATCTTTTCTCAGCTGTTGGTAGGTCTTTTTGTCATCTAGCAGATTGTAAGCCTTCTCATAGTACCGCCCCTTGGGTAAGATGACTGTGGCACGGCCTTTGTCGGCTGGGAGAATCATGATGGAATCCTTCTTCCTCAATCCCTGTAGCGCAAATCTTTCATCCCTGGAAATGTTGGATTTGGGGAGTTTGCTCTGTTTGAGGATATTCACACACTCTGATATATACATATGTGTATACTGTATGTATGTATACATACATATATATATACTTCTAATCATAATTTAAGGGCCACTTCTTCCTTCCTCTCTAATTTTAAGTTGAAATAATTGACAATGTTTAGAATTGATTCTATGTTTTATTTCATCATTTCCACACCTGTTTTGGAAAAAGAAATTAGCACAATGACCCATTAGTGAACAGCACATGCATTTAAAGGAACATCCCCCCCTTTTCAAAAAACAGAAAGTGTCAGATTTGGCCAATCTGTTTTCAATATCGCGTGTGTCCGCCCCGAGCCTGGATGCATGCTTCACAGCGCCGATGCATCGACCCCACAAGGGTACGGAGTGTGTCCTGAGGGATGGCCGCCCACTCGATCTGCAGGATGTCGACCAGCCTGGCCAGGGTGCCCGGTGGGGGGTGGTTGTCCCTGATGCGCCTCCGAGCACATCCCAGAGGTGTTCAATTGGGTTCAGGTCAGGTGAGCACGCTGGCCAGGCCATACGGACGACTTCATGCTGCTCCAGGAAGTCGGTCACAAGGCGTGCTCGATGCGCAGGTGCATTGTCGTCCTGGAAGATGGCGCCTTGACCAAGGTCCACAAGCGCAGGCAGTGCCACGGCCGCCAGAACCTCGTCCCGGTACCGGACCCCGTTCAGGATGCCGTCAATGGGGAGCAGGGGTGTCCGGGTACCACGGCTCATGCCACCCCACACCATCACCGACCCGCCGCCGTACTGGTTATGCTCTTGGACAGTGGCGTCAGCGAACCTCTCCCCTTGACGTCGCCACACCCGAGCCCGGCCATCGTTAAAGGTCAGGGTGAACCTGGACTCATCCGAAAACAAGACCCGGGCCCACTGTTGCCTTGTCCAGGTCACGTGCTCCCTGGCCCAGGTCATGCGGCGCACTCTGTTGACCGGTGACAGCACGGGTCGGACGGCCGGTCTCCGTGACCTCAAGTTTGCCTCATGTAGCCGTCTTCTCACCGTGCTGCAGCTGATGTTAGCACCTGTTGCGTCCCTCAGCTGACCCCTCAAGGTCACCGCAGTGGATGCCCTTTCCCTCAGGACGGAGAGGGCAAGGTAGCGGTCTTGCTGTCTTGTCGTTACTCTGGGTCGACCCGTGTGACGCCTTTCCTGGACTGCTCCAGTCTCATTGAAGCGCTCCAGCAGTCTCTGGATTGTGGAATGCGACACTTCAAGTCGTCTAGCAACTTCCCACTGCGCTAGGCCTTCATCAAGCAGAGCGAGGGCTCTCCCCCGCTGCTCATCCGTCATCCGTCGTCTTGCAAGCATGGTTAAAACGAACCAAGAACGGGTCCTTTTTATCCTCGTCTGCGGGCAACTTTGGCTGGAGTAGTGTTCAAAAAGGGCTTGCCTTGCACGTGCAAAGCGAATTTTGTCGCTACCTTGTCTGCGTCGTCAGAGAGACCCTGCTGAAGATTCGACAATTTCGTGTGGAAATTGTCTTCCTTGGGCCGCCCATTGCAAATCGGCAAATCCCCAAACACGTGCCAAAAAGAAACTGCAATGTTGTCTGAGCTCTTATCCATTCAGTTACGGCAACGAATTGGAGAAAAGAGTAAGAGAAAATAGGTTATTTCTCCTTTCAAAAATTGACTCAAAAACGTTCCTGGCCCTTCAATAATGACGTGTAGTATATATATGTGTATATGTATATATGTATTATATATATTATATATATATATGTATGTGTGTGTGTGTGTGTGTGTGTGTGTGTGTGTGTGTGTGTGTGTGTGTGTGTGTATGTGTGTGTGTGTGTACAGGTGAATATTTACTAACAATTTCTAACCAAGCATAAGACATATCTTTATGGTCACAAACATTCACATACATGACTGACTACACAATACTATATGACCGGTGATTAGAGAGGAAAAAAAGAAATCTACATACTGATGGACGAG
>JAPXFY010000015.1:68392811-68395311 GCA_030674185.1 Monoplex corrugatus
TCTCCTCCACCCTCCTCATCCCCAGCCACTCTGCAAGTCCGTCCAGCATTCTTTCCCTGGGTCTACCTGGTGCTCTCTTTCCCTCCAGCTTTCCCGTTGTGACCAGGTGCTGCAAATCCCCCTTCCTCATAAAGTGGCCTATAAATGTTGCCTGTCTTTTCCTGATCGTCCTTATGAGTGATCTACTTGTGTCTGCCTCCATCAAGACTGTCTCGTTTGTTTCCTTTGCTGTCCATGGAACTCTCAACATTCTTCTTAGAAACCACATCACGGCTGCCTCAATCTTGCTCTGGCTTTGCTTGCTGACTGTCCACGCCTCACATCCGTACAACAGTATTGGCTCTGTATAACATTCAAGAACTCTCTTTCTGATGTTAATTGATAGGCATTTGTTGGTAAGAATGCTTGTCATCTTCTTGAATGCTGTTTTGGCTTGGCCGATTCTGCCAGCTATTTCCGATGTGTATCTGCCGTCTGATGAAATGACCGTTGCCAGGTATTGAACTTATTAATCTGTGTCAAGGTTGTGCCAGTTGCCGTTATTTTGCATGAGGGGATTTCATGTTTTTTACTGATCACCATGACTTCAGTCTTCCTGCTGTTTAGTTCCAACCCCTTACCTTTGCTTTCTATTTCTAGTATATTCACAAGGTTTTGTAGGTCCCTTTCATTTTCTGCAATTAGCACGGTGTCATCTGGGTACCAAATGCCCTATATTTCTGCTTTCTATGTCTGTTGTATTTGTATGTCTATTCCTGTATTCAAAAAAGCACGACTGCAGAGTACTAACACCCAAGAGACTCACATCACAGAAACCCATCTACGTGTAATCCAGCTTACGACCACCTTTCACATTTAACCCTTTGACTCCCGCAACCTGTCCATCAGCATCTTGGATTATCAACCATGCTAACAAAGCAAAAACTTGTCTTCGTCTTTTTGTTTGTAATTGCTATTGCAAAGGAGACAGTCCCAGTTCACCCTTTTTTGTGTCTGTTGTGTGTGGGGGGGGGGGGGTATAAAATCATACCTACGTTTAATCTACTTTCATACTGTCGAGTTTCAAAATAAAAAAGATAACAAGAAATGATATTGTCCATTGAAACGTGGGTAACAGAAAGTGAAATTGTTTATGTCAATATGGATAACAGGAACTGAAACTGTCCATTGAAATGTGGATAACAGAGAGTGATATTGTCCATTGAAATGTGGATAACAGGAAGTGATATTGTCCATTGAAATGTGGATAACAGGGAGTGATATTGTCCATTGAAATGTGGAAAACAGGAAGTGATATTGTCCATTGAAATGTGGATAACAGGAGTGATATTGTCCATTGAAATGTGGAAACAGGAAGTGATATTGTCCATTGAAATGTGGATAACAGGAATTGATATTGTCCATTGAAATGTGGATAACAGGAAGTGATAGTGTCCATTGAAATGTGGATAACAGGAAGTGATATGTCCATTGAAATGTGGATAACAGGAAGTGATATTGTCCATTGAAATGTGGATAACAGGAAGTGATATTGTCCATTGAAATGTGGATAACAGGAAGTGATATTGTCCATTGAAATGTGGAAAACAGGAAGTGATAGTGTCCATTTGAATGTGGATAACAGGAAGTGATAGTTTCCATTGAAATGTGGATAACAGGAGTGATATTGTCCATTGAATGTGGATAACAGAAGTGATATTGTCCATTGAAATGTGGACAACAGGAAGTGATAGTGTCCATTGAAATGTGGATAACAGGAAGTGATATTGTCCATTGAAATGTGGATAACGGAAGTGGATATGTCCATTGAAATGTGAAAACAGGAAGTGATATTGTCCATTGAAATGTGGATAACAGGAAGTGATATTGTCCATTGAAATGTGGATAACAGGAAGTGATATTGTCCATTGAAATGTGGACAACGGGAAGTGATAGTGTCCATTCCAACGCAGTAAACAGGAAAGTGATATTGCCTTCATTTATTTATATCCGAGCTCGACGTTTATTTGTATTTCTTTCTCTTCATTTTGTTGTTGTGTTGTTGTTGTTGTTGTTGTTGTTGTAATTGTTGTTGTCACAACGAATTTACCATGTGTAATTCAGGCTGCTCTCCCTTTGGAAAGCAGTTGGCAGCAATGCAACACTACTCCCTTATATATATATATATATATATATATTATATATATATAGCGAATTTCTATTTTGCCTGTGAAAGTGGTCTTCTTTGTGCTGAATTTTGCCCGGTTTAACTCCTTTTGTTGCCATGGGGTCTTCAACGTGCGTTGAGTGCGTGCAGTACACTTTGACCTCGTTTTTTGTTTGTTTTTTTTCTTTTCTTTTCTTTTTCTTTTCTTTTCTTTTTTTTTTTTTTGGGGGGGTGGTGGGGGTGGTGGTGTCTCATTTGAAAGACAAGTAAACCTACCTAGACCATCTCTTCAGATCTAGTGAAGGGGTGGAGAAGGGAGAAAAAAAAATTCCTTGTTCAGTCCGTGATCCGAAC
>JAPXFY010000015.1:68400311-68412959 GCA_030674185.1 Monoplex corrugatus
CTCTCTGTTGCTATTTGTGGCCCTCTCTGTTGCTGTTGTGGCCCATCTCTGTTGCTGTTTGTGGCCCTCTCTGTTGCTGTTTGTGGCAGTTTGTAGCCGTCTCTGTTGCTGTTTGTGACAGTTTGTGACCCTCTCTGTTGCTGTTTGTGACAGTTTGTGACCCATCTCTGTTGCTGTTTGTGATAGTTTGTGGCCCTCTCTGTTGCTGTTTGTGACCCATCTCTGTTGCTGTTTGTGACAATTTGTGACACGTCTCTGTTGCTGTTTGTGACCCATCTCTGTTACTGTTTGTGACCCATCTCTGTTGCTGTTTGTGACAGTTTGTGACACGTCTCTGTTGCTGTTTGTGACAGTTTGTGACACGACTCTGTTGCTGTTTATGACAGTGTGTGACGTCTCTGTTGCTGTTTGTGACAGTTTGTGGCCCGTCTCTGTTACTGTTTGTGACAGTTTGTGTCCCGTCTCTGTTACTGTTTGTGACAGTTTGTGTCCCGTCTCTGTTACTGTTCATGGTCCGTCTCTGTTACTGTTTGTGACAGTTTGTGTCCCGTCTCTGTTACTGTTCATGGTCCGTCTCTGTTACTGTTTGTGACAGTTTGTGTCCCGTCTCTGTTACTGTTCATGGTCCGTCTCTGTTGCTGTTTGTGACAGTTTGTGGCCCGTCTCTGTTACTGTTTGTGACAGTTTGTGTCCCGTCTCTGTTGCTGTTTGTGACAGTTTGTGGCCCGTCTCTGTTGCTGTTTGTGACAGTTTGTGGCCCGTCTCTGTTGCTGTTTGTGACAGTTTGTGGCCCGTCTCTGTTACTGTTTGTGACAGTTTGTGGCCCGTCTCTGTTGCTGTTTGTGACAGTTTGTGGCCCGTCTCTGTTACTGTTCATGGTCCGTCTCTGTTGCTGTTTGTGACAGTTTGTGTCCCGTCTCTGTTGCTGTTTGTGACAGTTTGTGGTCCATCTCTGTTACTGTTTGTGACAGTTTGTGGCCCGTCTCTGTTGCTGTTTGTGACAGTTTGTGGCCCGTCTCTGTTACTGTTCATGGTCCGTCTCTGTTGCTGTTTGTGACAGTTTGTGGTCCATCTCTGTTACTGTTTGTGACAGTTTGTGGTCCATCTCTGTTACTGTTTGTGACAGTTTGTGGCCCGTCTCTGTTACTGTTTGTGACAGTTTGTGTCCCGTCTCTGTTACTGTTCATGGTCCGTCTCTGTTGCTGTTTGTGACAGTTTGTGGTCCATCTCTGTTACTGTTTGTGACAGTTTGTGTCCCGTCTCTGTTACTGTTTGTGACAGTTTGTGTCCCGTCTCTGTTACTGTTTGTGACAGTTTGTGGCCCGTCTCTGTTGCTGTTTGTGACAGTTTGTGTCCCGTCTCTGTTACTGTTTGTGACAGTTTGTGTCCCGTCTCTGTTGCTGTTTGTGACAGTTTGTGGCCCGTCTCTGTTACTGTTCATGGTCCGTCTCTGTTGCTGTTTGTGACAGTTTGTGGTCCATCTCTGTTACTGTTTGTGACAGTTTGTGGTCCATCTCTGTTACTGTTTGTGACAGTTTGTGGCCCGTCTCTGTTACTGTTTGTGACAGTTTGTGTCCCGTCTCTGTTACTGTTCATGGTCCGTCTCTGTTGCTGTTTGTGACAGTTTGTGGTCCATCTCTGTTACTGTTTGTGACAGTTTGTGGTCCATCTCTGTTACTGTTTGTGACAGTTTGTGGCCCGTCTCTGTTACTGTTTGTGACAGTTTGTGTCCCGTCTCTGTTACTGTTTGTGACAGTTTGTGTCCCGTCTCTGTTACTGTTTGTGACAGTTTGTGTCCCGTCTCTGTTACTGTTCATGGTCCGTCTCTGTTGCTGTTTGTGACAGTTTGTGACCCGTCTCTGTTACTGTTCACGGTCCGTCTCTGTTGCTGTTTGTGACAGTTTGTGACCCGTCTCTGTTACTGTTCATGGTCCGTCTCTGTTGCTGTTTGTGACAGTTTGTGGCCCGTCTAATACACTTTCGTCCCCAGTTAAACTTCGACCTCAGGATATGTTAGGGCATTTTGAAGACATTTCAGAAGAACTAGGGGAACTGTCCGACCAATCAGCTCAGATCATATCCGCCACCACCGACTCAACTTCTCAACAACTTCCCCAGGCACAAGCCATGCTTAATGAGTTAGGGATTAATTTGGTAGATGCTGATCTTACTGCTGAGCAAAAGAACACTTGACCCTATTTCTGGCACAAAACAGAGACATATTTGCTGCCGACATGTCCGAACTAGGGGAAACCCATCTTATGTCTCATACCATCGATACAGGGGATGCTGCGCCTGTCAAACAAAGACCATACCGTACAGCCCCCGCCCTCAATGCTGAGACAGAGAGACAAGTGAATGAAATGCTTCACCATGGTGTTATCAGGCCCTCCACTTCACCATGGTCCTCCCCAGTTGTATTGGTGAAAAAGAAGGACGGTACGTACCGCTTTGCTGTGGACTACCGTAAACTGAACAAAGTCACAAAGCCAATACATTTCCCACTGCCCAGACTGGAGGACGCTCTTGACATCATGGGTCAGTCTACAATATTTTCCACTCTAGACTTGTTCTCTGGATTCTGGCAAATTCCTCTTGACGCTCAGTCACAAGAAAAATCGACCTTTACCACACATTTTGGGTCGTTTGCTTGGAACAGAATGGCCTTTGGATTACAAGGTGCCCCAGGATCTTTCCAATCATTAATGAACACAGTCCTTGCAGGACTTACTTTCAAAACCTGTCTGGTATTCATTGATGACATCCTTTGTTTGTCTAAGAACTTTGAGGAACACCTGTCTCATCTATCATGTATCTTTGATAGGATCAGGAAAGCAGGTCTCAAACTGAAGCCTAGCAAATGTCATTACGCAGCTGCTAAAGTTCACTATCTAGGCCATATTGTCTCAAAAGAGGGTGTTTCTGTGGATCCAGCTAAAGTGGAACTTGTCAAAAATTTCCCCACTCCCCAGTCGCAGCATGATGTTCGTTCATTTTTGGGTCTAGCAAATTACTACAGGCGCTTTGTCATGAACTTCTCAGCCATAGCTGCCCCACCCAATGCTCTTTTGAAAAATGATTCAAAATTTGAATGGAAAGACAAAGCAAAACAAGCTTTTCAGACGCTGAAAACTGCCCTCACCACTACTCCAATTCTGGCCTACCCGGATTTCTCTCGTCAGTTCATTCTATACACTGACGCAAGCAAACAAGCCATTGGCTATGTGCTTGGCCAGAGAGATGAACATGGCAGAGAACGAGTCATTGCCTATGGCGGTCGCGCATTACGAGGTGCAGAATTCCGTTACGGAATTACGGAAAAAGAGACCCTGGCTCTCGTAGATGGTATTCGTCACTTCAAGGTGTATCTCTCCCATGCCAAATTTCTGGTGTACACCGACCATTCTGCCACAAAATTCTTGCAGAATGTTAAAGATCCACGGGTCGTTTGGGACGTTGGGCTCTTTTTCTACAGGGTTATGACTATGACATTGTGCACAAACCAGGCAGAGTGCATAATAACGCTGATGCACTCAGGTCGTATGCCTTACGCTGTCAGTCTCTCCCTACCACCCCACCCCTGGCCGGGGAACCAGTCGTAAGCACACTGACTCATTCACCTACTATCGTTGACCCCACATCACCTCTCCCCGCCACCACGCACACCAGCACATCGCCTGGATGGAGTAATAGGGTGAGTGAGAAAGAGATGGTTGTCTGTTAGGTAGACAAGGTCGATGATACAGACTTACGACAGATGCAGTTGGCTGACCCCCAGTGTCATCCTTTTATTGACTAATTGGAAAACGGTCAGCTTTCCCAGGATGATAAGATTGCTTGTCGTCTTATCCTAGAGAGTCAAGACTATCTGATGTCTAATGGCATTTTGTACCATCTGTATTATCCTCGTTGTCATGGTCATAGAACTGAACGAATAGTCAGACAGTTAGTGGTTCCTTTTGAACTGAGAAACGATATCCTGCTGTCGTTTCATTATTCTCTGTTGGGCGGTCACTTTGCCACTGAACGTACCTACCAGTCAGTCAGGTTGAGGTATTTCTGGATCGGTATGTACTCCGACATCTTGGAGTACGTTAAGTCGTGTGAGGCCTGTCAAAAAGCAAAACGGGTTATCCATCCTCAAAACCCGCAGTTAACCCCCTTGTCTGTAGCCCCAAACAAGCTGTTTTCCAGGTGGCATTGTGACATCTTGGGTCCACTTTCACCAAGCACAGAAGGCTACAAGTACATTCTGTTGTTTGTTTGTTCGTTCAGTAAGTGGGTGGAACTGATTCCATTGAAGGATGCAACAGCCTCTACCATTGCCTGGCATTTGTACGAGTCCATCATCTGTCATTATGGTGCTCCTGACCACTTACTGTCAGACAGGGGACAAAACGTTTTGTCCAAATGGTCACTGTGCAAAATCTTTCAGATCACTCGTTTGCACACCAGCAGCTACCATCCCCAAACAAATGCCACATGTGAGCGAACAAACTCCACTATCGCTCAGTCTCTCAGGGCACACTGTGCTAACAACCCTCACAACTGGCCTTCTCTGCTGCCTGGTATTGCTGCCGCACTTCGTACAGTGCCCTCCACTGAGTCTGCACTGTTTTCTCCCTTCTTTGTTCTGTTCAAACAAGAGTGTAGACTTCCCATTGATATGGCTTTACGCTCTGATGATCTTCCAGCCTCTGCACAGCCATGTATGGAAGATATCATCCAGAATGCAGAGCTTACAAAAAAACTGGTCAGCGAAAACATTCAGAGAGCCCAGCAGCGCTATAAAACCCAGTATGATGGGAAAGCCCGTCCCCCTCAGTATAAAGAAGGTCAACGCGTTCTGGTGCAGTGCTCACACAGGATCCCAGGGGTCTCTGCAAAACTGCAGCAAAAATACGACGGACCATATTACATTACCAAAATCCTGCCTAACAATGTGTATGTGCTCCGTCATTGCCAGAACAACAAGCTGCTCAAATCGCCAATCAATGCGATGCGCTTGAGACCCTATCATTCCCCTGAAGACAGACCCACTAACCCACAGAATGAGCCAGTGCAGACAGGGGACATGGACAACACTGGGTCCACTCAGCCGGGACAGACTACTGGTACAGAGCCTATCACTGTTTCACAGTCTCAGCCAGACCATCTCAGTCAAACAGAACCTGCTGCTGCTAGCCCCTCCACTTCTGAGGAACAACGTGAGAATCAGTCAGACAAAAACATGTCCTTTGTAGAAAAGATCCTTGCTAACAAAGTCCGCCACTACAGAATCAAGTGCCAGGGTTACAACGTGGGAGCCAGAGTCACATATACCAGCGGAACTCATTCGCGACTTTCACGTTCATAAGACTGCCAAAGGCCGAAATCGCCGACGATAGTTTGCTTGGTCAATGATGCCACTCACTTCTTATGTGTCCTGTGTGTTGTGTCTTCACACTTAGGCTCGTTTAGATTCTATTACTATTCACCTTATTATATCATGTAAACCTCTTTTTCGAATGGTTTTGGTCTGCTCAGTATGGCCACTGGATTACGAATACCATGTTTACTTTGTACACATACGTATACTGAGTCATTATGATACAATGTCTGTTTTGGTATCTGCGATCAACCTGTGTACCTTCTCGCTGCCCAGTGACGTTAGTTTAGATTGTTTTCACGTCTTCCTCAGCCATACGGATGGTCGTTAATATTGTTCCTATGTTTTGTTTGGTCAGCATGATCGACAGTGGTAATGGCCATAGTAGAGAGAAAACATTCCCATGTATCTGTGTAGTTTACATTGGAATCCACCTCTGTGGACGATACACTTGGACTATTGGTAACAGGTGAATTATTTTCTTCTCATATTTTACAGCATTTGTATATTAGTCATAAATCCGTCGGTCAGCACAGAGGCTTAACACTGGTAGTCTCCCTATCTGTTGATCGTGTTGTCCACTTATGTTCATAACTGATATGTCTTACACTGGGTATGTTGTCTCACTGTCTCAGTAGTTATTCATTGATAATTAAAAGCACATTCTTCATATTTTCTATGGTTTGTATGCAATAGCATTATGCCTCAATGCCACATACCGAGTACTGTTCATGCTGTCTTTTGCTTCATGTTATTTTGCATACGTCTTGGGTCACGTGTCGGCGGCCTCATATTACTTCCTGTACCCCAGAATGTGTGTTTCGGGTCGTACACGACAGAGTGAGGTGAGGGCCACCTCAATATTGTCTGTTACAACATGTACTACTCATCACATGATACTGTGCTTGAGGACCTAACAGTGTACGCACCCGTACTTGTCCGTCTTTGAGAACCTATCAATTCACGTCGTGTGACACACGACGTCAGAGATCTGTAAATGTGATGTTTATTTGAAGTCGCCAACACTCTCTTCAGAGCTATTACGATAGCTCTAAATATTGGATTGTTACCGAGCATTGCATTTTCCAGATAACTCAATGTTTTCTTTATATTCTGTATGTTTTGGTATTAATGTGTTTCCTTTGTTGCAGGAAAATCTGCCGTATAACCCTGTGACCATCATGATTTCACTCCAGTTCTTGATATTCGGTTGTATGACGGCCATTGATCCGGTCGTTTGTGCCGCCTTAAACTTCGGACCGTTAATTTAATCGTTCGTGATTAAATATTAAGATGTATTTCATCAACCGTTACATAGTATGTTCAACGTTTCCATACTCTTCTGAGCATTATCGCAATGGAAATCCGTTGCAAGGGCCAGTGCCCTGCTGTCCCTATCTTACCCCTTTGCGTTCATCCTCATTCGTTACGGTATACAGTCGTTACTATAGCGACACCATCCTCAGAATGATTGCTCGCGCTCTAGAGCTCATTCATTTCATTCACACCCTTTTGTTTTCCTTGCATGATTTCATTCTTATGCTCCTTAAAACATTCCTGTTCAATGCAAATTCTGCGTTCATTTTTAACCTTGCGTTCATAAAACGTCCATCTGCATATTTTGTATCTGCGTTCATTACATGTTCACCACGTTATTCTTCTACTCATTTATTTTCATGCAACCCCGGGGTATCATTTTTATCATTGCGTATCATATATTGTCCTCTCATCCTCTGGTATCAGTACGTGTCGTATGTTATAATCAATCATACAGCATCATCTTGTATCATTTCGTATCGCATCGTATTATCTCTTATCCAAGGTATCAGTTCATGTTATTAAACGTCATACGGCACCGTATCATTTTTGTCTCCCAATGTTCTTCTCCTGCTTCTGAGAACTACACTGGTGTCTATTGCGTACAACAACGCAAGTATTGAACTTTTTTTCCTTATCGTACTAACCCTACTAACGATTATCACATTGTTCAGTTGATTTTGAACTTTAGCTTCATAAGACCAACATGTTCTATTTCATTATCATTCATTTGCTGATCATGTAGTTATATGCCATAAAACAAAACTGGTATGATGAACCTCATTTGAGCTCTGTTACAAGTTTGCAAGACTTCTTTTACCCTATCCCGTACCAAGGAGACATGCCACTTTATGTTACTTCATTTACTTTTTCAGCGTGCTTCGAACATGTGTATTCAAGTGCTATAAGTTCCTTATTGTGTGTACACCATTTCTGATGATCTTCACAATTTGTAAAATGAACATTGGCAACATGAAAATTGAGTCGCAGCTTCTTCCTGCGTGATGAACATTATACGTGCTACAAATACACTGAATTGGTCACCATTGTTTATTCATGAGACTCAGCAATGTGTATTCGTGCTTCTGTTGATAGTTCAAGTGGCATTTCACTTTGATGAAAGCTTTTTGCTTCCTTGCAATGACTTTAAATTATCATAATGGCTTCACGGTGCAGTGCAGCTTACCACTGCTTGTCTTGCAATCTTGTAAGAATATCAAGTATCAGCCTGTCTATGATCTATTGCCGCATATGATTCATTCTTCTGAAATGATTATTATGGTTGCTTACATGTACGATGTGGTTTTCAGGTATTGGTCATTTACATGATTAAGTTTCTTTTTCAGCCAACATTTCTGTGTGTATCTTGTTTTCCAGGACATATTTCTCCGTACATGCATTGTGTTTTCAAGCTACATTGTTCTTTTCTGGAATAGCACTTTCCTTGTATTCTTATTTTGCATTTTTCGTGCCATGCCTTGCCTTCTTTTATGCGTTAGATATCCTTATTCTAT
Organism: Monoplex corrugatus; assembly: GCA_030674185.1. Classification (NCBI taxonomy): domain Eukaryota; kingdom Metazoa; phylum Mollusca; class Gastropoda; order Littorinimorpha; family Ranellidae; genus Monoplex; species Monoplex corrugatus. Next base: position 68,408,511 of record JAPXFY010000015.1, read on the forward strand.
AGTATGATATAGTAAGACTTTGTATGCTACTACAGAAAACTTCAGTTATATTGTAGTGGTGGTTTCTTTTCATATACATTGCCAAGTCAACTAATTCTTGACGTGGATGACAAGCGATTGCTTTATTTGAATGTTATATTTTCCCATCCCATTCCCTCAAAGTCCCATGAATCAGAACACATTGTGCAAGAAGCTACTGATCTTCATTATCGGGATGATTCCACGCAACTACTTCTGCTCATTATCCCAGTGTCCTGCGGCTGATCTCTGCTCCGGTCATCTCAGCTCAACAACGTTCCTGAGCCATCTTCCATCCTGACTACAACGTCACATGGACTCCTTTCACACACCATCATTTTACCAATTCAGTCACAGTTGCATACGAAACACATCCACGCACACATAATTAACATTGCTGTTATAGAGGGTGACACAGAGTGTGATGGCATGACTCTGGACATGGTCTTTGCCACATGTATCGCCACTTTCACGTCTTCGGTCATCAGACAGTCTGCATTTCTTCTTTGTCTTCAGCCTGACTGCTTGCTGACACACCAGTTCGTCTCCCTCATTCACGTTTCTTTGGACGTCCTTCAGCATACGTCACATGGACATGAACTTGGTGTGCATTGTGTTCTCGTAGTGCAAATACGACATATGTACACGTGTGACAGTCTTGACTGTATAAACAGAACTCTGCCTACCACAGCTGGTGAACGAGATCTACCTGGACCTGACCTGTCCATCCCGACTGCTACAGTGTACCGTCAGCATGCACATGTGTGTTCAGATTCATCCCATTTCCCATTAATCCTATGATAAAATTCCTTATTCCCAAAACCTTCCTATCGCCTGTCATTCATGTGCGAGAATAGGTGTTGAATTGTACCTTATTTCCTCATATTCCCATTCCCCCTTTACTGTCATACACACACAAAATGAGGACATTTTTTGTCGGGGAGGGGACATATTATCACAGGGCCCCCACCCCCCCCCCCCCCCTCTAGGGGGAAGAAACATTCCTTCGACTGACCTGGGAGACGAGTTAATGAGGTGGGTGTACTGCAGATCAGGCCATCCATAATTCAACTGGTCACTCAGTTATTTCCATTCGGACAGGGTCTGGCGCCCACGTGGTTCTCATCCATCTTTAGTGGGCACAAAGGGCGGATGGCCTGAATTATCAACATTCCTTTGACCGACTCGGTAGATGAGTTAATGAGGTGGGCGCACTGGAGATCACGCCATCCATAATTCAATTTGTCACTCAGCAATTTCCATTCAAACGGGATCTAACTCTCACATGCTTCTTATCCACCTTTAATGGGCACAAAGGGTAGATAACCCAGAATACCAACATTTCTCAACAAATACCAATGCCCAAGCAAATTACGGGACTGTTAAATGACGACCATGGCCGCTATGTCAATATCGCCATCAATGTCCAAGAAAATTTATAGGTATGTTGAATGACGACCATGGCCGCTATGTCAAGATCGCCATCAATGTCCAAGAAAATTATAGGTATGTTGAATGACGACCAAGGCAGCTATGCCAGGATCGCCATGTTCCCCAAATTTGAAATGCCCAGTTTTATTGATATCGACAGCTAGAGGGCAGCTGGAAATGTTTGTAGCAGAGACAAAGATCGGTAAATGGGAATCGCACTGTATGTAGGCTAGCAGTCAGTCGTTAGGAATGACTAGTGGGAGAGTCAGCACTGAGTCGGCACCCAGTGTGACAGTGAGTCAGTGAACGAGAGAAGTCTCTAATCTATCTTAAAGGTATGTGACTACGTTTCAACTTATACTTTTGTTAGGGTAGGGATAGAAGTAGGTAGTATGTTTTCTTTGCCATGAAGCAGAGACAGAGAGAGGGAATAGAGTAGGAATTATGGAAGTGCTCAGTATTTCAGTGATAAGTAAGTTAGTGAAGATTCGTAGTGCATCTTAGGGTTTTAGGACTATTAGGATTCATGGCACACACGCTTGGTGAATTACGCTTTTTCTTAATTGAATAAAGGCTTTGTAGTTATCAATTTATGTGTGGACTGCTTTGAGAATCATGTCCAGCGTATTTGTGTATTTCTTCTCGTCACTCTCCTTTCTGGTTGTATGTTGATGTTTGAGACAGAGTGACCCTAAATTCTCCTATGATAAAAAGAGACTAAATTCTTTCCCTGATAGATGGCAAGACCAAATCCTCCTTGCGATAAATCCCCAAAATAAATCCTCCTTGCGATACTTCAAAGTAAAGAAACAATTGTTCATGCTCACCCCCAACCCACAACTGCATCCCCCTTGCGATGCATGGTGGACACAAACTCATTCTTCTTGCGATATTGACAATGACCAGGGATTTACTTCTTGTTTTGTTTTTTTTTACATTGATATCATGTACAGTATGTACATTTACACATTCATGAAGTCCATGGTTATACTAAGTATCAATTTTCTGATGTGCACATATTCTTGTAGATACATGTAATAACCCCAAACATTGCCAACAAACAAGGAGGAGGACTAGGGAGAGGGGAAGACAAGATGTTTGTTCGGTTGTTCATTTATTTGTTTAGTACACCTGTAATCGATAGAATCGCTCTTACTCAAGTCTTTTGTGAGAACAATCCCGAAGATCAGTTCTCTGGGCTTAAATGAGCGCATAAATAAACACAATGACTACCGTACTAAACACGTCTCTCAATAAAATGGCTACTCATTTGCATAGCTTTCATCGGCGATCCGGGCGACTTCTTCAGCGCAACTGCTGGATTGAGAACTGGCTTCAGTGCGCACCGCCGTGAGCGAACTCGCGACAGTTCGACCGAATGAGTGAGGAGTACACTGATGGTAGGTTGTGTCGGCCCTGGTCATGGTTGAGGGTGGGATTCCTTGCGGCGATGTAGACTGCCTCCTTTACTCCCCTCTGGAACAATCCTGTTTCTTTGTCGAGAACTTGCACACTGCCCTTTTCAAAGTGATGTTCGGTGTTGGTCAGATGTTCTCCCATTGGAGAGGACTCACGTTTGTATTCTTTTAGTCTTTTGTGCAAGTTGCGCTCAGTTTCGCCAATGTAACTTTGGTCACAGTCCTGGCAGTCTATCTCGTATATTACCCCTGATTTGTCCAACTTATCTGTTTTGTCTTTGGGGTGGACTAACTGGCTTCTGATGGTGTTAGTGGGTTTGGCATGGACACTGACTCCCAATTTCCTGATCTTCCTGCTGAGAGCCTCAGTGACGCATGTATGGCATGGAAACCTGCCCTCTCGAAGGGGTTTGCCGTTTAGTGGAGGGGTGGGGTAAGGTTTTCTTGCCCCCCGAGATATCCCAGGCCCACTTCTGGTGTCCGGACACACTGAGTACTTTCTTGATGAGCTGCACCTCTTCTTCCCTAGCAGTGTCAGTAGAGCAGATGGTCTTCGCTCGGTGGGTGAGGGTGCGGATTACTCCAACCTTGTGTTCCAGTGGCTGGTGACTGTCGAATTGTAGGTACTGGTCCGTGTTGGTCGGTTTTCTGTACACGGAGAAGGCGAGGCCTGTCTCCGTCCGGGTGATGTGGGTATCCAGCATCGCGATGCTGCTGTTCTCTTCTACCTCGTAGGTGAACTTGATGGCAGGGTGTTGGTTGTTGAGATGGTTCGTGAAGTCTTCGACCTCTGATCTTTTCAGCACAGTCATAGTGTGATCCATTTAGCGGCCCCAGTAGCGTGGAGGAGTGTGGAACGACGCCAAAGCTTTCTCCTCGAAGTTCTCCATGAAGAGGTTGGCGACAATAGGACTCACAGGGGACCCCATGGCTGCACCCTCGGTCTGTTGCTAGAACTGTCCTTCAAAGGTGAAGTAAGTGGTGTTGAGGCAGCAGGATAGCAGTTCACAAATGTGTTCCACTGGCAGGTTGGTGCGCTGCTGAAGGCTGTCGTCGTCCTGTAACCTCCCTCCGATGATGTTAATGCTGTCCTTTACAGGGACACTGGCAAATAAACAAGTACCGGTAATCGATATAGGTCTACTAGGTCCATTAAAAACCTACGTGCATTTAAACAATAGTTTACATTTTTCTAGTCTTAGTTTAAGAGAACGTGAAGAACCGATTTCTCATATTACTGCTCGTTTCATGGATCGTTTTTCGCTTCAATCATACGCGGAAGGGATTATGGTGCTATTATCTGTTCTTAGTCTTGTCGTGTTAAGACGTGCTGAGGTTGCCTGAACATGCTGCCTTTAGCTACGTGATCTATATAATCAGCATATGTTGGGGAAAAGGAAAACGTATAGGTGTGTGTTTGTGTGTGTGTGTGTGTGTGTGTGTTAATGTGTGTGTGTATGATTGTGTGTGTGTGTGTGTGTGTGTGTGTGTGTGTGTGTATGTGTGTATGTGTGTGTGTGTGTGTGAGAATGTGTGTGTATGCATATGTGTGTATATACCCATATGTATGTATGTATGTATG
>JAPXFY010000015.1:68418059-68420559 GCA_030674185.1 Monoplex corrugatus
GTTTTCCTTTCCATATTTGTGTGTAGTGATGTGGTATGAGATGTGTTATTATGTTATTATGTGGTATTATGTGGTATGATGTGTTTTGTAGTATGAAATGTGACATATCTGTCCATATGTCTTATGTTATATGTGTACACTATTTGTGGCTGTTCTGTGCGTCTATTATGTGAAGCGCCTTGTGCTCCCTCCTTGTGAGGGAGGAAGGCGCTCAACAAATGTCCAATATTATTATTATTATTATTATGTATGTATGTGTGTATATATATATATATATATATATATATATATATTTATGTATGATTGTATGTATGTATGCATGTATGGATGTATACATGTATGTATGTATGTATGTATGTATGTATGTAATGTATGTATGTATGTATGTATGTATGTGATGTACATATGTATGTATGTATGTGATGTATGTATGTATGTATGTATGTATGTGTGTGTGTATGTATGTATGCATGTATGTATGTATGTATGTGTGCATGTATGCATGTATGTATGTGTGAGTGCATGTATGTGATGTATGCATGCATGTATGTATGTATGTGTGTATGTATGTATGTATGTATGCATATATGTGTGTGTGTGTGTATGTATGTATGTATGTATGCATATATGTATGTATGTATGTAATGTATGTATGTATGTATTATGTATATATGTATGGATGTATGTATGTATGCATATATGTATGTATGTATGTAATGTATGTATGTATGTATGTATGTATCTGGTAGAGTCCTGGAGCTGCGTAATACTACAAGCACCAGCGAGGGTCTTGAAATGGTTATGAATTCATGGCAATTCACTGCAGTACCATTATAAACCCACATTTGGAAACTGAAATGTACATACACTGGACTCACCTCATACGGACACCATTCTCATATGTACTTACAATCACAAATTGATCATGAAACGTATAAAACAGAAAAGCCTCGACGCATCAGCAACACTACAAAATATGTCAACAAATGTATGTTTAATTTCTAGATCTTCTTATTGTTGTCGCAATCAGATTTTGCAGTTTTTGCTCTTGAGTATATGTCTGTGTGTAGTCAAAAGCGAATTCAATGTAAATTTGAAAATAAAAAGCTAATAAAGTCGCTTTGAAGTTTTAGAGTTGTCAAAGGTATAATTGATTAGAAGTTAGTTTGTGATGTGACGGCCATCTTGATTTGTGTAGGCTGGTTGGCTCTTCTTGATGAAATGAATTGTTTAAGATCTTGAGTTCAATCCTCCACTACCGTGAACTAACTGACCTGTTCGCTTCTCACCTTAATGGGTTAGTTATTATTTTCGTGTCCGGTTTCTGTTTCATCACTTCTGCTCTCCCCTTCTATTCCCACTTGCCAACGTATGCGGGTTTGTGCGGGCTCAAGTTATGTGGACAAAAAATTGTTGAAAACCTTCTTCTTCTTCTTCTTCTTTTTCTTCTTCTTCTTCTCCTTGTTGTTGTTGTTGTTGTTGTTGTTATTGTTCTTCTTGTTCTTCTTGTTCTTGTTCTTGTTCTTCTTGTTTTTGTTCTTGTTCTTGTTTTTTGTTGTTTTTTGTTGTTTTGTTGTTTGTTCTTCTCTTCTTCTTCTTCTTCTTCTTCTTTCTTCTTCTTCTTCTTCTTCTTCTTCTTCTTCTTCTTCTTTTCTTCTCCTTCTTCCTCTTCTATTTCGTCTGCATTGTGTTATAACCAATTGTACAGTGTCAACAAAAATACAGCAGATGGAAAATTAATCTGGGTTTTGTCTGTGTTTGACCTGACGTCATGGGGAAAAACAGCATGGGGGCGAAAGAACAAAAGGCAGACAACTTTATTAACTGTTTTGGGGATAGAAAGCAGGTGAGCGAGAAAATGCCTGCAAAATAATTTGAAGCTTGTTTTGTTTTCTTCTTCCTGGGTAAGCTGCAAAATATTTTGATGCTATTGCATTGCCCACCCCCTCCCCCAACCCACCACCATTCCCACTATCCCCATCCACTCGGTCTCTTTCCATCTGCTTCTGCCTCTGTCTCTGTCCCTGACTCTCTGTCTCTCTGTTGCAGTCTCTGTCTCTGCGTCTCTATCTGCCTCTGTCTCTCTCTCTATGTCTCTTTGTCTCTGTTTCTGTATTTTCTCATTCTCTCATTATCTCTGTCTCTGTCTCTGACTCTGTCTCTGTCTGTCTGCCTGTCTGTCTGTCTGTCTGTCTGTCTGTCTCTCTCTCTCTATCTCTCTCTCTCCCTCTCTCCTCTCTCTCTCTCTCTCTCCCTTTTGTCTCATCTCTCTCACACTCTGTCTCATGTGTCTCTTTGTCTCAATTCTTCTTCTCCCCTTCTCTCTCACTCCTCTCTCTTTCTCTCTCTCTTTCTCTCTCTGTCTTTCTTGTCTCTACCTGTGTCTGTCTCTGTCTCATCTCTTTCTCTGTCTCCTATCTCTCTTTCTCTTGCCTCTCTTCGCTTTCCTCTCTCTCTCCTCTCTCTCTCTCTCTCTCTCTTTCACTTTGTATGTGTCTGT
>JAPXFY010000015.1:68428059-68430559 GCA_030674185.1 Monoplex corrugatus
ATGTCTATGTGTATGCGTATGTGTGTGTGCATCTGCGTGTTTTGCCTGTCGGTGTGCATGTATATGTGTATTCGATCAAAACCCTTTGCACTGGAAACGTCTTGCAATATGGAGAGAGGGGAAGAGGAGGAGGGCATATAAAACATTAAGCTGACACCAAAAGAATAATGGAAACATTACAATGCACAGCCAATGGCCCACTTTTTGCTTTTGTGGGCTGCAACTAAATTCTATACATCAGAAAGAACGACCCAGCCCGAGTAAAAAAAGATAGATAGATAGATAGATAGATAGATAGATAGATAAATAGATAGATAGATAGATATTGAGACAGATAGACATATTATAGATAGATGGATAGATAGATAGATAGATAGAGAGAGAGAGAGGGGGGGGAGAGAGATAGATATACAGATAAACAGATAATAGATATAGATAGATAGATAGATAGATAGATAGATAGATAAGATAGATATATAGAGAGAGAGATAGAGAGATAGAGAGATAGAAAACAGACAGAGAGACAAACAGACAGATAGACAGATAAACTGATAGACAGAAACAAGCACAGAGTCTGTGAATTCATGAAGAGCACCATTAGATACATCCAGCTCCATCCATTCACCTTCATAACTGGGCTCACATTTCCTTGATTGGGTCGCTGCTAACTTGATACGAGGTCATTTTTCCCTGTGCCTCCAGTGCGAATGACAATTTTTGGAAACAAAACGAGAGTCAGAAAAGAAAGTTATTGGATCCCTGGTCAACCAATAAGAAATCGTACTGACAGTTCATTGCCTTGTTTTGCAGCAAACGTGTTGTGCAGTGCAACATAATCTTCTATACAGAAAGGTTAATTTTAGAAAGAAAAAGGAAATTTTGTGGTGGTGTTTTTATTCTTGTAGTTAGTTTCATTCATACCTGTTTTTTCAAAATTTGACGAAGAAAGGGAACTGATTTATAAATTTATTTTTAAACATGACGTTTTTGACCGTCTGTCTCTGCATCTGTTTCTTTGTCTCTGTCTCGATTTAGCCATCTATCTTTCTGTCTGTTCATTTGTCTATCTACCTATCTATATATCTGTCTATCTATCTATTTATCTATCTATCTATCATTCTGTCTATCCATGTATGTATGTATCTATCTATCCATCTGTCTGTCTGTCTCTCTATCTGTCTATCTCTCTCTCTCTCTATCACCCTCTATCTATCTAGCTAGCTATCTGTCTATCTGTTTGTCTCTCTCTCTCTCTACCTATCTATCTATCTATCTATCTGTCTGTCTATCTATCTATCTATCTATCTATATGTCTATCTATCAGTCTGTCTGTCTGTTTGTCTGTCTGTCTGTCTATCTATCTATCTACGTCTGGCTATCTGTGTCTGTCTGTCTCTCCATCTATCTGACTGTGTTTATATGTCAGTGTACAGATTATTGTACTGACGTACACTGGCTATGGTGTTGGCTGCATGTAAAAATAACATCAATATTGGTTGTGCCGTTAATCTCAGAAATAAAAACGATTTCCTTTTGTCCTTTCTTCTCTCTCCCTCTGTCTGTCTGTCTGTCTGTATGTATGTCTGTCTGTCTGTCTGTCTGCCTGCCTGCCTGCCTGTCTTTCACTCTGTCTCAGTCTCTGTCTCTGTCTGTCTCTCTGTCTCTCTCCCTCTTTCCCTCTCTCTCTTTCTTTCTGTCTGTCTGTCTCTCTGTGTGTCTGTCTGTCTCTGTCTGTCGGTCTCTCTGTCTGTCTGTCTCTCTCTTCTTACAGTCTCTGTTTCTCTGTCTCTCCCTCTTTCTTTCTCTCTCTCTCACTCTGTCTCTCTCCTTCTCTCTCTCTGTTTCTCTCCCTCTCTCTCTGTCTCTCATTCTCATTCCCTCTCTCTCTCTTTTCTCCCCCCCCTCCCTCCCTTCCTGTCTGTCTGTCTCTCTCTTCTCACAGTCTCTGTCTCTGTCTCTTTCTTTCTCTCTCTCTCTCTCTCACTCTGTCTATCTCCTTCTCTCTCTGTCTCTCTCCCTCTCTCTCTATGTCTCTCTTTTTCTGTCTCTCTTTCTCACTCTCTTTCTTTCTCTCTCTCTCTCTCTCTCTCCTCTCTCTCACTCTGTCTCTCTCCTTCTCTCTCTGTCTCTCTCCCTCTCTCTCTGTCTCTCTTTCTCTGTCTCTCTTTCTCACTTTCTCTCTCTTTTTTCTCCCTCCCTCCCTCCCTTCTGCTCTCTCTCTCTCTGTCATTCTGTGTTTGTTTGTTTGTATGTTTTGTTTTTTCATCCGTTCCGTTTGTTTATTTGCTTCTTTTCTTCTGTCTGTCTTTCTTTCTGTTATTTAATTTAACAGGTATCTTTTCTGTTGGGTTCATTGTTCCTTGTCAAACCTGAATATTCCGCTTTACAGTTTATGTCACTCATAATGAAACCTGCGTATCGTTCATAATCGTTCATATATACTCCATACCGTCTCAAACCATTCCTGATTGGCAGCTTAATATCAGCACTGCAGAAGAAT
>JAPXFY010000015.1:68433059-68438059 GCA_030674185.1 Monoplex corrugatus
TCTGCCTCTGTCTCTCTCTCTATGTCTCTTTGTCTCTGTTTCTGTATTCTCTCATTCTTTCATTCTCTCTGTCTCTGTCTCTGCTCTGTCTCTGTCTGTCTGTCTGTCTGTCTGTCTCTCTCTCTCTCTCTCCTCTCTCTCTCTCTCCTGTTGTCTCATCTCTCTCACACTCTGTCTCATGTGTCTCTTTGTCTCAATTCTTCCTCTCCCCTTCTCTCTCACTCCTCTCTCTCTCTCTCTCTCTCTCTCTCTTTCTCTCTCTCTCTCTTTCTCATCTCTACCTGTGTCTGTCTCTGTCTCATCTCTTTCTCTGTCTCCTATCTCTCTCTTTCTCTTGCCTCTCTCTCACTTTTCTCTCTCTCTCTCTCTCTCTCTCTCTCTCTTCACTTTGTATGTGTCTGTTTGACTGTCTATCTGTCTATTTGTCTGTCTCTGTCACTTACTCTCTTCTCTCTCTGTCTATCTCTCTCTCTTTCTCTCTCTCTCTCTCTGTGTTTCTGTGCCCTGTCTGTCTGTTTGCATGCCTGTCTACAATAAGTCTAAGTTTGTTTGTTTGTTTGTTTGTTTGTTTTTTACTAATTTCCTTTCTCGTTCACTTGTCTTATTCGTAGCGTGATAGGTTGTAATTTCCTGATTAGTAATGTTTACTAGGTTTCGCTAAATGTATGGTTGACATCTGTGTGTCTAAGAAGCCACAGCTTAAATGGACAGATTGAAAGTGGTAGTGGTGGTGGGTGGTGGTGGTGGTGGTGGTGGTGGCGGTGGTGGTGGCGGTTGTAGTGGTGGTGGCAATGTGGTGGTAGAGGTGGTGTTGACGTCTTAAACAACAAAGAAACATATCTCATACAAAGCGTGAGTATTGAACAAAGACAAACGGAATCAGAAAGATAATAATAACAACGACACTGATTTACTAACTCAAAAGTAAATGTAGAAAATGGTATGCTTTGTTTTACACACACTGTGTGTGTGTGTGTGTGTGTGTGTGTGTGTGTGTGTGTGTGTGTGTGTGTGTGTGTCTATCTGTCTGTGTGTGAGCGCGCGCGCGCGCGCGTGTGTGTGTGTGTGAGTGTGCTCTGTGAGACAGAGAAAGAGAGACAGAGACTAAGACAGACACACAGACAGAGTAGAGAGAGAGCAGAGAGAGAGAGACATCAAGAGAGAGAGAAAAACAGAGAAAAAGAGAGAAACAGAGAGAGAAGAGGGAGAGAGAGAGATAGAGAGAGACAGACAGACAGAGACAGAGCGAAAGAGAGGGAGACAGAGAGATTCAACAAACGTATTTCCAATGTCTTGTAAATCAATGCTTACTGAGTGTATGTCTCATTATTAAATTAATACCGATGTTGTTTTCTTGATACTCATTCCTTTGTTCTAAAAGGAAGCGAGCACGCATGCGCACATACACACACGCAACACACACACACACACACACACACACACACACACACACACACACACACACACACACACACACACACACACACACACACACACACACACACACCACAACCAACAAAACTTCAATCATTTTATTTCAAAACATGTGTGTGTGTGTGTGTGTGTGTCTATCTGTCTGTCTGTGTGTGCGCGCGCGCACGTGTGTGTGTATGTGAGTGTGCTCTGTGAGACAGAGAAAGAGAGACAGAAACTAAGACAGACACACAGACACACAGACACACAGACAGAGGAGAGAGAGAGCAGATAGAGAGAGACATCAAGAGAGAGAGAAAAACAGAGAAAAAGAGAGAAACAGAGAGAGAAAGAGGGAGAGAGAGAGAGATAGAGAGAGACAGACAGACAGAGACACACGCACGCACACACACACCACACACACACACACACACACACACACACACACACACACACACACACACACACACACCACAACCAACAAAACTTCAATCATTTTATTTCAAAACATTACGTTTATATACTTTAAAAATTAAAATCAATAAAACGGTTGATGGCCAAAAGAAATGTCCAAGTTGTGCTGAGAATAACTTTTGTCTGATGGTTTTTAGAGTGCTTGGCCTTGTGTGCGCACGTTCGTTTATAAACTTCCTGTCAAGTCCAAACAAAAGATTGCCTGTTTCTTTTGAATTGTTCTTGTCAGCGGAGGTTTATTTCTTCCAGAAAAGTAGTGGCTGAGGATGGATTTAGAGTTGTTGAGACGTGATTTTCAACTCGTGTGTCAGAGAGACTTGTGGTCTGCGTGAAATATTTTAGTACTTTGCTTTAAGGCAAGTATCATTGTCATATTTTATTCTTTTCATTCAAGACACAAATGAAACAGGATGAAAGCTCACACCACCCTTTTCTCCAGACTTTGTTTTTCTTCCCTTGTAAAGATTTCATTTTCAGCTCATTCATGTTGTATATACATGTAGACATTTTTGTTTTTGTTTTTGATTTGTTTTTGACTGGCTTGGCTTGGTTTGGTTTGGTTTGGTTTAGTTTGGTTTGGTTTGGTTTGGTTTGGTTTTTATTTCTGTTTTCTTTTGCTTTGCCTTGTAATGGTGTCTTCTCTCTGTCTGTCTGTGTCTCTCTTGCTCTGTCTCTCTCTGTTTCTCTCTGTCTCTCTTTCTGTCTCTTTCTGTCTCTCTGTCTGACTCTCTCTCTCTCTCTCTCTCTCTCTCTCTCTGTCTCTCTCTCTCTGTCTCTCTCTCTTTCTGTGTGTGTGTGTGTGTCTGTGTGTGTGTGTGTGTGTGTGGAGAGAGAGAGAGAGAGAGAGAGAGAGAGAGAGAGAGAGAGAGCTTCAATGAAAGACATTTCAAATGACGTAAATCAATGCTTAATGACTGTACATGTCATTATGCATACCTTTGTTTTCTTCATAATCATTTCTTTGTTCCAAAAGTAGAGAAGCGCAACAAAGGAAGCATGCATGTCCGCACCTACACACACACACATACACACACACGCACACACACACACACACACACACACACACACCACACACACACACACACACACACACACACACACACACACACACACACACACACACACACACACACACACACTACAACTAACAAAACTTAAATCATTTCATTTCAAACATTACATTTTATACCTTGAAAATTAAAATCAATAAAACAGTCCAAGAACAAAAAATAAATGCCCAAGTTGTGTTGAGAATAACTCATTTGTCTGACGGTTTTAGAGTGCTTGTCCTTGTGTGACGCACATCCGTTTATCAGCTTTCTGTCAAGTCCGAGAAAAGATTGCCTGTTTCTTTTGAATTGTTCTTGTCAGTGGAGGTTTACTTCTTCCAGAAAAGTAGTGGATGATGATGGTTTTAGAGTGGGAGAGACGTGATTTTAAACGTGTGTCAGAGAAACTTGTGGTTGTGTGATATACATTTGGTACTTTGCTTTAAGGCGAGAGTCATGTCATATTTTAATCTTATAATTCAAGACATAAATGAAACGTGATCAAGGTTCACGTTGCCATTTCCTCCTGTGTCATCCCCCCCCCCCCCCTTCTTGCAAATATTTCTTTTTCAAATCATTCATGTTGTATCTATACATTTTTGTTTTTGTTTCTTGTTTTCCTTTTTGACTGTTTGATTCAGTTTGGTTTGGTTTGGTTTGGTTTGGTTTGGTTTGGTTTGGTTTGGTTTGGTTTGGTTTGGTTTGGTTTGGTTTGGTTTGGTTTGGTTTGGTTTGGTTTGGTTTGATTTGGTTTGGTTTGGTTTGGTTTGGTTTGGTTTGGTTTGGTTTGGTTTGGTTTGGTTTTTGTTTCTGTTTTAATTTTGTTTTGCCTTGTGATGGTGTCTTCTCTCTCTCTCTCTCTCTCTCTCTCTCTCTCTCTCTCTCTCTCTCTCTCTCTCTCTCTCTCTCTCCTCTTTATGTCTCTCTTGCTCTCTATCTGTGGGTATGTGAGAGAGAGAGAGAGAAAGTGAGAGAGAGAGAGAGAAAGAGAGAGGGAGATTCAGCCAAAGACATTGTGAATGACTTGTAATTAATGCCTGTCCAGTGTATGTCCCATTATCAACACCATTCCTATTTCTGGATATTTATTCCTCTGTTCTAAAAGCAAGCAAGCATACAAACGCGCACCTACAAACACACCAACACACATCACACACCACACACACCACACACACACACACACACACACAACACAACACACACACACACACACACACATACACACACACACACACACACACACACACACACACACACACACACACACACACACACACACACACACAATACAACCAACAAAACTCTAATCAATTTATTTCAAACATTACATTTTATACCTTGAAAATTAAAATCAATAAAACAGTTGATGGCAATAATAAATGCCGAAGTCGTGTTGAGAATAACTCCTTTGTCTGACGGTTTTAGAGTGCTTGTCCTTGTGTGACGCACATCCGTTTATCAGCTTCCTGTCAAGTCCAAGAAAATATTGGCTGTTTCTTTTGAAGTGTTCTTGTCAGCGGAGGTTTACTTCTTCCAGAAAGGTAGTGGTCCATGATGGTTTTACAGTGGGTGAGACGTGATTTTGAACTTGTATATCAGAGAAACTTGTGGTTGTGTGATATATGTTTGATACTTTGCTTTAAGGCGAGAGTCATGTCATATTTTAAACTTATAATTCAAGACATAAATGAAACGTGATCAAGGTTCACGTTGCCATTTCCTCCTGTGTCAATTCCTCTCCCCTTCTTGCAAAATTTCTTTTTCAAATCGTTCATGTCGGATACAGAACGTTTCGTTTTTCTTTTTCGTTTTGTTTTTCATTGTGTGGTCTGCCGACATTTATGTGGTAAACTTCCTAAGCCTGCGCAAACCCCTATGCACTGGCAAAGATGTTGAAGAAAAATATTAAACATATTTCCCACGTATTCGTGACTAAACAGTAAGATTCCAAGGTAAAATATGACACTGTATTTTCACATATTTCACATTGCTAGGTATACAGAATGAAAGAGAATCAACAAAGCATAGCCAAACCGTGTTTGGACTTAAAGAATCGCTTTAGAT
>JAPXFY010000015.1:68455559-68460559 GCA_030674185.1 Monoplex corrugatus
CTCTCTCTTTCGTCTTCTTTCTTCTCTTTTCCATTTTCTTTTTTTGTTTTTGCTCCTTCTCTCTCTTCTCTCTCTCTCTCTCTCTCTCTTCTCTCCTCTCCTCTCTCTCTCTTTCTTTCTTTCTTTCTGTCTTCTTCTTCTATGTTCCTTTCATTTTTTTGTTTTCTCTTCCTCTCTTCTCTCTCTCTCTCTCTCTCTCTCTCTCTCTCTCTCTCTGTCTCTTCTCTTTGTCTCTGTCTGTCTTCTCTTTTCTCTGTCTCTGTCTCTGTCTCTGTCTCTTCTCTTTTTTTTTTTTGATTAAACCAGGGAAATCACGTTAGAAGAGCGGACAGTGTACAGAGTGAAGTTGATTAGAGAAAAGCTGGAGGAGAAAAGACAATGACGAACAATTTTTTGCTGTTGTTTGGACGAAGCAGAAGGGCAGTTTTAGTCTTTTTCGTCTAGTTTTTGTATTTGGTGTCTTTTTCCCGTTTGTGATTTTACGTTTACGCTCGACAATGGCCAGTTAGCCGAAAATGTGCGTCTGTCTTGTCTGTTTGTATTGTATACGCGTTCTGATTCAGTTTTCGTGTTTATTTTGTTGTTGTGGTGTTTTGTTTGTTTGTTTGTTTTTTTGTCTGTTTGTTTGTTTGTTTGTTTGTTTGCTTGTTTGTTTGTTTGTTTGTTTTTGTAGTTCCTGTTTGCTTGAACGCGGGCAATCGCACTTGTTTTGGATTTCAAGATATCCGATCATGAGTTCCTGGCTCTATCAAAGGAAACAACCAGACCCCAGATAAAAAAACATGTGGCCAGACCAAGAGTTGAACCCACACCCCTTCCATTATGAACATACCTCTCTAACAACTGAGCCACCGTGACACCAAAACGGTCAGAAGCGTAACCCAGGAATGTGTCCCCTAAATTCACGACTAGGCAATTCGCCATCAGCAAGTTTCTAACGAGAACAGTTTGAAAACTTGTCTTTTCCAACATGTTCCATCTGTAAAGAAAACAGCGAAAGTCATAAACGACGGAGTCAGCACACATGAACTGTTGATTGCATCTCTGCACGATTAGTATAATCGGGCAAATGCCTGACATGTAGCATCAACATTATAAAAAAAAAATGAAAACGTGCCATGCCCAAGGCAATGGTAATCAGAGAGCATTTATCCAGAGTAAAAAAAAGACATGTCTACAAACAAAACAAAATGTTGTCATCGCCATTTTCATGATTGTTTTTTCTCGGTCAGTTCTGTTTTGAAAGACTGTTATTAGATCCAGCAAAGGGTGAAATGTTACAAAACGTGCACTACGAAATGTAGTCTAACGGGAATTAAAATCTGGGTAAATGGAAACCCATAAATAGTAAAGTGAAATTTCTGTCAACTATTTTCTGATTCCAAAGCCTGTTCGTTCAGAGCTTGATTTCGGTGTCAGTGGATAGAGAACAATTCCAGTTTCGAGGTAGATATATTTTCTATTATTACTTTGGGTCTCCGTTCACGAGACAGTTATGACATCATTATTATGAGGTGTTGTGCATGCAGAATGATCCATGAGGGAAGACAATAAGGCCTAATATCAACTTATCCTCCATGTATTCACAACTGTGCATTAGATCAGTATCAGTATCTTTAATAAAGAAAATAATGAAAATGATCATAATGAAATAATAGTAATAATGATGATGATGACTTCGAAAATGCCAATGATGATGATGATGATGATGATGATGATGATGATAAACTACGACGACGACGACGATATCATCATCATTATCCTCAAAGAAATTTGTTTTAAATCTTGTGAACTTGACCACATTCCAGCCTCTCTCTTTTCAGAAATTTACCAGCAACTCATTCCATCAATCACCTCCATCGTTAATTTTTCTTTGGTCTCAAGAGTCTTCCCTTCTGCTTTCAAAACTGCTCTCATCTGGCCACTTCTCACGAAAACATAATCTCGGTCCCAATGATCTCTAAATATTGTAGACCTGTACTGAATCTCCCATTTCTCTCCAAGCTTCTTGAAAAAATGGTACTAAAACAACTGAATGGGCGTCTCTACTTAAATCATCTCCACCATCCTTATCAGTCTGCTTATCTAGCAAACCACAGTACAGAAATAGCTCTTTTTTACACATAGTCAGTGAACTTCTTGTTCCTGATGCTTGTGAAATTTCTCTCCTAACACTGCTGCCTTCGATAGTACTGACCACTCCATCCTTCTCTCTTGCCTTGAACAAACTTTTGGAATGCATGGTTCTGCTCTTTCTTGGTTCTCCTCGAATCTCTCTGATTGCTTTCAGTCAGTTCTCATCAACGAAAGTCAGTCTGAGCTTGTTCGGCTTTTATTGTGGAGTTCCTCAGGGTTGTGTGTTAAGCCCTGTCCTATTCACCCATCACACTTCACCTCTAGTCAGCATTTTCAGCCAGCATGACGTGAAACATCATTTTACGCAGGTGACTCACAACTTCAGAATAGCACCAACCCTGAAAATATCATTTGCCTTATATATCAGAAGCATCCAGCTGCTACGTTGATATCCAGGACTAGATGACACAAAACAAACTACTGTTAACTGGTAATGAAACTAAAATCATGCTCGTAGGCACCAAAAACAAACTTCCCAAACATCCATGCATTGTGCAGTCGAATGTTGAATGTTTTTCAAGAGCATTTTTCATGTTTGGTTTTTATCTTGATTTCAAAAGACACATTGACACAAACACTCATACAAAAAGAAAGAGAAATAGAAAAATGAATCGTGTAAAATACATTTTTCAAAATATCTGAAGAATAGGACAAAAGAAAGAAAAAGAAAGAGAAAGATGAATAAACTGACAGTCAAATAGAAAGACAGACTGGTAGATGGACAGACAGACAGACAGACTGATAGTTCGACAGACCAACAGGCAGACTGATAGATAGACAGACTGATAGGCAGACTGATATATAGACAGACTGATAGGCAGACTGATAGATAACCAGTGATAGACAGACCGACAAACAGACAGGAGGAAAGATCAATTCATGCTGAACAATCTGGGTCATTGATTAGGATTCACAGTTGACATAGTAATCTGAATACAATCACGACAGACTAGATGAACAAAAAAATTGACCAGCCCTATCTTATTGATACGCCGTTCTTTTCGATACCATCCAGACCCCTTAAACCCCCCCCCCCACCTTTCCCACCCCCCTCCCCACATCCTTATTTACGTCTGTCTCAGGGTCCCCATTTACTCTCATCTGATTTCATTAATTCGATCAGACTGTCAAAAACCTAGACTCAAATTTAACATCTTATTGTTTGACTCTAGTGGTGTGTGTGTGTTTGTGTGTGCGTGTGTGTGTGTGTGTGTGTGTGTGTGTGTGTGTGTGTGTGTGTGTGTGTGTGTGTGTGTGTGTTTGTGTGTGTGTGTGTGTGTTTTGTTTGTTTGTTTGTGTGTGTGTTTGTTTGTGTGTGTGTTTGTGTGTGTTTGTGTGTGTTTGTGTGTTTGTGTTGTTTTGTGTGTGTGTGTTTATGTGTGAGTGAGTGTGTGTGTGTCTGTGTGTGTGTGTGTGTGTGTGTGTTGTGTGTGTGTGTTGTGAGTGTGTGTGTGTGTGTGCGTGTGTTGTGCGTGTGTGTGTGTGTGTGTGTCTGTGTATGTGTGTGTGTGTGTTGTGTGTGTGTGTGTTGTGAGTGTGTGTGTGTGTGTGTGTGTGTGTGTGTGTGTGTGTGTGTGTGTGTGTGTGTGTGTGTGTTGTGCTAGTAGTAGTAGTAACTAGTGGTGGTGGTAGTAGCAGTAGTAATAATAGTAGTAGTAGTAGTGGTATTTGGACAAGACAACGATGACAACAACTATGATAATGATGATGAGAAGGAGGAGGATTTCTTCATCTTTGTCGTCATCATCATCATCTTCATCATCATCATCGTTGTCGTCGTCGTCGTCATCACCACCCACCACCACCAGCAGCAGCATAATAAACTGCACGATTCCAATGTAAACAATATGAAACGATATCTTCACACATTTCATATGATTAACAAACATAACTTTGCAAAAATAATCAACAGAACATAATCAACACGCACGTCTATTTACTGATCACTTTTGCATTAAAGAAAAACATGTGCCTGTGTTCGTTCGATATTTTGCCGTGCCGTGCGCGGAGATGATTGAAATGTTATTTCAAAATAGAAATTAAACGCATTATTCCCCTAGCCATGAACATCGAAAAACAGATACTGGATTTCAACGAAAACGTGCCTGCGAATGCAATTATCCCATTGGACGAAGCAGCAGGGAAATTTCAGTCTTTATCTCCTAACTTTTTTGTATTTGGTGTTTGTTTGTTTGTGATCTTACATTCACGCTTGAGAAAGGCCATTTGGCGGACCTAAAAAAAAAATTGCGCCTGTCTTGTCTGGTTGTACGTGTTCTCCTCCTATTTTCGTGTTTATCTACTTCCATTTTGCTTGAACGCGGGCAGTCACACTTGTTTTAGATTTCAAATACAATTCTGAAAGCCACCTTTTGGCCACGTTTTATTAACCCTTTGACTCTAGCGCTCTGTCCACCCACCAACATCTTGCATTGTCTACCATGCCAGCAAAGCAAAAACTTTACCTTTTGAAGGAAGCTGGTGGAAAGGGTGAGGGAGTCAAAGGGTTGAATATCCTCTTAGCACCATTCTTGATAATTACGAACATTGTGTGAAACGTAGTTGTAGAACAGAAATTTTGGAGAGTAACAATACGCTGCGCGTTTAAAAAAAATTACTTCTTACCCGTGATTTAAAACTTGTTTAAACAGTTTGACTGCGCTTGTTGACGTATGACGTCAAGATTTCACATTTCCTGATGTGTCTTTGACGTATTACGTACGTTAGATAACGTAGTGATTCTGTTTTGGTTCAGCACTGACCAAGCGCGTAGTTGCGAGATTTTAACTGCTCTGACCGGGGTTTTTGTTGTTGTTGTTGTTTGTTTGTTTGTTTTGTTTTTATTTGTTTCTGTTTTTAGTACG
>JAPXFY010000015.1:68475559-68480559 GCA_030674185.1 Monoplex corrugatus
TGTTTGTTTTCTATTTAAAACGACACTGTTTGCTTGTTGTTGTTGTTTTTTTTAAATTTAAAACGACATTGTTTGTTTGTTTTCTATTTAAAACGACACTGTTTGCTTGTTGTTGTTGTTTTTTTTATTTAAAACGACATTGTTTGTTTTCTATTCAAAAAGACATTGTTTGTCTGTTTTCTATTTAAAACGACATTGTTCGTTTGTTTGTTTTCTATTGAAAACGACAGTATTTGTTTGTTAAAATTGTACATAAAAAACATTGTTTGTTTGTTTTCCATTTCTAGTTATTTCTTGTCACAACGGATATATTATGTGAAATTCGGGGCTGCTCTGCACGGAGAAAGCGCTACGCCACAGTACAGCGCCACCCTTTTAATTGTCTATATGCGTATACTTCTGTTTATTTGTGAAAGATGATTTTGTTATAAACTATTGCCAGAGACATTTCCTTTCCTGTTGTGAAATCTATATGTGCGTTAAGTGCATGTTCGTCTTATCTGATAAAAATACTATCACCTAGATCATCACTTAAGATGTAGTGTAAGAGGGGTGGTGTGTGTGTGTGTGTGCGTGTGTGTGTGTGTGTGTGTGTGTGTGTGTGTGTGTGTGTGTGGTGGTCTTTCATTTAATGTCTATTCACTTAAGTGATTTTAGACCAAAAAAAATTCATGAGGAGTGAAGAGTATACTTGGAAATGGTTAATCTTCAGGAAAAAGAAATGAACCAGAAAACAATTGTGCCGAAGACGAGAAGGAACAAAATCACAAGACATTATCATAATTTACAATTAAAACAGTAGAATTGGCTAACCATAACATTGAACATGTGAAATAACGGCGTGTTAAAGATAAGTCGTGTGTGTGTATGTGTGTGTGTGTGTGTGTGTGTGTGTGTGTGTGTGTGTGTGTGTGTGTGCGCGTATGCGTCTGTGTGTGTGTGCGCGCGTGTGTGTGTGTGTGTGCGTGTGTGTCTGTGTGTGTCTCCGCGCATGTATGTTTGTCTGTGTGTTTGTGTGTGTGTGTATGTGAGTGTATGTGTGCATGCACGCGCGCACGCATGTGTCTGTGTGTGTGTAGGTGCGGAATCCACGTCAGGACGGTGATTTGAACACAGATGTTTCGCGTCATGAGCAGATTCTTAACCAATAAGCCACACAGCACAGCCATACATAAATTGAGCAATATCAATGAAGAAGAGTAGCAAGGAAAAGGAAGCGGTGAGGATTCGTGCTCTATTAGATTGACCTGTGTAAAGCTTCACCCAGAGACAGCTCAAAAAATCTTTGCTGGGAGAGACAGACAGAGAGAGGTAGAGAGAGACAGACAGACAAACAGACAGAAATACACAGAGAGGGATGGAGGCAGGGAGTCAGAGAGACAGACAGACAGACAGAAAGGGACAGAGAGACAGAGACAAAGAGACAAAGAGAGAGAGAGACATACGGACGGAGACAGAGACAAAGAGAGAGAGAGAGAGAAGGAGAGAGAGAGAGAGAGAGAGAGAGAGAGAGAGAGAGAGATGGACGGAGATAGAGACGAAGAGAGAGAGGGAGAGAGAGAAAGAGAGACAGACAGACAGACAGACAGACAAACAGACAGACAGACAGACAGACAGACAAACAGACACAGACACAGAGAGAAGAGTAGCAAGGAAAAGGAAGCGGCGAGAATTCGTGCTATTAGATTGACCTGTGTAAAGCTTCACCCAGAGACAGCTCAAAAATCTTTCGCTGGGAGAGACAGACAGAGAGAGATAGCGAGATACAGACAGACAAACAGACAGAAATGCACAGAGAGGGATGGAGGCAGGGAGTCAGAGAGAGAGACAGACAGATAGACAGATAGACAGACAGATAGACAGAAAGAGACAGAGACAGAGATAAAGAGACAAAGAGAGAGAGAGAGACATACGGATGGAGACAGAGACAAAGAGAGAGAGAGAGAGATGGACGGAGATAGAGACAAAGAGAGAAAGAGAGACAGACAGACAGACAGACAAACAGACACAGACAGAGAGAGAGAGAGAGAGAGAGATATTGTGAGAGAGACAGAGAAAGAAAGACAGAGACAGACAGACATATAGACAACCAGGCATACACACATACACACGCACAGAATAGACACAGAAAGTTTGATCAAGCATGCTTAAAATGCAGTGCAATCGCGCAAAAAGTACGAAATGGAATGCTCCTTGAAGGCCGAAGATATGATGCAGTTCAAAGGCAGAGTGCGATTGATCATATTGTACATTAAAATTACATGACACATAAAACAGCTTCGTGGGAGACCTTTGAGAAAGATGAATTCTGCAAAAACACTCAGACGGGTGTGGTAGGCAAGTGGGTGAACATCGAACCTCCCATTGGGAGGCCCTGGGTTCGATCCCCCTTGACATATTCCTTTTTCAGTTTCAGTTTTAGTTTCTCAAGATGACATTTCCGCGCTAGGACTGAATTCGATGTGCACTAACATCGCAAGTGCTATGTGTGTGGTGATCATAGCACAAGGCTTAAGCCTGCACATAAAGCCATGACCTGGCCAGGTTCTGAGGTCCTACCTATCCTATAATTTGGCTAGTCTACTTTTTTTGTTGTTGTTAGTATTGTATAAGTCTATCGTAGGAACAGTTTTGGTTACTTGTAGATGGCATGTGTACCTATGTGTCTTATCTTCAAAGAAAAGAACAGATATCACCTGTCTCACCTGTCGGCGTCACCGGGTTCAGTATTGGCCGTTGTGTATCTCCCTCCAGGCGGCTTTGTCTTGACTTTTTGTGGACAAGTTCTTGAATATTTAGGCCACTGATGTTGGTTATGTTCTCGATGTATGAGATTGGAAGTCTGCCTTTCTTCCTTTTTGTCACTGTTTTTCCTTGATAGATGGTTGCCATGAGGTCCGTGTTCTTGCTGCGTGACACATGGCCGCGGTATTTTAGTCTTCTCTTGTTGATGTCTGCTAGTAGTTTTCTGGTGTTATCAAGTTCTTCCAGGACATTTTCATTAATTCTTATATCTGTCCATTTGACACGTAGTAGTCTCCGATAAAACCACATCTCTGCTGCCTCAATTCTTCTGCAATCAGTTTTTCTCAGAATCCAGGCTTCGCAGCCATAAATCATGACTGGCCAGATCAATCATTTTAAAAGTCAGCCATTTGGTATGCCTCTGTCTTTACAGATGTTGAGTTGGAGCAATTTTTTGCTTTGCCATTCCAATTCATATTTTGATGTCTTTGGAGCAGGTTCCATCATCAGTTTTTACAGAACCAAGATATTTGAAATTCTTAACATTTTCCAAAGGAACTTAGGTTACTTAAGATGTCATGATTATTTTCAGTAAAAGAACAGATACATGAAGTAAATAGATAAATGAATAATTGACAGTCCAAATCACAACACAGTTAGCCACCCAGTATTAACTCTTTTTGCCTCTGCTTGGTGGGAAATGAGTGGAGATTTTTTTATTCCGATCTCCAGGGCCATCATGTGTGCAGACCTGTTTCAGTTTCAGTTTCAGTTTCAGTTTCAGTTTCTCAAGACGACGTCGCCGCGCTAGGAACGAATTTCATATGCACTAACGTCACAGGTGCCGTGTGTATGGTGATCATGGCTCAAGCCTTAAGCCTGCACATAAACCCATGAGCTAGCCAGGTCCTGAGGCCCTACCTATGTTTTATACTGGTATTTTATCAGCCTACTTCTGGAATAATCTTGGTTACATGTAAATGACATGTGTATGTGAGTATCTTACCTTCAAAAAAGAAACATACATATATAAAGTGAATAAATAAGTAATTAAAGGTCTGAATCACAATACAACTAGCTATTCTGTATGAACTCGTTGCACATGACAGCCCTCCCCCCCCCCCTCCCGTTCAATGCCTAAATGCTCAGCTGTCTACCAACTAGATGAAGACAATCTTTTCTTGATCATAGATAGGTATGTAAGTAAGTGAGTAAGTAAGTAAGTAAGCAAGTAAGTAAGTAAGTAAGTGAATAAGTGATTGATTGATTGAGTGAGTGAGTGAGTGAGTGAGTGAGTGAGTGAGTGAGTAAGTAAATAAGAAGTGAGTAAGTAGGTGAATAAATAAATACAACAAAATGAGTATGTAGATAAATAAACAGGTAAGAGATGAAAATAACAAATAACAATAAATACATGCATATACCCACATGTTCGCACACAAACTTACATGCATACATTCATACATACACACCCATATCGGCACAGCACGATGGCCGACAACAACAGCTACAACAGCAGCAACAACAACAACACCAGCACAGAGGAAACACACATTATATACGTATCATGACAAACTTGCAGACTTGTCAGCGTCTAAGCCCCTATGTGCACATATTCCGCACGCAGAGTATCAAATACGCACGTTAAAGATCCTCTAAGTCAGGTCAATGGCTGGCTTATAGAAACATGAAGTCAACCAGTATGCACCGTCAACAAAGACGGGCTATGCAGACTCTGCGGCAATGTACCACCTGCGCAGTGTAAGCGAGACAACTGCATTGATAGATGTACTTAATTTTTTGTTGTTGTCCTGTTGAAGTTTTGTACCAGAAAAAAAACACGAAAGAAGAATACGAACGCGTGTTTAATACAACAAGACAAGACAGGCGCAAATTTTCGGCCAACTGGCCTTTGTCAAGCGTAAGATTGCGAACAAACAAACACCAGATATAAAAATTATGAGAAAAGACTGAAACTTCCCTGCTGCTGTGTCCAATGTGAGAAAAGTGCTTTTTTGTATATGATGCTTGTTTGTAATTTTACGCTTGACAAAGGCCAGTTGGCCGACATTTTGCTCCTGTCTTGTCTTGTTGTATTACATACGCGTTCGTATTCTTCTTTCGTGTTTTTTCTGGTTTATGTTTGCTTGAACGCGGGTTATAACCCTGATATGGCTCTCTTGCTGTTGGCTGGGCTTTGAACAACAATAACAATAACATAACCAGCGAAACAACTTGCTCACGCGAACCCAACA
>JAPXFY010000015.1:68493059-68500559 GCA_030674185.1 Monoplex corrugatus
TGTGTGCGTGTGTGTATGTGTGTGTGTGAGAGAGAGAGAAAGAGAGAGAGAGAGAGAGAGTGTGTGTGTGTGTGTGTGTGTGTGTGTGTGTGTGTGTGTGTGTGTATGTGTGTGTGTTTGTGTGTGTGTGTTTGTGTTGTACAGATTTTGGGCATGAAACAATACGTTTCGCCTCGTGGTCATGATGTTACGTGAGATCAAGCACATGGCAAAAATTCACCAGTTAGCAGATACACTGTCGTTTTAAACGCCTGACAGACACCATACCCAAGTGGGTAAAACGTCTGACGTCCATTTGGAATGTCTGCGTTCGATCCTGTCTGGGTATCTCTCGTGTGGTTGGTAAATGGTCGAGTATGTTTTTTTGTTTTGTTTTGTTTTGTTTAATTTGTTTTTTTTTCAATGTCCGAGGCTAACTTGTCTAACCCCTTTTTGTGTGCATGTACACATTTACAACATATGTACGTTAAGTATCCTATAAGCCTTGCCATTATCCAGTTACCAACTGAAGAAGGAAAATACCTAGCATGTACACCCACCAAGGATGGAATACCACAGACTACGCAGCAACATATGTCTACACATCATCATCATCATCATCAGGTGCCCTGTCGCATGTAGCGTTGGCGATCATGGACTTCCATCTGTCTCTATCTCTTGTTGCCCCTAGCATCTCCACCACCCTCCCTGTCCCCAGCCACTCTGCAAGTCCGTCCAGCATTTTCTCCCTGGGTCTACCTGGTGCTCTCTTTCCCTCCAGCCTTCCCGTTGTGACCAGGTGCTCCAAATCTCCCTCCCTCATAAAATTTCCTATAAATGTTGTCTGTCTTTTCCTAATCTGCCTTATGAGTAATCTACTTGTGTCTGCCTCCATCAAGACTGTCTCGTTTGTTTTCTTTGCTGTCCATGGAACTCTCAACATTCTTCTTAGAAACCACATCTCGGCTGCCTCAATTTTGCTCTGGCTTTGCTTGCTGACTGTCCACGCCTCACATCCGTAAAACAGTATTGGTTCTATATAACATTCAAGGACTCTCTTCCTGATCTTGATTGATATGCATTTGTTGGTAAGAATGCTTGTCATCTTCTTGAATGCTGTTTTGGCTTAGCCGATTCTGCCGGCTATTTCCGATGTGCATCTGCCGTCTGATGAAATGACCGTCCCCAGGTATCTGAACTTATTAACCTGTGTCAAGGTTGTGCCATTTGCTGTTATTTTGCATGAGGGGGTTTCATGTTTTTTACTGATCACCACGACTTCAGTCTTCCTGCTGTTTAGTTCCAACCCCTTACCTTTGCTTTCTGTTTCTAGTATATTCACAAGGTTTTGTAGGTCCCTTTCACTTTCCGCAATTAGCATGGTGTCATTTGCGTATCGAATGTTGTTTATCATTTTCCCTCCAACCTTTAATCCAGGGTCTTCTTCTAGGTTTCTCATGATGTTTTCGCTGTATAGTGAAAACAGATCTGTTGACAAAAAACAACCCTGTCTGACTCCTCTTTTGATGTTGTGGTATGAGCTTATATTGTTTTCTATTCTCATTGCAGCTGTGTGTTCCCAGTACATATTCCTGATTATTCGTAGATCTTTTCCATCAACATTGAATCTCTCCAGTTGGTTGATCAATTCTTCATGTCGTACCCGATCGAAAGCCTTGGTATAGTCAACAAAGCATAAATACAAATCCTTATTCATCTCAATTGACCTCTCTATGATAGTTCTTAGGATGTATGTGGCATTAATAGTACCCTTCCCTTCCACAAATCCACACTGCTCTTCCGCTATTTCTCTTTTGATTCTATTCCTTGTCCTCATCATGAATATTCTTAACAGGATTTTTGTTACATGACTCATCAAACTGATTGTGCGATGGAGTTCGCATTCTATAGCCCCTGTCTTCTTTGGAAGTGCAATGAAAATTGATTTTGACAAATCTTTGGGGATTTTTCCTGTGTCATAAATTTCATTTAGGAGGACTGTTATTTTTTCTATGCCAAATTCCTCCAGGATTTCAATCATCTCTGTAGTAATGTTGTCTGGTCCTGGGGCTTCTCTAACTTCTTCTTTAATTATGGGTGGTCCTTCAAAGTTCTTTTTTATAATGTGTTCTTCGTATCTGTCATCCTCACAAAGGTCTTTAATGTACTCTCCCCATCTGTCCGATCCAGTATTTTGTCTTTTTCCATGATAAATGTGCCATCTTTCAATTTTAAGCAACCAGTTGATGTGCACGTATTTTTTCCTGTGGACAATTTCTTCAATTCGCCTGAGGATCCATTTTGTGTCGGTCTTCTATCTCTTTGCATTTTGTGTTCAGCCAAGCTTCCTTAGCTTCATTGCACCTATACCTGATTTCTTTGTTATCTTCCTGTATATCTCCTCGTTTCTCTTTGCCCTCCTCCTTTCCTCCATCAAGCCCAAAATTTCTTTTGTTATCCAGCTTTTTTGCTTTTCTATCTGCCTTAGGGATTTCTTCACAAGCTTCTTTTATCGAATTTCTCAACTTTGTCCATTGTTCCTCACTGTTGAAGTCTCGTGTTCCTGTTGAACCTTCTAAGAATAGGTCTGTGGTGAAATGCCACTCTAACCAATCTTGTAATGCCACTCAAGTAATCCAGAACTTGAGCTGTCTATTTTTTGGTGTCTAATGTGCTTGCTGACTCTTCAAAAATATGAGAGAAAAAACAAAAGAAGAATAACCGCAGGTAAGATGAAGACTGCAATGATACCTAAAAAAAGAAATATATTGTACTCGCCTTAGGACTTGAAGAATAGTACTCACACTAACGTAGATGTAGACGAAATATCATCCGGTTTGAACCCCTGGGTCTTCAACGGGTAGAAAAACAACACACTCATATATATAGTACAAGACAGAAACAATCTTTAAATCTTTGTTTGTATGTAAATTGTGATGTATGATATGCGAATAGTTTATAATTTGTGAGGTAATTTTGAGTCAAGGTATTAATGCTGTAATACTGAAGTTATAATGTTTTTCCTGTATATGGATTAGAATTTTTCTGTTTTTATCTTCATTCAAAATATTGATTAGAATTTTATGTACAACTATTGCATGCATAAACACACACACACACACGCATGTAAAACATAGCACACGCACACACTCACACACTCACACACACACACACACACACACACACTCACACACACACACACACACACATTCTTACAAACACACACGCGCACAGCAACGCACACGCACGCACACACACACGTACACACACACACACACGTACGCAAGCACACACACGCAACAATATATAAACACAGTATGCCTCTTTATTCATATGAAAAATCTGTTAATCTTTCTTCATTACATAAGTCAGTGTTTAAATTTTAATATTCTGTGGTTTCTTATGTGTCTTCTTACTTGTATAGCTTTAATGTTTGTTGTTATCTTATTGTGTATGTAATTGTGAACATTTTTTATCACCTTTTGCCTTTCTTGCGAAATGTAAAGCGCTGGTGAGCATGTTTTTATATGGAATATGCGCTATACAAATAAACATTATTATTATTATTATTAATACTCAGTTAACAGACCTTACAACAGGATGCGATGGGAATGCAAGGGAGATAATGCATATGGCGAAAGGGAGATAACATATAGAGAAGAAAGCTAGCTTGTTCTTGCCTGTAGTAGACTGCGCGCAAGGTTAGTACGTGTTTGTGTGTGGGACAAATTGAAAGGGATGCGTGTTTTTAAAGGTTCGGAACATATGTACTTTGAACGGGAGTTCTTTTGCTTCTTCTTCTCCATGAACTCCATAAAGAATCACTGTAACACCACACCGAAAAAAAAAAAAAAACAACTTTTCACCAGACTCCTCCAGTTATGCTGGTTGTGGGCCAAAGCTTGCACCCGATCAAATGTTGGTGTTGCTGTTGTTTGATTCACACCCTAGACTCGACTGACAGTCCTGTGTTACATGGTTACCAGTGGCACGGAACAATCTCTGATCTGATTCATAAACAGGGGTTACAGGGTTAGAAAACAAAAAGGAGGAAGTAAATTAATGAAACGAAAAGAGGGTACAGAGAGAGAGAGCGAGAGAGATAGAGGGGGAGACAGAGAGAGAAAGGGAAGAGAGAGAGAGAATAGAGATGAAAAAAGCCATAGACAGTGAGACAGAGGAAAGGAATGAGAGAAAGAGGGTTAGAGAGGGAGAAAGAGAGAAATACTGATGTATATATATATAAATATATATATATATAATATATATATATATATATATATATATATATATAGAGAGAGAGAGAGAGAGAGAGAGAGAGAGAGAGAGAGAGAGAGAGAGAGAGAGAGAGAAATTAAACAGTACACAAACATCATCTCCACAACAACTGTGTGTCTTGTTATTAGATGTTCGTTATGACGTCTTAAACCTCATTTCCTCAATACAACTGACGCATGACAATATAACCCTAACAAAACACAGGCGAGCAACAACAACAACTAAAAAAAAACCGTAGGTCTCTCCAAGGTGAGCTGCACATTGCATTGCGTTAGGTCTTCAGCATTCAGTCCCTCAGAGTGGCAGAATGGTTCAGACATTCGTTTGCCAGTAACTAAACTCAAATTTCCAGGGTTCGCTCCCCGTAGAGGCGTCGATTTTTCTCTTCAGTTTGACTGGAAAATCGAACTCATCGTCTGGTCCTTCGGAAGGGGAAGAAAAACGAGTGGGACCCGTGTGCCTTCTGGCTGCGCACGCTAAAGATCCCACGACAGTTGAAAATCGTATAGAGCAGGGCATCGCCCAGCTGCCTTGATATAAAAAGCATTAGAGAGACAGGCTGATTTCCTAGGCCCCACCCACCCTTTGCAGACCAATTAGACTTCTTGCCTTTCTGAAGTCTTGGTAAAAAATAGTAAATATGAATATGAATTTGAAGCGAGGGAGAGGGGATGGGCGCCGCCCTCGTGGTGTTGACCCAGGGAAAAGTTGAGGTCTCTGTCACCTTACTCCCCTACGACCCCAGGGTTATGGAACTATCTAGTCAGAACATCAGGACCTGGCCAGCTCGTGGGTTTATGTGCAGGCTTGTGCCGTAATCATTCTGGATTTTCTCCATGACATAGCACCTATGACGTAAGTGAATATGGAATTCACTCCGAGTGCGGAGACGTCATCTTGGGAAATTGAAACTGAAACTGAAGCTGTATTCGTCTCCTTGCCCTGTGTCTCATTTTCTCTTTCCCTATTTTATGTCTAACATTTATAACTCCCTTGGGTTACATATACATGTTTCAAGCGTTCAGTCCCTCTCTTTCAGTCTCTTTGCCCCCCCTAGTGCTTCTTTTTCTCCTTCTGTTCATCTATTTCCCCAACTCTACAAATTTGTGGGTTAATCCAAAACAAGTGTGAATGCCTGCGTTCAAGTAAACAGGAACAACAACAACAAAAACACACAAAAAACACGAAAGAAGAATACGAACGCGTATTTACTACAACAAGACAAGACAGGCGCAAATTTTCGGCCAACTGGCCTTTGTCAAGCGTAAGATTACAAACAAATAAACACTAGATACAAAAATTTTGTGAAAAAGACTGAAACTTCCCTGCTGCTGTGTTGATTCCTTTTCTCGCATTGAAGACAGCAGCAGGGAAGTTTCAGTCTTTTACTCAAACTTTTTGTATCTGGTGTTTGTTTGTTTGTAATCTTACGCTTGACAAAGGCCAGCTGGCCGAAAATTTGCTCCTGTGTTGTTTTGTTGTATTAAATTCGCGTTCGTATTCTTCTTTCGTGTTTTGTTTGTGGGTTAATGTTCCGATGTTTAACAGATACTATAACCCCCGAATGGGACGTGGAGGATATATATGAAAATAGATGAAAACAGTCTTGATGGAGGCAGACACAAGTAGATCACTCATAAGGAAGATTAGGAAAAGACAGGCAACATTTATAGGCCATTTTATGAGGAAGGGGGATTTGGAGCACCTGGTCACAACGGGAAAGCTGGAGGAAAAGAGAGCACCGGGTAGACCTAGGGAGAAAATGCTGGACGGACTTGCGGGGTGGCTGGGGACGAGGAGGGTGGAGGAAATGCTAGGGGCAACGAGAGATAGAGACAGATGGAGGTCCATGATCGCCGACGCCATGCGGCAGGGCACCTGATGATGATGATGAGATGAAAACACACGGGATTAATATATAAAATGAAACAGATACATGCACATTTTTTGTTTTTTGTTTTGTTGATTTTGGTTATTGTTGTTTTTTGTTTGTTTGTTTATTTGTTTGTTTGTTGTTTGTTTGTTTGTTTTTTGTTTGTTTGTTACTCTACAACCGTATGGGTTAAAGTTCCAATGTTTAATAGACCCTTAAACCCGAATTGGGGCATGGAGGTTGATAGCAAATGGATGAAAACCCAACGGTATTAATAAATAACACGAAGCAGATGCATGTAAGCTTTTTTTCTGGGAGGGGGTGGGTTGTTTGTTTGTTTATTTGTTTGTTTTTGTTTTGTTTGTTTTGTTTTTTGACAGTGGTCCAGAACTGGGTTGTAGGGATGTTGCCAGTGATGCATTGGTTATGCTTGCATAACATCTATTGGTTATGTTTGTGTAATATTTAATCTCTCCTTTCTTATAATAGTACTTACCCTTTTTCCCACCCCCATCTCTTTTTCTTTTTTATTAAGTTTGCATCCTCTCTTTGAAATATACACAGTCTGAAACTTACAACAACAATAACAAAAAAGAAACAAAAAAGAAAGAAGAAAACAAACAGAAAAAAAAAACGCTTTCCTCTTTCTGTCCCACACTCACACCATACACACACCCCACCGCAGTCAAGCAGTTACAATTTCTTAAGATGAGTCTCCGCGCTCGGAATGAATTCCATACGCACTATCGTCACAGGTGTCATGTGATGGACAAAATCAAGAATGATCACGGCACAAGCCTTAAGCCTGCACGTAAACCCATGAGCTGGCCAGGTCTTAAGGTCCTACCTGATAGTTCCATAACACGTGGTCGTAGAGGAGTGAGATGGCAGAGACCTCAACTTTTCCATGGCCAGCACCACGAGGGTAGTGCCCATCCCCTCTCCCTTGCTTCAATATCATATTCATATTCACATTTTTTTTTACTCAGATTTCGGACAGGCAAGAAGGTTAATTGCTTTTCGAGGGGTGGAACCTGGGAAATCAACCTATTTCTCCAATGTTTTATACACATGTAGCCAGGCAATGCCCTGCTCTTCATGATTCTCAACTCCCGTGGAATCTTTACCGTGCGCAGCTAGAAGGCACACGGTTCCGACACTTTTTTGTGCCCCCTTCCAGAGGACTGGACTTCGGTTCGATTTTCCGGTAAAACTGAGGAGAAAATTCCAGGCCTTTACGGGGAGCGAACCCTGGAACCTTGAGTTTGGTTACTGGAAGGCGAATGTCTGAACCATTCTGCCACTCTTCTCCCTTGATGCAGATAGTAGTTCTACATGTAATTTTCAAAGAAACCGGTTTTTTCAAATCA
>JAPXFY010000015.1:68510559-68533059 GCA_030674185.1 Monoplex corrugatus
GGGGAAACACCGAGGAGGTCAAGATCATTCGTAACATCAGCTTTCATGAGAGTCAGGGTTCTGCTTTGTCCACGTCGAAGGTTGACACGGTCGCTGAGGCTGGCAGACAATATGTCACCCAGGGGAGTGGGACACCTTGTCTGCATTCGAAGGCTGTGCCCGATCAGTCTCAGTCGGCGTCTTCGAAGCATCTTGCTCGAGGGTGAGAGCTTAGTCCGAGAGAGGAGCGCCTTGGTGATTTTCTCTGGCCAGTAGATGCCGAGTGCCGAGTGCCGAGCGGATCATACGCCGATGAGAAAAGTCGATCAACTTCGAGAGAGTTTCGGTCAGAGGTATGGACTCGAGACCGTAGCATACGATGCTCTCTACTGCTGCCTTGAAAAGTCTAATCTTGATTTGGTCATCGGCCTTCGAGCTGAAAATCGGCTTCAATTTGTTCATCGCTGCCCATGCTTAGGCGAATCGTTCGTCTACCACTGAAGTTGGAGACGAGGTGTCAATTCCGAGGTAACTGAACTGCTCGCATGTCTGAACCACCTCGCCGGACTGGAAAAAGATTCGACGGGGAATCGTGTCGTGGCCGACGTGCATGACTTTCGTTTTGCTGTGGTTGATTTTGAGACCAACAGCTGACGCATTCCTTTCGAGATTTTGAAGAACTCTCTCTACAGTGTCGGCCGATTCGCGGGCCAGAGCGATATTGTCGGCGTAAGCCAAGGCGCTGATCTTTATTGCTGGATGTCGAGAGCTCCGTCTCTCTATCAGGGTGAAACCATCATTGTCGTGCAACGTCTTTCGAAAGACGTGATCCAGAACAGTGATAAATAGATATGGAGACAGCGTGTCACCTTGGAGGACTCCAGATGTAGTGACGAAGAGGTCTGTGTTGCCGTGATTGGTCCAAACAGAGGTTGATGTGTCGGTGTAAAGTTGCATCACGTCTGCCGTAACGTCACTGGGTAATCCGTACAGCGAGAGGATTTCCGGTATAGAGCTTCGGTCGAGCGAGTCGAATGCTTTCTTGAAATCAACAAAAACAATCGACACTGTTCGTTTCGTCGTACGGCACATGTCCCAGTATGCACCTCAGAGCCATTGCGTGCTCTGAAGTCGATTTTCCCGCTCTGAAGCCACTTTGCAAGGGTAGCAGTTGAGGTTCAATTACTGATTTTATCCGCTTGAGAAGAACCTTGTTCATTAGTTTTGCGAGAGCGCACGTCTTCGAAATACCACGCTGATTGTCTAGTGACTTTGCAGTTCCTTTCTTCGGAATCGAAACAATCATGCTTTGTTTCCACACACTTGGCACCATGTTTCCAGCGTCACTGATCTTCGAGTGGTTGTTGAGAAAGTCCACGACATAGTTTTCAAGTTCTGCGAGTTTCAAAATTCGGTTAGGTATACCGTCAGGCCCTGGGGCTGTGTCGCGCCGCGTCGTCATCAGACCTGCACGTATTTCTGCAATCGAGAAAGGTTCTGATTGTGCGTTGTTCCGCACTACGTCACTGTCGGTGGAAGTCGTGACAAAACTGTGGTCGTTCTTCGCGTTGAGAATACGACTGTAGTGGTCTTTGAGTTTTGACTTCCTGTCTTCGATCGATTTAGCGGCTAAGCAATTCAATGGTTCGGGTTTTCTCCCACAGAACAGGTTCATGAC
Source organism: Monoplex corrugatus (assembly GCA_030674185.1). NCBI lineage: Eukaryota > Metazoa > Mollusca > Gastropoda > Littorinimorpha > Ranellidae > Monoplex > Monoplex corrugatus. The sequence continues at coordinate 68,512,217 of JAPXFY010000015.1, forward strand.
CCTCCATGCGGCTGATGGTCGGCATTCGAAGGCCTGACGATTGATTTCACTTATCATATCTTCGGCGAAGGCCTTTGCCCTGACACCATGAGCTGTCTCAAGTTTATCGAGTGCTGTCCGGAATTCGTTGCTGTATTCACCAAATCGATCACGGTTACTTTGGACATTTCTCCTAGCGGCGTTGAGCATAGGGTCGTCAAGCCAGCACGAGGATCTCACAATTCTTTTCTTGGGAGACATCTCGATGTAGAGTCGTCAATGGCTTCAGTGAAACTCATGTCCTTGAGTCTTTGATTGTTGTAATTGCTAATGAACAGAGATCGAATTTCAGTATCGTCCAAAGCCTTCCAATCGGCAGCCGGAGGAAGTCGTTTCTTTCTGCGCCACTTTAGATTGACATCAAGTAGCAACAGGTGGTGGTCAGATACGACGATTGATGGTCGGATGTTGGTCACTTTGACCAGAGACGTTCGGAAGCGGTGTGGACAGAAAATCCAATCGAGACGCGTTACTCAGATTGTTGGGCCCATGAAACGTAGGTAGTTTTCGGAGCTTCTGCCTCATGTATCCATTTGCTGCTATGAGGTCATGGTTGTTGATCCAACTCTGGAGAAATGGTGTGTTTACGTTCGGGTGCCCACATCGGTTCTTGACCTGTGACCGTCAGGTTGGAGAGTTGCGTTGAAGTCACCGCTACCGCAGATGTAACTGAAATCGCGAGATGGGATTGATGACATGGCGAGTGTCAATTCGTCGTAGAATTTCTCAATCTCTTCAGTCGAGGAAACTGCTGTCGGGGCATAGACACACATCACATGAAGTTTTCTTTGGCCGATATCAAAGACGACTTTACCAAGACGGGCAGAGTAGAAATTGTGATCGATCAGCCAATTTGTCGAACGTGGAGAGAGCAGAAAGCCAATACCTCCGACACCCGGATGAGACGTGTTGTTAAGTAGGAGCCGCCATCCTGTGGGGAGTTGGAGATCGTTAATTACGACTGATGGTCGACGATGCTCTTGTATGGCTAAAATATCGACTGCGAGCTTCGAGGAGAGTTGCAGCATTTCATGGACACGGTGTTTGGAATTCAGAGTACGTGCGTTGAACGATGCAATTTTCACACTAGATTGTTGAGTGCGGGGGTTAGACAAACTTTGGTTGGCAGCCAACAGTTCAGTTTTTTGGAGTTGATTTTCAAGTGCTTTGGCGATTCGATGTTTTCGACGCCTTTCGCGCATAGCACGTACACTTCTCTTGCCACGATTGGTGGTACATCCAGATAGATAGATAAAAAGATAGACAAATAGCTAGCTAGATGGATAGATAGATAGATAGATAGATAGATAGACAGATAGATAGATAGATAGATAGATAGATAGATAGATAGATAGATAGATAGAGAGATACAGAGATAGATAGATAGAGACAGAGATAGATAGATAGTTAGATAGATCGATAGATAGATAGATAAATACAGAGATAGATAGATAGATAGATAAATAAATAGATAGATAGATAGATAGATAGACAGACAGACAGATAGATAGATAGTAATAGATAGATAGATAGATAGATAGATAGATAGATAGATAGATAGATAGATAGATAGACAGATGTATATATGTACAAGCGCAGAGAATCAAAAATACACGATAAGGATCCTGTAAGTCATTCAATGGTTTATAGAAACACAAAAACAACCAGCATCCACACCTTCGAAATACATACGCGCGCAGTGAATCAAGAATGCACAGTAAATCCTGAATCCCCCTTTTTCTCTCCCCCCCCCCCCCCCCACCCCCAGTGCTTTGTTATTTCGGGATGATTGGTGGTGAAAGGACTAAATAGGGAAAAATCGAATAAAATATACATAATCTATAAAATTGCATATTGTGCAGTCTGTGGGACACAAAGACTGATTAACTTATCAAAAAGTTCCGTGGACTCCGGCAAAAGGGGAAAGAGTGATGGCATTACAATAATTTACGCCATGTAGAATGGACGAAATTGTACAGTGTGTTGGTTTTGTTTTTGTTATTTTCCTGGTTTTTGTTGTATTTATTGATACAGGGAAACATATATACATTTTGTCATACACATATTCCTGTAATAAATGGCAAATAATCCACGAAGAATCTATTTTCAATATTAGTGGTAAACATAGGCCTACTGATGAGATTAATGTTTTCGTCCTAATCACATCTAAGCTCACAAAAATATTATGATGAAATAATCAGAATTGTAGGTGGCTACAATTTTGGCAATATGTATGTTTAAATCATGTAATACGTAAATAAATAACTGCTGTCTGTCTGAATGTTCCTTTATCATAGTGAAGAACTACATAATAAGTAAGGACGAAAACCTTCTGAGGATGGATGGGTGGAGTTTGTAGGAAAAAAGGGGAGGAATTAGCAAAAAGGATTGTGATTTCTGTTTTTTAACTATTTTTTTTTTTCGATGAAATTGTACGCTCATCGTTTAAATAACCACGATGATTCATTATAATAGTGTACATATTTATAATGACGTATTCTGTCATGTTAGATGATACGTGTTGTGCAGTTGTCATAGAAGGAAGTTCACGAGAAAGACATGAATGAGCGTGAGAATGAATGTTTCAACTGTGGGTCAGTTGATATGCCGGAAGAGTTATGGAAAATGGAAGCACGACATTTGAATCCGATGCATGTTTTTGTTATGGTTTTTTGTTTATTATTAGCGTTCATAAAAAGGTATGATTTGTGTATCACTGTTTGTGAGTTGATGATAACTTTAGTGTATATAATCCACTTGTTCTTTATGTATCTTGGAGTTACAGACAAACAATTACTCCTGGAGAAGAGAGCTATCACATATGATCAAATAAGAAAATGACCAACAAAATGTCATTTGCTTCTATGAATTGCAGAGGATTGGGTAATCTACAAAAGAGAAGAGATGTTTTTCACTATTTGAAACAAAAACCACATTCAGTCTACTTGATACAAGACACTCACTTTGACCCCAAACTTGAGAAGTATTATATGGTGGAATGGGGGTATACTGCGTATTTTTCTTCTTATAATACACATTCAAGAGGGGTAGCAATACTTTTTAACAACAACTTTGAGTTCAAAGTTAAAATTGTGTATAAACACCCTGAAGGAAATTTTCTGATGGTACACATATATACAATGAGCAAGGATATTTTATTAGTTAATGTCTATGGACCAAACAAAGATAGCCCAGATTTTTACACACATATCAATGGAAATATAAAGGAAATGAAAATATGTAATGTACTATTTGCTGGTGACTGGAATCTAGTTCTGGATCCAAGTATAGACTACTGTAAATATAAACACAAGAACAATATGAAGGCTTAAGAACAAGTGGAAGTCATCATTGAAGATCACTGCCTAGTAGATGTATGGAGAGAACTAAATCCTCAACTTCGGCGTTTTACATGGAGAAGACTTAACCCATTCCAACAGGGTCGTTTAGATTTCTACCTTGTATCAGAAAGCTTATGCAATGTTATTAAAGATGCTGATATCTTGCCAGGGTACAGAACCGACATTCACTGATAAGCTTGGAGATAGAAATAGGCGATGGTGGCCAAAAAAGTACCTTCTGGAAATTCAATAGTTTTCTTTTGAATGATTCCCAGTATGTCAAAGAAATAAATGAGCTTATTGAAAAAATCATTGCACAATATGCAGTGCTTCCATATGCAAGAGATAACTTACCGAATATCCCAACTGAAGATATACATTTTACAATTACTGACCAGTTGTTTTTGGATGTATTACTCATGGAAATTCGCAGTAAAACAATTGCATACTCTACCATGAAAAAGAAACAAAACCGGGAACTTGAAAACACCCTAGAAAATGATAAAAATATCTGGAAGCAAAGTCACATAAACATGAAGAGGATCTCATCAGTCTACACACTAAAAATGAGCAGTTGGTTGAATTGAGAAGTAAAAAAATGGAAGGTGTATTACTACGCTCCCGAGCTAGATGTGTTGGTGAAGGGGAAAAGATTACAAAATATTTCTGTGGAATGGAGAAAAGAAACTATGTTAGTAAACAAATGACAAAAATAGTGGGGGGAAATGGACTTACTATTAGGAAAACTTTTGATATTTTGAACGAAACAAAATGTTTTTATGAAACATTATACAAACAAAGAGAAACAGACGACTGTAACATTACTGAGATTGTTGACAACTTACCAACACTGTCAGCAGAGGAAGCTACTGATCTTGAAGGAGAAATATCTCTCGATGAAGCGACATATGTTTTAAATAAAATGAAAAATGATAGAAGTCCAGGATCTGACGGTTTTACAGGAGAGTTTTTTAAAGTCTTCTGGAAGAAACGCATAGGAGAGTTAACTGTGCGAGCTCTAAATGATGGTTTCCATAAAAGAAGGCATTATTATTTGTATACCCAAAGGAGATAAACCAAGAGAATACTTGAGAAATTGGAGACCCATATCTTTATTAAACGTTGTTTACAAAATTGCGACTGCGTGCATTTCTGAAAGAATTAAAAGGGTACTACCAAAATTGATAAATGAAGATCAGTCTGGATTTATGGCTAATAGATACATTGGAAGCAATACTAGACTTGTCTATGATTTGATAAACTATTGTAATTTAAACAAAATTCCTGGATTGTTATTATGTATCGACTTTGAAAAAGCTTTTGATTCTCTTGATTGGAATTTTATGCACAAGGTATTGTCTGCATATGGCTTTCCTGATGACATCAAGAAATGGATCGAGGTTTTTTACAATAACATTAAGTCTACGGTTCTAGTGAACGGTAATGCATCAGCATGGTTTGAAATAAAACGAGGTTGCAGACAGGGAGACCCTATATCCCCTTATTTGTTCATTCTGAGTGCTGAAATTTTAGCACTGATGATCAGAGAAAATGAAAACATTAAAGGAATCACCATTGGAGAAATGGAACATAAAATAGCACAATAATATAATAATAATAATAATATATTTTATTTATATAGCGCAAAATCTTGATAAAATCAAATCTAAGCGCTGAGCGTATACATGCATACATACCTACATACATATGAGCGTATACATGCATACATACATACATACTTACATACATAAATCTAAGCTGAGCGTATACATGCATACATACATACATACATAAAATCTAAGCGTTACATACATACATACATACATACATACTATACGTACGCACATGCATACATAATAATTACAATATTTATATAGCAATCCGACAACAAATCAACGCCGAAAGACCACACGCACACCGCCGCAGCACAACGACAACACACACACACACAACCACAAGTCATATCTTTCTGCGTAGTAAACGACAATCCAACCTATCTTAGTACAGTTCTGCTATGCCTCTTCTCTGTATGAATTTTGTTACCGTCAAAGTCCTAAACGAATTACCTTAAATTTGATGTTCATTTGTGGTACAATTAGTTTACTTTATTCATTCTTCGGAATTTACTAATTTTGTTGTCAGTTGTTTTAATCGAAATTTGTAACATTATTTGTAGTTCCTCCTCTTCAAACATGTTTCGGATCACTTTCCAAATCAAATTGACAATTCAATATCTCTTCACTCTCTCTACACTCCCCCCCCCCCCTTTTTTTGTTTGTTTGTTTTTTATTTTTTTTTCTAAAATCACTTAGGAATAACATAATCAAAGACCACCACACACACACACACACACACACACACACACACACACACACACATGCATGGCCACAAATGGGGAGAAAAGAATAAAAGCAATAAAAGCAAGAATAAAACCAATGGAAAACCACAGAGAGCACATCATATACAATTATATATTAAAACAAAGTGATTCCCCTCCGAGCGGAGACAGGCTGCAGAGGGGGGTTGAGTGAGGTTAGAATTTTATGCAGAGGAGAAAAGGTGAGTTTTGAGAGCGGACTTGAAGGAGGCAAAAGTAGGTTGCTGACGGACTGAGAGAGGAAGTTTGTTCCAGGAGAGTGGACCAGAAACAGAGAAGGCTCGTGGACCATAGGTATTGAGCTTAGTGCGTGGAAAGCGAAAAGTCAGAGGATCGGAGGCAGAGCGGAGGGAACGTGAAGGAACATAGATCTCAAGTAGGCTTGACAGGTAATCGGGGGCTGCGTTATTGAGGCTTTTGTAGCACATGGTGTCTAGTTTGTACTGTATGCGCTTTGATACAGGGAGCCAGTGAAGTTGTGCCAGGAGAGGAGATATGTGGTCAGCTTTTTTCTTTTTGAGTACAAGGCGTACAGCATTGTTTTGAATGCGCTGTAGGATGTGAATGGTGGAGGCAGGAAGACCAGACAGGAGTGAATTGCAATAGTCAATGCGAGACATTATGAAGGAGAGAACGAGTTTTGCAGTTGTTTCGACAGAGAGATACTTCCTGATCAGGCTTATACGATGGAGATGATAGTAGCAAGATCTGGCAGTTTGAGAAACAAAGTTGTTCATGGACAGGGTAGAGTCAATGCAGACACCAAGGTTTTAAGCTGAATCAGAAATTGGGACTGATGTGTTACATAATGGGAGAGAAAGAGGAGGCAGATGATATTGAACTCTTTCAAAATGGAGACAGACACACGTTCGAACAAACCATAATCGTTATAGAAGATTTTGGAAAAAAAATCAGGGTTGAAAATCAATATTGATAAAACTATTGTGGTATGGATAGGAAGTATGTTGAATAATGACGTTAGATTCATGCCACACCTCAAATTCGTATGGAATCCTGATAGTTTCAAAATACTTGGCATTTGGTTTACCAGTGATTTAAAGGGCTGTGAAAAGTTAAATTTTGACGAAAAGTTTAAAGAAATAAAAGCTTTGTGTGCAATATGGCTAAGACGGTTAATAACTCGCCTAGGCAGAGTTGCTGTTTTGAAGTCACTAGTTTTATCAAAACTGGTTCATCTATGGCTATTGCTGCCTAACCCACTGACTATATTATTGATCGATTACAGAAAATGGTTTACAAGTTTATCTGGAACAAGAAACGTGACAGAATAAAAAGAACTACCATAGTTAAATATGTTAAAGATGGAGGACTGGGTGTGACAAATATCAACAACTTTGTAAATGGACTAAAGTTAACATGGCTTAACAGACTTCATAAAACAGAGCACAAGTGGAAATATGTTTTTTTATTATCTGTATCCAAAAATGATACAAAATAACCAATATGGTCCGAGTATATATGCAAGACAACATCATCATACGAACGATTTTTGGAAAGATGTTATCAAAATATATGAAATATTTGGATACAGAATACAGCCCAAATGTTCAGAAGATGTTCTCTCAGAACCCTTATTTTTCAATAATAATATCAAATTTGTGACAAATAGTGTAAAACATACTGATTGGATTAACAAAGGTATTTATCAAATCAGACATCTCCTCGATGATACTAGTCATTTTTATTCATATGAAGAATTCACTGAAAAATACAACATACATATGATTTTTTTTAATTATTTCAGTTGCATAAAATCAATTAAAGACTATTTAAGGAAAATTGATATCCCAATTATTAATAATAAAACGCAGCTGATTCCATGTTTTCTCAAAACAATTAATTCACGAACAAAAGGAACAAAACTATTCTATGAAATTTTAACCAATGACGATAAGCGTCCAAATTGTTGCAATAAATGGGAATTAACATTTGGAGAAGAAATTGATTGGACGCGATGCTTTACAAACTTACAGAACATTAAAGAAATTAAACTTAAATGGTTTCAGATAAGAGTCATCCATCGAATACTGGCTACTAACGTTGTACTCAAAGAAATGGGCTTAGTACAAAGCAATTTGTGTAATTTTTGCAATCGAGCAAGAGATAGTATACAACACTGCCTTTGGGACTGTCAGTATAGATAGTATACAACACTGCCTTTGGGACTGTCAGTATATACAATCATTTTGGAATGAATTTGAAACGTATGTACAGACAAATTGTACAAATGTTAACAATTTAAAACTGTCAAAACAAATGATTATTTTGGGATTTGACAAAACTTTTACAAGTGATAAAATTTTTGATTTTATTCTGCTTTTCGCAAAATATTTTATTTATCAATGTAAATTTGAATAACTGATGCCAAATCTGCACATCTTTAGGAAAAAAATTAAACGGAGATACGATATAGAATTGTATAATCAAAAGTTGAGAATGACTGCACAAAAGTACAAAATGGATTGGACGTACTACCGCCCAATTATTACTTTTTAATGATGACTATTTTTTTTTCTAATACGCACAGCCAGATTCTGCAGACTATGACTTAACATACCACAGTATTAGCTAGATAAATAAATAAGACGTTATATAAATATAATAGTACCGCAAACAAACAATGGCTTAATTGTGCTGTTGTTGATGTTTTCATCATTATTATAAATATAATTATTACTATTATTATCATTATTATTATCATTATTTTCTCTGAGGAGTGTGTGCGGTTCTTTTCTTAAGACAGGGTTGATACACTCATGCCTTTTTGCTTTACTTTATTGTTCGTGTCTTTATCAAAATATTCAAATGTCAGCTTGAGATTGAGTGTACAGATGATTGTATGTCTTTATGCAATCTGTATACACGTGTGTGTGTGTATGTGTGTGTGTGTGTGTGTGTTTGCGTGTATGTGTGTATGTGTATGCGCGCGCGTGCGTGCTCAGATGCGCTCATGCGTGTATGTGTGTATGTGTTTTTGATCATAAATGACTATGCACACATTTTGTATATTTGGATTGTCACATATAATATCCATTTAAGTGTGTGTTCTACAAAAATGAAGTTTATGTTTATATTGTATGAATTTTTTTCCCTAAACTTGAATAAAAAAAAAATTGAAAAAAAAAAGAATGCACATAAAGATCATGTAAGTCGTGCTTATATTCGGTGGCTTATGGAAACACACAAAAAACAACAACAACCAGCATGTACATTCCCCTCCCACCCCCCACCCCCACCCCCCGCGAAAAAGGAGTATGAGTGTCGAATGAATAGTCTGAAGACATTAAAAGTACATTATGAATAAAATAAGAACTATTTCGCACACACATACACACAAACACACACACACACCCAACTGTCCCACACGCACGCATACACGCACACACACACACACACACGCACACACAACACACACACACACTACATATACACACACACACACACTACACACACACACACACACACAACACACATACATACATACATACATACATACATACATACATACATACATACATACATACATACATACATACAGAAGGAGAGAGAGAGGGAGGGAGAGGGAGAGAATGAGAAAGAGAGACAGACAGACAGAAAGAGTCAGACAGACAGAAAGAGACAGACAGACAGAGACACAGACAATATGTTCTTTTCTATACATTTTCATTTGCTTGTGTTTTGTTCAGATTATAATAAACTTGGTAATGCACATGCTTTGGGGGTTTTCCTTTTGAAGAGAACTGTGTTCAAATACATTCAGGGCATTTCTTATCATATGATGATGATGATGATGATGATGATGATGATGATGATTATCGTGGTAAAATGATTAAGAGGACAAAGAGGACAAGGACAGAGAAAAAAAAAACGGAATGGTGGGTGTGGATTAATATCGCACTCGAGACACCTCCGTATGCGCTCCATTCAAATCTGCCAGCAACTATTTGGCAAGACTCTCAGAGCCTGAGAAGAAAAAAAAGCATACACTGGCAAGGTTTTGACAGGTGAGCAGGTGGTGGAGTGGGGTGAAAGGAAGATGGACCTATGAAACACTAAGCTGACACCACTAGAATGATGGGAACATTAAGATGGGCAGTGAAAAGACAATGTTTCGTGTGTGATCCCAGCACACAGCATTAAAACACTGGCCTCTTCACTGCCCATCTTAATGTTTCCATCAATTTGGTGGTATTACTTTATGTTTCATCGGTCCATTCTTCCTCCCTCCCTCCCCCCCCTCTCCCTCTCTCTCTCTCTCTCTCTCTCTCTCTCTCTCTGTCTGTCTGTCTGTCTCTCTTCTCTCTCTCTCTCTCTCTTTCTCTCTCTCTCTCTCTCTCTCCCCGTCTCTCTGTCTCTTTCTCTCTCTCTCTCTCTCTCTCTCTCTCTCTCTTCTCCCTCTCTCTCTCTCTCTCCGTCGCTCTGTCTCTCTGTCTCTGTCTCTGTCTTCGTCTGTCTGTCTCCTCTCTCTCTCTCTCTCTCTCTTCTCTCTCCTCTCTCTCTCTCTCTCTCTCTCTGCGCGCGTCTCTCTTCTCTCTCTCTCTCTGTCTCTTTCTCTCGTCTCTGTCTCTCTCCTCTCTCTTTTTCCCTCTGTCTCTCTCTGTCTTCTGTCTCTCTGTCCTGTCTCTCTGTCTCTTCTTTGTCCTGTTCTCTCTCTCTTCTCTCTCTCTCTCTCTCTCTCGCTTTCCCTGTCCCTCTCTCTCTCTCTTTGCTTTCCCTGTCCCTCTCTCTCTGTCTCTCTGTCTCTCTCTCTCTCTCTCCTCGCTCTTTCTCTCTCCTCTCTCTCTCTCTCTCCGCTCTCTCTCTCTCTCTCCTCTTCTCTCTCTTCTCCCCTCTTTCTCTCTCTCTCGCTCTCTGTCTCTCTCCCTCTCTCTCTCATCTCTCCCCGTCTCTCTGTCTCTTTCTCTCTGTCTGTGTGTGTCTCTCTCTCTCTATCTCTCTCTGTTTGTCTCGTCTTCTGTCTGTCTCTCTATCTTCTCTCTCTCGTCTCTCTCTCTCTATTTCAAGACTTGTCAGGCACAGGTTTCGTGCATACCCAGAGAGTCCGCCTGATAACTGCTTACAGAGTTAATTAAGTGGAGCGCATGTGGAGTTGCCTGAGTGTTATAAATCTCTCTTGAACAAACCCCAACTCCAAACTCAGACAAAAGCTTTGTTTTGTTTTTCCATAAAACTTCCACTTCAGTTCTGGAGTTGGCTTAGCTCGTTTTCTTCAAAAACAATTCGTCAGCTGATGATGTTTACTGTCTCCTTTATCTTTGTCTCTATCTTCGTATCTTGAGGGGCTGAAACATTTTATTTCATTTCATGTTCAAAAAAGATTGTGAACTGACTGTACAAAACCTGTCATACAGATGGAGCTGATGGTATTTAGCCATCTCCCTCAAAAATGCTACTATGCCTCTTTTTTTCCCTTCCACACCATCCTCTTGCCCTTAGGGGGCGGCCAGGGACATTTCCTGTCAACAACATCGTGTATAGCAAACCCCTGTTTGTTCTCACTGGCAACGGAAAGACTAGTTTATAGAAAGCCCGGCCGGCCCGCCCGTAAATAGACGGAAATTCTCCGGTCGTGCTTGCAGGAGTTTTGTTGTTGTTGTTGTTGCTGTTGTTGTTGTTGTTGCTGTTGTTGTTGCTGTTGTTGTTGTTGCTGTTGTTGTTGTTGTTATTTTTATCCCGTCCAGCTGGATTCAGGGACCGAATTCTTCTCTTGATTTCACACCAAATCTTCTCTTTTGCAAGAAAAACATATACGACGAGAAGCTTATCGCTGCCCTGAGATCAAACCCTTGCATTTACGAGAAGGGTGATAAACATCAGTAACAGAGACATACTTGCAGCTGCTTGGGAAAACATCGCCAGAGAGTTGGGACAGATTGAATGTAAAGAAAATCGACGGAATGGACGTACCATGTTTCCTATCTTCTTCTTCTTCCACCATCACCACAATGAATATCCACCATTGCACGTTTCGAGTACATCTTTGATGGCCTCGTGTCGAAGGGGGAAAAAAACGTGGCCGTCCAGATCTGTCGTCCTTGCTGTATGAACGATTTCACGGCCATGGCCGGCCAGCCAGCCATCCGTGGCCGTCCGTTCGGGTTTACCATAAACGCTCCCTTAAAGCTTAAATGGCAGGCCTTCTCTTTTGCAGTCTACAACCGTAGCTCAGTGGCAGTATCTTTTTGTTTGTTTGTTCTTTTGTTTATGCCACTCTGACCTTCTGCAACAACAGGAAAACGTAAACATCTTGTTGATTGGTTTTTGTTTGTTTGTTTGTTTGTTTGTTTGTTTTTGTTAGCTTGTTTTTTTTTCTACATTTTGTTTGTTTTTTTCAACTACAATAACTTTTTCAAACCAACATTCCTAATTTAACTGTGAAGACTATCCGCTGTTCAAATGCAATTCCTTCTGTGGTAATTTGATCATTATGGCTGAGGATAGACTCAACGGAAACAGGGAAAGACATTGCTGTTGGGAAGTTGGAAAGGGGGGGGGGGGGGGTGGTGAAGGCACAGCACAGAAAATTCCTTAAGGTAGGGTCTCAGGTCTATTAGCGATATGTGATTGAATTCAGTGTGAAATCAGCGAAAAGAAAATGGGAAAAAGGGGAAAAGATAGGAGTGAGAAGAGACAGAAAGAAAGGTAATGATAATAGCAGTGTCTACTCGTGTACAGCGCTTCGTCTTACAAAAGCCCTAAAAGCCTCATGAGAGAAAGTGTGACACACGTAAAGCGAATACGTTCCCAACCCATATTGCCATGGTAAAGACTGACAGCTGTAAGAAATACAATGGCGAAGAGGCAATAAGAATTATCAGCATCATATGTCAATCTTTTTAAATCATAAAAGATAGAAATAAAAAAAACTTACTTATTTCGAACATACACGAACCCACATACACAAGCGCACACATATGCATGTGTAAGCACGCTCGTACGCACGCACATACATACACCTACACACTCACACACACATATACACACACACACACACACACACACACACACACACACACACAACACACACACACACACACACACACACACACACACACAACACACACACATGCACAAGTACGAGCACGTACGCACGCGCACGCACACACACACGCCAGTTCGTGCGCTCATGCACACCCACATATAAACGAATGTGCACAACACACACAGTATATATATAAAACGCCCACACACGAACACGAGAGAGAGAGGGTGAGAGAGACAGAGAGAAACAGGCAGACGGACAGAGACCGACAAACTGAGACAGAGAGAGACAGACAGAGAGATGGAAAGAGAGAAAGAAGACTCATCTTTTGTCTGATGCAAGAAAAATCGTGTGCAAGGTTCCAGGCCACTTTGATTCTCACTGGTACCTGATCCTTTATGGTGCTGTAAAAGATGAAGCAACAAGGATGAAGAGTGGGGCTCTCGCAAGAAGATGGTTTTTAACTGTTGTTTTCACGAGCTGGCTGACTCTTGATAAAGCCTTGGACTGAAGATCTGAAATCTGTAGTTCAATCCCATCCCGCAATAATGACTTGCCCATTCGCTGCCAGTCTTGTCGTTTCCATCATTCTGGTCGTGCTAGCCCAGTGTTCCAATGCCCCTCTCCACCACCCCTCAACCTTTTGTATACTCAAGACATTGCCATTGCATAGGACTTTGCTCAGGCTCAGGGAGTCTGCCAGATAGATGCTGTCAGATTAGAATAAAGCGCACATGGAATTGTTCTGAGTGCGATGAATCTCTCATGAACAAAACTCCAAACTCCGCCTTGTTGGGGAATAAAGTTTTCTATCAACTCTTCTGGCCTTGATTGGAAGCATATGGGATTACCTGCACACTTTATCCACCAGGCGGTGTGTGTGTGTGTGTGTGTGTGTGTGTGTGTGTGTGTGTGTGTGTGTGTGTGTGTGTGTGTGTGTATGTGTGTGTGTGTGTGTGTGTGTGTGTGTGTGTGTGTGTGTGTGTGTGTGCGCGCGCACATGCGCGCACTTCAAATTGAATTATGTAAACGCAAAGAGTTTAACAGACAAAGCAGAATACTTTTTAAGATTTGCGATGACAATGCCTTAGGCGACGAGTTTCATTTTGTTTTCGAATGTTGTAAATTCAGTGATGACTGTCAGACGTTTGTTCCACAAGGATATCTGTCAGTAAAGTCAATGTTCTCATTGTGTAACTTTATTTCTTGACAGATAAATTGAAATTAGCAAAATTTATCACATTTTCAGAAATTGTGTAGTTATCTTTCGAATACTTGAGCATTCTGTCTGAAGGTGATTTCAAATGATTTTTTTTTTATTGGACCAAGTTCTTTCTGCCTTCATGTTATATGATAAACCCCTTGGATTTTCATTTATTTGTTGTTATCCTCCTCTATGCCCCAATCGGGGTTAAAGGACATATTGAATAATAATGTACTATATGCAATGTTGTAATGTGTCTGTGTGCGTGTGTATGAGTGTGTGCGTGTATGTGTGGGTGCGCGTGTGTGTGTGTGTGTGTGTGTGTGTAGGGGAGATGTGTGTATGTGTGTGTGTTTGTGTGTGTGTATGCTTGTGTGTGTGTGTGTGTGTGTGTGTGTGTGTGTGTGTGTGTGTGTGTGTGGTTTTGTGTGTGTTCGTTATTTCCTTTAACGTCTATTCATGTATGAGCTTTTAGACGAGTGTGTATATGTGTATGTGTGTATGTATGTGTGTGTGCGTGTGTATGTGAGTGTGTGTGTGTGTTTGTGTGTGTGTGTGTGTGCGTATGTGTGTGTGTGTGTGAGGATGTGTGTGTTTGTTATCCATTTTAAAGTCAGCTCACATATGTGCTTTTAGACGAGAGAGAGAGAGAGAGAGAGAGAGTGAGAGAGAGAGTATGTGTGTGTGTGTGTGTGCGTGCGTGCGTGTGTGTGTGTATGTTGTGTGTGTGTGTGCGCGTGTGCGCGCGCGCGCGTGTGTGTGTGTGTATACCTATGTGTTTGTAAACGTGTAATCCATAACGGACTTAGCGTTATTTGCTGTCTGGAAAATGGTATCCTGGCGATGGCTGGTTCTGGTTGCTATTTTGTCAGGGTTCCTGTTCCTCCATTTCTAAGCCACATATAGACCAAACTGGTGTGTGATTTCATTCTGAATTGAATAAATGGATGGGGGTGAAGGAAACACAATACTTCTTCGTGAAATGACAGGGTTTTCAATTTTCCTAGAGGCAAAACTTGCTTGATTCTTGTGCTGGACTTGGCTTTTATCAGTCTCCTAGCTGTGTACATTTCAGCTCTGCTCCCCTTCTTCATACTGATAAGTTTGTAGAAAGTTCTGTTTTTGGGGAACTCTGTTTAGCTGTTCTGTCTAAC
This sequence comes from Monoplex corrugatus, assembly GCA_030674185.1. NCBI lineage: Eukaryota > Metazoa > Mollusca > Gastropoda > Littorinimorpha > Ranellidae > Monoplex > Monoplex corrugatus. The sequence goes on from JAPXFY010000015.1 coordinate 68,527,335, forward strand.
TGTGTGTCTACCTGTCTGTCTGTTTGTCTGTCTGTCTGTCTCTCTCTCTCTTTCTGTCTCTCTCTCTCTGTCTCTCTCTCTTTTTCTGTGTGTGTCTGTGTATCTGTCTCTCTGTCTCTTTCTCTCTCTCTTCTCTCTCTCTCTCTCTATCCCCCTCTCTCTCTCTTCCCCTCTCTCTCACAGTCTCTCTGTCTCTCTCTTTCTCTCTCTCTCTCTTCCCCCTCTCTCTCAGTCTCTAAGTCTCTCTCTCTCTCTCTTTGGCTGTCTGTCTGCCTGTATGTGTGTGTGTTCCCCTATCTGTATGTCTGCCTCTCTCTCTCTCTCTCTCTCTCTCTTCCCCCTCTCTCTCAGTCTCTCTCTCTCTCTCTCTCTCTCTCTCTTTCTTTCTCTCTCTCTCTTCCTTTCTTTCATCGGTGTATACACCAGCTGAAGGCTGCCCACTCACAATGCGGTCTCGTAATTGGCTTTAACTGTCATGTTCACGTAAAAGTAAATGTTGCCTTAATTGATAGGAAAAAAAAACAGCCTGACTCAAAGAAGCACGTGTAGTGCTGTCTACTGGACTTCCGAGAATTTAACGACTCAGAAGAGAAAGTCTGGCATTGTCGCATGTGCCATCTGTAGCATTAACAAGGTGTGCTGGCCACCGTGCTTGTTTACACTTAAGTACTAGTTTGACAGCAAAGAAAACAAACGAGACAGTCTTGACGGAGGCAGACACAAGCAGATCACTCATAAGGAAGATTAGGAAAAGACAGACAACATTTATAGACCATTTTATGAGGAAGGGGGATTTGGAGCACCTGGTCACAACGGGAAAGCTGGAGGGAAAGAGAGCACCGGGTAGACCCAGGGAGAAAATGCTGAACGGACTTGCAGAGTGGCTGGGACGAGGGGGGTGGGAGAGATGCTGGGGGCAACGAAAGATAGAGACAGATGGAAGTCCATGATCACCAACGCCATGCAGCAGGGCACCTGATGATGATGATGACTAGTTTGACTTAGTAACCAAAATTATTCAAGTGACAGGCTGATACAACACCAGTATAAAGTATAGACAAGGTAAAACTTAAGCTAGGTACGGCCCCATGGGTTTATGTGCCTGTCTACACTTAAGTACTAGTGTTACTTAGTAACCAAGATCATTCCAGTGACAGGCTGATACAATACCAGTATAACATCATCATCATCAGGTGCCCTGCCGCATGGCGTTGGCGACCATGGACTTCCAACCATCTCTATCTCTCGTTGCCCCCAGCATCTCCCCCACTCTCCTCATCCCCAGCCACTCTGCAAGTCCGTCCAGCATTCTCTCCCTGGGTCTATCTGGTGCTCTCTTTCCCTCCAGCTTTCCCGTTGTGACCAGGTGCTCCAAATCCCCCTTTCTCATAAAATGGCCTATAAATGTTGCCTGTCTTTTCCTAATCTTCCTTATGAGTGATCTACTTGTGTCTGCCTCCATCAAGACTGTCTCGTTTGTTTTCTTTGCTGTCCATGGAACTCTCAACATTCTTCTGAGAAACCACATCTCGGCTGCCTCAATCTAGCTCTGGCTTTGCTTGAGGACTGTCCATGCCTCGCATCCGTACAACAGTATTGGTTCTATATAACATTCAAGGACTCTCTAACATTATAGACTAGGTAAAACATAAGCTATGTAGGGCCTCATGTGTTTATGTGCTTGTTTACACTTAAGTACTAGTGTTACTTAGTAAGTAAGATTATTCTAGTGACAAGCTGATGCAATACCAGTATATCATATAGACTAGGTAAAACATAAGCTAGGTACGGCCTCATGGGTTTATGTGCAGGCTTAAGGCATGTTCTGTGATCACCATACACGTGGTACCTGTGACGTTAGTGTATATGGAATTCGTTCCGAGTGCGTAGACGTCGTCTTGAGAAACTGAAACTGAGACTGAGACTTTACTCAGCAAGTGTTGTGGAAAGTTGATGGACTCAAGTGAAAAGATGCACTCCTTAAACTTGCAGTAGTACAACAAACGACACCAAGGCTTTACTGCATTCTACAACGTCCCTCCAAGTTTCGCTGCTCATGGTTCCAACCTCCACATTTATGAAGAAAACACTCGCTCTGCAAAATGCTCCAAAAAAGATACGTGTTTATAGTGCATAGAGAGTGGTGGTGTGGTAGTGGGATTCTATTATTATAACATGCGTTGTCCTAGTGTGTCTGATTGGATTTCTCCTTGCCTGTGGTGACATAGAATCAAACCCGGGCCTCTCCAAAAAATATATTTACTGACGCCTCTGATCGTGTACCTGATTCAGAGCAGTCGATGTTTATTTTGGAAAAGAAACTGGACATTCATGATACTGTGATAGAAAGCAGGACAACCTCGCTGATTGTTGCCATGGCGACTGGACAAACTCTGAGGTAAAATGTGAGAAAATACATTGCTGTGTCTAGAACAAAGAATCATGGCACAAGCAAATTAAACTTCAAGATATCAAATTTCTCCTTTGATTAACAAAACCGAATCCTTCGAAAAAGAAAGTCTATGAAATAGATAAGCTGATTAACACCGATCAGGAGGACCGAGATCTTATTTTAGACCCTATGAAGACATCAGAACAAGAATTATACCATCAACAACGCGCTACTCAAAACATTTCAATGTGTTAATCAATGACATGAGAGAAGACTGGAATCATGTGAATGCTTTGACATCGCAGCAAAAATGGTCACCAAGCTACACGCATATTTTGTGCAGAAAGACTAGGATGTCAGGGACACAGAAGCACCGCACAAACTAGGTTCCAGTTCCAAGGTGACTGACAGGCCTTGGACCTGTTATTGTGAACTTTTAGAAGAGAACTGACGTCATGGTGATAATGAGAAACAGGGAAGCAAAAACAGGATGTGTGATGAAATCGGAGTGAGGATAGGTGGTAGACACGTCGCAGAAACAGAGAAGCTCCATACAACATCTCAGAGAACAAGGAAACTATGCGTTTTATGCCAAAGGTAAACTTGTTGAGTTTGGCTGGCCATGAAAATGAAAATGGGAAAGACCTAAAAAGATAAAGCTTATGAATATAATAGAAATAAAGGGCAAAAATAACAGGCTGGAACTAAATAGCAAGAAGACTGAAGTCATGGTAATTAGTTAAAAAAAAACAACAAGAAATCCCCTCAAGCAAACTAACAGCAAATGGCACAACTTTGAGACAGGTTGATAAGTTTAAATATCTGTGAACGGTCATTTCACCAGACGGCAGATGCACATCACAAATATCCAGCAGAATCGGCCAAGCCAAAACAGCATTCAAGAAGATTGAAAGCGTTCTTACCAACAAATGCCTATCGATAGCATCAGGAAGAGAGTTCTTAAATGTTATCATCATCATCATCATCATCATCATCATCATCATCATCATCATCATCATCATCATCATCAGGTGCCTTGCCGCATGGCGTTGGCGATCATGGACTTCCACCTGTCTCTATCTCTTGTTGCCTCAAGTATCTCTTCCACCCTCCTTGTCCTCAGCCACTCTGCAAGTCCGTCTAGTATCTTCTCCCTGGGTCTACCTGGTGCTCTCTTCTCCTCCAGCTTTCCTGTCGTGACCAGGTGCTTGAATGTTATATAGAACCGATAATGTTGTACGGTTGTGAGGTATGGGCAGTCAACACACGAAGTCAGAACAAAATTGAGGCAGATGAAATGTGCTTTCTAAGAAGAATGTTGGAGTTCCATGGACAGCAGAGAAATAAAAACGAGATAGTCTTGAAGGAGGCAGACACAAGAAGATCATTAACAAAGACGATTAGGAAAAAGACACTCAACATTTATAGGACATTTTATGAAAGGGGAATTAGAGCACCTGGACACAACAGGAAAGCTGGGGGGGGGGGGGGGAAGAGAACACCAGGTAGACCCAGAGAGAAAATATTGGACGGACTTGCAGAGTGGCTGAAGATAAAGAGGGTGGGAGATGTTCTTGCAGTGACAGGGAATAGATTCGCGTGGAAGACCATGATCGACAACACCATGCAGCAGGGCACATGATAATGATGATGATGATGATGATGATGATGATGATGATGATGATGATGATGATGAAACTTGTTGTGAGGAATTCCTAATCTGCTTCCCCCCCCCCCCCCCCCCTCTGTTTCCAAAGGCTGATTCCATTCCCAAAATTCTTTTCACAGCCCTTCTCGTTCCCTTAGCCAAAGGCCCAGACTCAGAAAATGGAATTCACGGTCCTCTTCTAATGCGACAAACGTTTGCATTCCTTTGTAGTCTTCCTCGATGAATTACGGTAGATAATATTCACACACACACGCACGCGCGCGCGCGGCGCGGACGGGTGTGCGCACATACATATATTTATATCTAATCTACATATCTACATATATGTTTTTATATATACGTATATATAGAATACACAGACGAACACAAACACACATACACAGACGCACACGTACACATATACACTCATATGTTTAGATAATACCATCTATATATATGCATATGCATATCTATGTATTTCTATATATACATATAAGAATGCATAGACGCACACACATACAAAGACGCATACACATGTGCAGACACACAAGCACACACATACACGCATATATATAGTTAATAGCATATACACATACCTTCATACATACATTCATGTATACCTACTTATACAGATACAAATACATACATACATGAATTTGATATATATGATTACATACATACATACATACATACATACATACATACATACATACATACATTCATACATACATACATACATACATACATACATACATACATACATACATACATACATTATCATCATCATCAAGTGCCTTGCCACATGGCGTTGGCGATCATGGCCTTCCATGTGTTTCTATCCCTTGTTGCCGCAAGCACCTCTTCCATCCTCTCTGTCTTCAGCCACTCTGCAAGCCCGTCCAATATTTTCTCCTTAGGTCTACCTGGTGCTCTCTTCACCTCCGGCATTCCTGTTGTGACCAGGAGCTCCAATTCCCGTTTTGTCATAAAATGGTCTATAAATATTGTCTCTTTTCCTAATCTATATGCCCACCTGACCCTTCCTTCTCTGGCACACCTCTTACTACTTTTACCCCAGTCTCACAAGAAGAAATTCTCAACACAATCAGATCCATGTCGTTCAAAACCTGGAACTGGATCCTCTTCCAGGTTCTCTCTACTCTGACTGTCTCCCTACGCTCCTCCCATTCATAACTGACATCATCAACACTTCTATTCAAAAACTGGAACTGTCCCAGATTCTTTCAAGTCTGCTATTGTTCACCCTCTCCTCAAGAAATACAATTTAGACCCAAAAGAACTGAAAAATTACCGGCCTATATTTAATCTCTCTTTCTTGTCAAAACTGCTTGAAAAAGTTGTCCTCAACCAACTGAACTCTCACCTGTCTGCCAACAATCTCCTCAATCCTTTCCAGTCAGCCTACCGCCAGTGCCATAGCACTGAAACTGCCTTGCTACACATTCTCAACAATCTCCTCCTTGCAACTGATACTGGCAAAGTCTCTCTCCTCACACTCCTTGATCTGTCTGCAGCCTTTGATACCATTCATCATGGTATTCTCCTTTCTAGACTTCATCATACTTTTGGCATCTCTGACATTGCTCTCTCCTGGTTCACTTCATATCTATCAAACAGAAAACAAACTGTTCTCATCAATGGCACTTACTCTCAACCTGCATACC
>JAPXFY010000015.1:68538059-68555559 GCA_030674185.1 Monoplex corrugatus
TAGTGGGTGGTACTGCATCTGTGATGAATCCGTAGGTGTCTGATGAGGCTAATCCAAGCTCTGAAATCTCTCCCACATATGGAGCACAAGTGGATAGACGCAGTGAGTGAAGTAATGACAACCCGGGCCTTGCGCACAATGCCTTTCCTCTAGGCTTTGGCAGTTCTCCTAGCTTCTGCTGCACTGGTCCCTTTTTGCGACGATTTTGCTTCGCCAAACAGAAAGTTCTGGGTCATGCTTTCCCAGGAGTTGATGTCAGTGTTCTAGTCTTTGAGGGAGGCCTTCCAGAAAGTCTTTGAAACGTGTCTTTGCCCACTGAATGTTCATTTACCAAGTTTTCCTTACAGCAGTTGTTTAGGTAGGAGGTTGTCGTTCATGCCCGTTACATAGCCAACCCTTTGTGCACGAGGCTGTGGGATGCTTTGGAGGAGAGCCTTCTTCTGTGTCAGGCATGTTGTCCTGCCATCTGATGTCAAGGAATCTCCGGAGCCAACTCAAGTGAATACGCATGTAGATAGTTAAATTAAGGAAATAGGATATTTCTTTGAAAAAAATATATCACAGGATTCTCATCATATCTTTCTACCGCGAGGCTTGCATATTCTAGCTCTGCTCCTTCCTCATATTTCTGTGATGCACACTGTGAATTAATCATTCTGAACTGAATGAATAGATCCAAAAGGAAGTACTCTGCTTCTTTCGTGAAAAGACCGAGCCTTCGATTTTTCTTTGAGAAAACTTTGAGAAATTGTTATACTGATCCGGGCTGCCATCTATATACCGAACTCACAGTTTTAAGCTCTTTTTTTTCATATTACAAAGCTTGAAGTGTGTGTGTGTGTGAATGTGTGTGTGTGTGTGTGTGTGTGTGTGTGTGTGTGTGTGTGTGTGTGCGTAGTGCGTGCGTGCGTGCGTGTGTGTGTGTGTGTGTGTGTGTGGTATATATATATATATATATATATGTGTGTGTGTGTGTGTGTGTGTGTGTGTGTGTGTGTGTGTGTGTATGTGTGTGTGTGTGTGTGTGTGTGTGTGTGTGTGTGTGTGTGAGAGACAAAAAACAAGGTTCAGACCCATATGATTTGCACAGACGATGCAGGCTTAAAATATATCATAGATGAATAAATCGACAAGTACGTGAATCTGTGCATTAAAAGAGAGGGGATGAAGCGTAAAAAGGAGAGAGGTGTTATTTTAAACACTACACAAACACCATCAATGCACCACTACCAAGACATCCTCACAGCCTGATCCTCGACCATGACCAATAACCTCATACGTGTATAAACCTGTAAAGTTGTAGAATTTTAGAGAAACGAACAGAAGGAGAAAATGAGACATAGGAGCAAAGAGGAAAAAAAAGTAAACAGAGGAACTAAATACTCGAATTTCCGATGCAATGTGTTAACTGACAATCTGGATTTGTTTTCGTTGATTTATTCTGTCCTGTGTGCGTGTGTGTGGTTTGTTGTTGTTGTTTATGTTGTTTATGTTGTTGTTGTTGTTGTTGTTTGCTTTTTTGTTCGTTTGTTTTGTTTCTGTTTTATTTTATTTGGGATTTTCTTTTAGAATTCTATTGTTATGTCACAAGGACGTAAGGTCTAGATCCCATTAGAATGATTATCTTCAGTCTCATATTTGTGAACAATTTTTGCGAGTTTATCTCCGTTTGGAGGAGGCTATATTGTTATTCATTTGTTGTTGTGAGTGGGGCGGGGTTATTCCCCCTTCCCTCAATTTTTTTTTAAAAATCAGCTTCTCAATCGTCAAACATGACATCACATCAAGACTTCATTTTTCCATCCCTATTCTATCTATATATTTTTTTTATAGTGAAATGTCAACTTAACATCCTCGTAACATGATACTAGAGCCCTGACAAAACACAAGGTAGTTAATTAAACAAGCAATAACAACACCCCTAAAAAGAGAACAAAGCCAATACAAAACCCAATCATTCAACAACAAAAGACCAAATAAACAAACAATAATAAAACCAACCAGCCAACTAACCAAACAAACAAGCAAATAATAAAAAAAATTTAAAAACCAACAGACCAGTCAGCCAACCAAACAAAAAGCAAATGATATTTGAAACAAACAAGCAAAAAGCAAACAATAACAAAAAAAATCAAACAAACGAACGAACAAGCGAACGCAAGCACGCACACACGATCGCACGGTCGCACGAACGAACAAACGAACAAATGAATGAATGAATGAATGAATGAATGAACAAACAAACAAACGAACAAACAAACAAGCAAACAAAACACCTCCAAACTGTCACCTAATACGTCTAATATGACTTAGCAAAGTTTGAACAAGGAAAGGAAAGAAGAAAAAAATATTTTAAGGAGAAAGTAGAAATAGACCTGAACTTTATTGTAGAAGCCTACTGGGAACATTAGATTTCCTCTGGAACCAAATGTTCCATTTTCAGCCTCATGGTGGACCCTTCCCCCCTTTCCCTAAAGGAGAATTATGCATGAGAGTATGAGAGTGCTAAAATGTCACATTCTTATTCTTTCACGTGTATAATCAGAGATACAGAGAGAGAGAGAGAGAGAGAGAGAGAGACAGACAGACAGACAGACACACACACACACACACACACACACACACACACACACACACACACACACACACACACACACACACATACACACATACAGAGATGAAGACAGAGACAGAGAGTTATAAGGATGGAGAAAAGAGAGAGAAACAGAGACAGTCAGACAGACACACAGACAGAGACAGAAAGACAGAGAAAGAAAGAGACAGACAGACAGACAGACAGACATACGAGACAAAGACAGAGGCAATAGTAATTGTGATGGTGAAAGAGAGTGAGACACATACACACACACACACACACACACACACACACACACACACACACATACACACAGAAAGAAAGAGAGGTATACAGACAGACACACAGACATACAGACACAGGCACACAGAGAGGAAGACAGAGGTATGGGGAAGAGAGCGAGAGAGAGAAAGAGAGAGGGAAGAAGAGAGAGAAAGAGAGAGAAAGAGAGAGAGAAAGAGAGAGAGAGAGAATACACACAACTGAATACAGGCATAAACAAGCTTCTTACCCACGAGTTACGTCCCTTTTTCATGTGCATTGTTTCCCCCCTCACATCACCTCATCCCTTCCTGTTGCACGACTTGGGAATTACATATTGCTCCTGTCGTGTAACTTGTCTCATCATTATCATGTGCTCTGCCCCATAGCAATGGCGATCATTGCTCCTCCCCCACCCCCACCCCGATACGAATCTACCCCTTGTCCTTGTCGCTGCAAGGACATCTCCCACCCTCTCTGTCCTCAGCCACCCTGCGAGTCCGACAACTTGTCTGCAAGTTTGTTTTTGTACCTTCTTTGTTTTTATGCCCGGTTGAAGACTCGAAGATCGAAAATGATGTGTGTGTCGTCTACGTCTGTGTTAGTATGAACAGGGTTGAAGTTCTTTAACTTACCAGACATTCAGATAGACACATATTCCGACAGACATACAAACAGACAGGTTCTGGCACCGTTTCAACCTTCCTGTTTAACCTTTTGATTCCCGCACCCTGTCCACCAGCATCCTGCCAGCAAACCAAAGACTTAACCCTTTGACTCATCACCCTACCCACCAGCTGCCTGCCCTCAGGAAGCTGGTGAAAGGTGAAAAGGGTGAAGAGAGTCAAAAGGTTGAGGTGTTTTTTGTTTGTTTATTTGTTTTTTTTGCAGTTGGTGGATAGGGTGCGAGAGTCAAAGGGTTAAGTTTCAATGACTCTAATTCTATGTTTGTGAAATCAGTGTTTCTTTTTTCTCAGCGTAATGCGGAAGTAAAGCAAATAAAAAAATACAACAACAACAACAACAACAACAACAAAATCAATACTGAAAAAAAAATTAGCTGTCCAAGTCCTGATGTCTCATGTTCCTTCTGACCCCTGTCTATGAATAGTTGTGTGATGAAATTTCAGTCTGAACACTGCTGATTTGTCACTCTTCTACTTTTGTCCATATTGTCTTCCAGTCTTTCCTTTTGTCTTTTTTCTTATTTTTCTTTCTTTCTTTCATTTTTTGCATCTTATTTCTATCTGTTCTATTTCTTCTTTTTCCTCGTGTCATCTTCCCGTCTGACTTTCTCTGTTTTTTTTTTCTTTCTGTTTTTGTTGTTGTTGTTGTTGTTGTTGTTGTTGTTGTTGTTGTTGTTGTTTGGTTAGTTGGTTAGTTGGTAGGGGTTGTGTTTTTGATTGTTTGTTTGGGGGGGGGTTGCATTTTTTTTCTTTTTCCGTGTCATCTTCCAGTATTTCCTTCCTTTTTTTAAAACAAAATGTTTCTTTTTTCATTCATTTTTTTCTCTTTACATTATCACTTAGTGTGTGTATGTCTGCGTGCGTGTGATTGTGTGTGCATGTGTGTGTATGTGCGTAAATGTGTAAATGTGTATGTGTATGTGTGTGTCTGTGTGTGTTCTTGTATATATGTGTTCTTGTGCGTATGTGTGTGTGTGTGTGTGTAGGTGTACACACGCGTTTGTGCTTTTGTGTGTGTGTGTGTGTATGACCTCGTCTTGTCTTTCCTTATCAGCGAAGTTTCTCATGCAGTTTATCTACTAACCTATGTCCCTGCTGTACTAGTGTTTGGGCGTTTTGTTTTAATTTGTTTTCATGTTGTTGTTGTTTTTTCTGAGCATCTTTATTTCAGTTAAACAAAAATGTTTTACAATCACCACGTGCAGCGATTTGAGAGCATTCGGCACTTTTTGAGTACGAGCTTATTTTTGTGATTCTGATCATGATCAACATGACGATGATGATAATTATGAAAAAGAGAAGACGACGATGAAAGACGAGCAAAGTAAGTAGAAGTAACAAAACCAGATCAGACAAGACAGGACGAGAAAAGGACAAGACAAGACAAAATAAGACAGACAAGACTCGATAGGACAAGACAAGGGAAGACAGCAGTGTGTCTTGTGATAAGAAAAAAAAATCAATCATTGTGATAATTGTGGTAGGACAGAATCACTCAGTCAACTGCCATGGTACAGTGGTTAGCGGAGCAGACTAATGACTGGAAGTTCGTGGGTTCCAATCTCATCGGTCCTGTCAAAATCATTATGGGATTTTTTTTTTTTTTTTTTTTTTTTTTTGCCTGAACCAGTTTTCATTCATAGTTGAATGTTCTCGGGGCCCATTCGGAAAGCTAAGACCACACAGTCGATTTTTACTTTTACCTATTTCAAGAATGTTTCACCGAAGGTGTTGCTTAAATTTCCTGACGAGCACAGCAGGTATCTGTATCTCTCTGGCCTGGGTGACGCCAGGCTATATCATGAATAGAAGCGTAGAGTACAGTCTTTCCATGCAGTCTGAATCCAGACTCCAGACTGGGTCTTTACAACATCATGACTATCATCCCCGTCGTAGGAAGCTGGTGGATAGGGTGAGGGAGTCAAAGGGTTACGTTTTCGCATTTGGTGGATAGGGTGCAGGAGTCAATGGGTTAACTAACATAGATAAACAGAAATGCAGGCAAACAGGCAAGAAATAACTGTTGATGCTGAATTGCAGGGACACTCTCAAACAGAAGAAAGAAGCTCGAATTTCAAATGATAAATGCGGTGTGACAACACAAACAAACAAACAACAGCAAACAAGCAAACAAATAAACAAATAACTAAAAGTCAGTGTCTACTCGAGAAAACGTGTCATGTCCAGAAGATCAAAAGTGACAGAACAAAACCACTTAACCTTTTGACTCTTAAACCCTGTCCACCAGCATCTGCAATGTCAACCATGCTAGCAAAGCAACAAAAAAAACTTAACCCTTTGATTTCCTCACCCTATTTACAAGCTTCCACCAGGAAGCTGATGGATAGGGTGGTGGAATCAAAGGATTAAAGGTTTTGCATTTGGTGGATAGGGTGCAGGAGTCAAAGGGTTAATTAACATAGATAAACAGAAATACAGGCAAGCAGGCAAGAAGTAACTGTTGATGCTGAATTGCAGGGACACTCTCACCCCGAAGAAAGCAGCTCAAATTTCAAATGATAAATACAAAGTGACAACAACAAACAAACAAACAAGCAAACAAACAAACAAATGAATAAAAGTTAGTGTTTACTCGGCAAAACGTGTTATGTCCAGAAGATCAAAAGTGACAGACAAAACCACTTAACCTTTTGACTCCTGTACTCTTTCCACCAGCATCCTGCAATGTCAACCATGCTAGAAAAGCAAAAAAAAACAACCCTTTGATATCCTCACCCTATCCACCAGCTTCCTCCAGGCAAACAGGCAAAAAGTAACTGGTAATACTGAATTGCAGGGACACTATCACCCCAAAGAGAACAGCTCGAATTTCAGATGATAAATCCAGTGTGACAACAAAGAAACCAACAAACAAATAAACAAACACCAGTATCTATACAGCTAAACGTTTTATGTCCAAAAGATTAAAAGTGACAGAACAAAACTACTTAACCCTTTGACTCCTGCACGCTTTCCATCAGCATTCTGCAATGTCAACCATGCTGCGAAGCAAAACAAAAAAATTGCCAAACTACACACCACCAGAGATGGAGAGCGCAGACTGTTTAATCCCGCACAACCTGCACAGCGTGAGCAAAACAGCGTGCATAAACACATCCGAGAAAAAAAGCGGAACGTTAAATCAATGAATATATAAATGAATAGACAGACAGACAGATAGGCACATAGATAGATAGATAGATAGATAGATAGATAGATAGATAGATAGATAGATTGATAGATAGATAGATAGATAGATAGATAGATAGACGGAGAGACAGACAGACAGAAGATAGATAGATAGATAGATAGATAGATAGATAGATAGATAGATAGATAGATAGATAGATAGATAGAGAGAGAGAGAGAGATAGACAGACAGACAGATAGATAAATAGATAGATAGATAGATAGATGGATAGATAGAGAGACAGACAGACAGACAGATAGATAGATAGATAGATAGATAGATAGATAGAGAGAGAGAAAGGGAGATAAGGAGGAGACAGACAAATCGACAGGCAGTCAAACAGATAGAGAGATAGATAGATACATACATACATAGATACATAGAACATAGATACATAGTACATAGATGACTAGATACATAGATATATAGATACATGGATACATAGATAGATACAGACGTAGATACAACTTTACTGGGCCCTTTCCAGCGTGGGGTTGTTGTTGTGATGTTATTGTTGTTGTGATTTTATTGTTGTTGGGGTTATTTTGGTCTTTGTTTTCTTTTCTTTTGCTTCCTTTACGTTTCTTTTCTTGCTTTGTTTGCTTTGTTTTGTTTCGTTATTTTTGTTGTTTTGCTTTGTTTTGTTTTAGTATCATTGCACTTAGGAGATTTCCTCTGTGCTTAGCTTTTCTTTGTTTTCATTCATTCATGTTGTCTTTCGTTTTTGTTTTGTTTGTTTTGTTTGTTTGTTTCGTTTGTTTGTTTGTTTGTTTGTTTGCTTTGTTTTGTTTTGTTTTGTTTTTGTCCCAGTTTTTCCCGTCACCTTAATGGCCACAGAGTCTGCGACAGTCTTTAGAACGTGATGATGATGATGATGATGATGATGTGATGATGATGATATTACGATGAGTCTGATAATCGTGATGCTATGGAGTTCCATCTAGGATTGAGACTGCGTGACAGGGCTGTACTCTACGCTTACTATCATAGCATATCCCGGTGTCAATTAAGTCTGCAAGATACATACACCTACATCGTGGATCGGAAGATTTGAGCAACGCTTTAAATGACACATCCGTGAAGTGGATGAGACTTGACTATGTGGTCTCTGAGTCAGTCTTCCCAATGAGCTTACTGCAAGTTCAAATCTGGGTAAGAGCCGGTCAAAGCCGAAAAATCCAAAAAAATGATTTATGAAGGGACTGGTGCGGATTCGAACACACAATCTTCCAGTCGGTAGTCTGTTCCGCTAACCACTCCACCATCACACCTGTTTGGTTTGGTTTGGTTTGGTTTGGTGCTGTTTTGTTTTAGGCATTTTCTCTCCCTTCCAGTCTTTCGCTTTGAGTAAGTGTTCTTGGACAATAGGCCCTTATTCTTGAAACCTAATTCATGGCATCCATTTTGTTTTATGCAAATTTCCCTTTGGGAACAAGACAGTGACGTAAAATCCATGGATTATTTTCGTCAGCTTCTACTCTCGCCCTGACATTTTCTAATCAACTTGGTCATTTTAGCCCAAGCCGCCATGCGTTGTTCAAATTTGATTTCCTTGGTTGTAATTATCAATTACAGCCCAAGAAAAGAGCGTGAGTAGAGAGGAAGAGAGAGAGAGAGAGAGAGAGAGAGAGAGAGAGAGAGAGAGTGAGATGGGGGGGTAGAAAAGGAGTAAAAGGGGTGAAGATAAAGGGAGAGACAGAGGTTTTTTTCAGGTAGGGTCTTGTGCTGGTTAAAAGAATGTAATTAATTTACTTTTGAAATCAGCTAAAGAAAATGGAGAGAGAGAGAAAGAGAAAGAGAGAGAGGAAGGGGGAGGGAGAGAAAAGGAGACAGAGAGAGGGAGAGAGGGAGTGTGTGTGTGTGTGTGTGTGTGTGTGTGTGTGTGTGTGTGCATATGTGCGTGTATGTGTGTGTGCGTGATTGTATGCAGACATACGTGGTATATGTATACATGTATACGTGTATATAAATTATATATATATATATATACATGTATATATATGTATATATGTATGTATGTATGTATGTATGTATGTATGTATGTATATATGTATGCATGTATGTATGTATGTATGTATGTATGTATGAGTGTATGAGATAGATAGATACATAGATAGATACATAGATTGATAGACAGATTGATTGATAGATAGACCTCTCTCTCTCTCTTACACACACATACACACACACACACACACATACACACACACTTGGTGTGTGTGTGTGTGTGTGTGTGTGTGTGTGTATGTCTGTCTATCTGTGTCTGTGTTTGTGTTTGTGTGTGTGTCTGTGTGTGTGTGTGTGTGTGTGTGTCTGTGTGTGCCTGTGTCTGTGTGTCTGAGAATGTTTCCTGAAAGCCCAGCTTTTACCCATTACGGAGTGTACTTAAGAAAATGAACATGGGGAAGGGGAAAGAGACGAGAAAAGAAGAGAGAGAGAGAGAGAGAGAGAGGTAGAGAGTGAAGCAAACACACACACACACACACACACACACACACACACACACACACACACACACACACACCAACACATACGCACAGACAGACGCACAGACACATAGAGACAAAGAAAGTGAGAGAGGGAGAGAGAGAGAGAGAGAGTGGGAGAGAGAGCGAGAGAGGGACAGAGAGAGAAAGAGAGGGGAGGGGGAGAGAGAGGTAGAGAGAGAGAGAGAGAGACAGAGACACAGAGAGAGAGAGAAAATGCGTTCGTGCGTGTGATTGAGTGTGTGTATGAGTGGGCTGGGTTTTTATTTGTTTGTTGTTTGTCTGTTTTCCCAACAGGCAGCCGTTCACCCATCAAAGAAATGTAATTTCTTCATCCAAAACAAGTGTGACTGCCCGCGTTCAAGCAAACAGGAACCAGAAAAAAAAACCACGAAAGTAGAATACGAACGCATATTTAATACAACAAGACAAGACAGGCGAGAATTTTCGGCCAACGGGCCTTTGTCAAGCATAAGATTACAAACAAACAAACAAACACCAGATGAAAAATTGTGAGGAAAAGACTGAAACTTCCCTGCTGCCGTGTCCAATGTGGAAAGGGAATAAGCTCCTTCTTCTTCTTCTTCTTCTCTTCTTCTTCTTCTTCTTCTTCTTCTCTTCTTCTTCTTCTTCTTCTTCTTCTTCTTCTTCTTCTCCTTCTCCTTCTCCTTCTTCTTCTTCTTCTTCTTCTTCATTCTTTCATCTACTTCTTTTTTCCTTCTCTTTCTTCTTTTCCTCCTCCTTCTTCTTCTTCTTCCTCTTTTATTCTTTCATTCTCTTTCTTCTTGTTCTTCTTCTTTTTGTTCTTCTTTCTTCTTCTTCTTCGTCTTCTTCTTCTATTCTTCTTCCTTCAAAGTGATCGCAAATGACAATGGAGCATCAGTAAGAAGACTTGTTATTTTGTTCCATTCCAGTTAACCTATTACGAACGCTGATGTCTGAGGCCAACAACACTTCTGTCTGAGGCTGCCTAGTTTTTCGTTGTGCACTTCCAATCATTCGTTGTTTTCAGCGCATATATCCAAGGTAACGCTATTCACGTGTAGGCCGGAAAAGAGCAGTAAAGGGAATTAACTCGATAACATGGTCTTGACTGAGAAATAATGGAGACTGTCTGATTTTGGACACGAACTCCGCTGTTGAAAGAATACTATACTCGACAGTCGACGCCGAGTGATCCGCTAGTATTCCAAGTCATTTCAGAATTCGTCTGCAATAAGTTTTATTTATCTATTTTTTGTTTGTTTGTTCCTTTTTTTCTTAAATAGACTTCAGTAGCATGTAGACACACAGAGAACATTTTTTGCTTCCATTTTCTTTCTTCTGTTTTTTTTTTTCTTTTTGCTTTAACCCTTTGACTCTCTTATCCTGTTCACCAACTGCAAAAACTTAACATTTGACTCCCGCACCCTGTCCACCAACTGCAAACACTTAAGCTTCCCTCACCTTGTTCACCAGCTTCTTGTAAGAGTCAAAGGGTTAAGTTTTTGCTTTGCAAGTATGGTTGACAATGCAGGATGCTGCTGCATAAGGTGTGGAGTCAAAGGGTTAACCAGTTATTTTTTTAATATGTAATTCCCATGTTTTTCACGAGACGTTTATTTACGTCTTCTTATAAACAAGAAAATTGTATTACAATGCACATTATTGTTATGCTATCACTGTTTTTTTTTACAGATGAACATTTTCACAAGTTCATTTTGAACATATAGCTTAATAGTTAGTGACTAAAAGCAGTTCTGTGTGTATTTTTGGTGTGTGTGTCCTTTTGCAGTGGTCCTCTGTCTTGTATGAAGAAATGGTGCAACAAATCATCTACTGTCTGTCTGTCTAGATGATGGACGATTGGAATTTCGTTATTTGAAAATCAGTTGTAAAAAAGAGTTTTTGTTTGTTTCTTTCTTTCTTTCTTTTTTTTTTTTTTTTTTTTTTTGGTGTCTTTCTTTCGTCATTGTTTGTTTTGTCTGTTTGTTTGCTTGTTTGCTTGTTTGTTTGTTTGTTTTATGTTTTTTTTGTTTTTTGTTTTGTCTTTTATGACCTAGCTTGGTTATGCCCCTGTAAATGTCTTAATTTGGTGTGAACGAGAATTTCCGAGACTGAAATGGAAACAAAAAATTTGAAAATGAAACCGTAATGTTACATGAATCTCTCTCTCTCTCTCTCTCTCTCTCTCTCTCTCTCTCTCTCTCTCTCTCTCTCTCTCTCTCTCTTCTCTTCTTCTTCTTCTTCTTCTTCTTCTTCTTCTTCTTCTTCTTCTCTCTCTTCTCTTCTCCTTCTCTTCTCCTTCTTCTCTTCTTCTCTTCTTCTTCTCTTCTTCTTCTTCTTCTTCTTCTTCTCTTCTTCTTCTTCTTCTTTCTTCTTCTCTTCTTCTTCTCTCTTCTTCTCTTCTCTCTCTCTCTTCTCTCTCTCTTCTTTTCTCTCTCTTTGTCTGTCTCTTGTCCAGTCTCTCAGCTTCTTTGTCTCTGTCTCTCTTCTCTTCCCTCTTTCTCCTCTTTCTCATTCTCCCTCTCTCTCTCACACACACACACATACACACGCACACACACATACACACGCGCGCGCGCGCACACACACACACACACTCCCTTACTCCCACCCTTTTTTAATTAATGGAGATTGACAGAAAAAGAATGAAACCGTACGACTGCTTTGAGTGACAGTTCATCACAAACGCGTTTTGAGAGGTCAAAGGGTGCTCCACACATCCAGACTCCGACATCCCAATCATTTTCACAATTGACAACAATCCACAAATAAAGCAAGGGTGATTAATTAAAATGGAAACAAAAACTTTGGCAGTGAAACTGTAATGTTACATGAATCCTTCTCTGTGTCTCTTTCTGTCTCTCTCTGTCTCGCTCTGTCTCGCTCTGTCTCTCTGTCTCTGTCTCTATCTCTGTATCTCTCTCTCTCTCTCTTTTCTCTCTTTTTCTCTCCTGCTCTCCTTCAATCTCTCTCTCTCTCTCTCTCTCTCTCTCTCTCTTTTTTTTTTTTTTTCTTTTTTTTCTCGCAATCTTTCTGTCTCTGTTTCTCTCTGTGTGTCTGTCTTTCTGTCTGTCTGTCTGTCTGTCTCTGTCTCTGTCTCTATCTCTGTCTCTCTCTCTCTCTCTCTCTCTCTCTCTCTTCAAATTTTTGTTTCAATTTTTAAATTAATGTAAGTTTATCTCCAGTGAAGATATCACTTTATACTGTTCTTATGTTTATTTGCCGGATTTGGGTCTTCCTCTTACTTATATGACTAATTACGTCGGGTGGTCAACTGTTTCTTCAACTTTTTGTTCAACTTTTTGTTCAACTATTTTCCTTCCATTTTTTCTTCATCGTTAGGAAAAAATTCAAATGGATGTAATGTCAGCCATGACTATATATATAAATCTTTATTTCGCAAAAACGTCGCCGTAAAATTTAATGACTTTGTTTTATGCTCCTTGCCACAAGGACAAAAATGTCAATGGCAATAAACCATTTTCAGTTTCAGTTTCAGTTTCAGTTTCAGTTCTCTCTCTCTCTCTCTCTCTCTCTCTCTCTCTCTCTCTCTCTCTCTCTCTCTCTCTCTCTCTCTCTCTCTCTCTCTCTCTCTCCCCTCTCTCTCACACCCCTGTTTCATCTCCTCTGTGCGTCTTTTCTCACCACTTTCCTGAACCCTTCCTGCTGTCCGTTCCACCCACCACTTTTGACCCCAGTGTACTATCATTTGTCAGAAAATAGTATCCGAAAGTGTCAGTAAAGTGGTTTGCTTTAAATGAAAAAAAATAATCCCGTGTTCCATATCTGTGTTACAGACTGTGAAGGTTTTGGATGACTTTCATAGGTAGGTCAGGCAGCTAGGAAAGAGGACATTACTTCCCCCATTTGAAATGACTCTTGTCATTTTGGGGGTTGTCTAGACAGAGGCTGTTATCTGAATAAGACACCTGTCAACCCACTCCGGCGCCGTGGTGTAAGTGGATAGCGCAACGTACTACCAATTTTCACCGCCCATCTTTCCTGTCAAAATCATTGCAACAAATTTGTTCAGTCCAAACCGGCTCTTAGCCGTATCCACAGTCGAGCGTGCTATGGGCTCATTCGGGAAGACTGGCACCGCACTGTCGAGTCTCATCCGCTTTATGGATACATTCATTGAGGATGTTGCTCAAATTTCCTGACCAACACCGCAGGTTTCTGTCTCTCTCGCGCCTGGTTGAGGACAGAATATATTAGGGCAGTAAACTGTTGGGTACAGCAGGTGTTATGCAGTATCAGTCCTGGATGGAAATTCCATAGGATCGTAAGTATTATCGCCATCGACATCATTATCATCAGCAGCAGCAACAGCAGCACCACCACCACCACCATCATCATTATCATCATCATCATCATCACTATCATCATGAGCATCAGCAGCAGCATAGCATTGTCAAAACTCCCCTCACTTCTGTGGTAATTAACCCTTTCACTCTCTCACCCTGTTTACCGGCAGCTCGCATTGTCAACCATGATAGCAAAGCAAAAAACTTGTTTGCTTTGTTCCCTCACCCAATCCACCAGCTTCCCACGGGAAGCTGGTGGATAGGGTGAGGGAGTGAAAGTGTCAATTTCTTGCAGCTTATGGACAGGCTCCGAGAGTGAAAGGGTAAAGTTAAGATCGCATGGAACATGGGACAGAAAAAAAGATGAACACAAACGAAACTGCCTTCGTGCGATGATCATTTGAAAAAAAATATATGATGCCTTTCTCAACTGCTCTACGAGGAGAAATATCTTAAATAACATCTTTTTTTATTTCATATTGCACTTTTGCGGGCTACTTTGTTCTGATGATACAGCCGAGGACACAAGCTCTGATATCTTGAGTTCAATCCCAGTCGGCCCGCAACGTTAAAAAAAACTGTCCTGTTCGCTGTCTCTCGTATTATGTTTGTGCAGGCTCAGGAAATCTGTCGGATGATTGCTGGCAGATTCGAGTGAAGCGCATATGGAGCTGTGTGAGCGTGATGAATCCCTCTTGAAATAGCTCCCATAACCCCCACTCCAATAAGCCACCAGACTCCGACATGAATTACAGGATCTTTGATGTGCGTTTTTGATATTCTGAGTGCATATGCATACGAATGGGGTCCAAGCACTGGTCAGTCTGCACACATGCTGATCTGGGAGATGTGAAAAAAACAACTCCACCCTTTAACCAGTCGCTGTGGTGTAGTGGTTAGCGCAACGTAATACCGACTGGAAGGTTGTGGGTTCGAATCCCCATCAGCCCCTTTAAAAATCATTGTGGGATTTTTCGGCTCTAACCTGCTCCTACCCAGAGTTGGGCGTGCTATGGGCTCGTTGGGAAGACTGGGACCACACAGTCGAGTCTCATCCTCTTCACGGATGCGTCATTGAGGGTGTTGTTGCTCAAATCTTCTGACCAGCGACGGAGATGTCTGTATCTCTCGGGTCTGGTTGACACCAGGATACATTATGAGAGTAAGCGTAGAGTACAGCCCTGTCACGCAGTCTCAATCCTAGATGGAACTCCATAGCATCATGATAATCATCCTCATCGATACCATCATCATTGCATTATAAAAATTTCCAGCTTCTGTGGCCATTAATGTGGCCCTCCTTATGCATCTATCCCTTGTCGCCGCAAGCACATCTTCCACCATCTCTGTCCTCAGCCACCCTGCAAGTCCGTCCAATATTTTCTCCCTAGGACTACCTGGTGTTCTCTTTCCCTCCAGCTTTCATGTTGTGACCAGGTGCTCCAAATCCCCCTTTCCTCATAAAATGGCTTATTAATGCTGCTTGTCTTTTCCTAATCTTCCTTATCAATGATCTTCTTGTCTCTGCCTCCATCAAGACTGTCTCGTTTGTTTTCTTTGCTGTCCATGGAACTCCTAACATTCTTCTTAAAAACCATGATATTGACTGATATAATAGCGCCGAAACGAGTCTAAGAATGGCCTTTAAATTCTCCTCCATGATCTACATAGTGGGGTCGGACTGGTGTTTGGGGGTTTGTTCAAGGAGTCATGGCACTCGGGACCATTCCATATGTGCTCCACCCTAATCCGCCAGCGATTATACCTGGCAGGCTCCCTGAGCCTGTGCAAAACCTTATGCACTGGAAAGGCCTTGAAATTGGATTGGAGGAGAGGACAATACCTGCAGTGTCTCATCCTCCTCATCTCCCGCCCATTCCTAGTGACGAACAAGACGGTAGATGAGCTAACAAAAAGAGGAGCTCAGGAAGACCAACCAGTCAACAGTGTCCACAATAATGAGATTAAGTTTCAGTTTCAATTTCTCAAGATGAAGTCTCCTCTCTCGGAATGAATTCCATTATGCACTAACGCCACTGGTGTCATGTGATGGAGAAGATCCCCAGAATGATCACGGCACAAGCCTTAAGCCTGCACGAACTGGCCAGGGTCAGAGGGTCCTACCTGGATAGTTCCATAACCATGAGGTCGTACGGGAAAATGAATGAATGAATCTTTCATTTAATGTCTGTTCACAATAGTGATTTTAGACACACACGCACGCACACACACACACACATACACACACACACAAGTAAAAAAAAAAAAAAAAAAAAAAAAAAAAGGTGGAGTGAAGGATGAGTATGGGGAAGGGTAATAGAAGTTTGAATGAAAGAAGGGGAACAAGTGCAATTAAGAATTCAGAACAATGAATTAACAGTGTCAAATAATAACATACAACAATTAATTAACTCTTCATAACAATCTGCCAACAGGGGATCTGAGAATCAGCTGGACTAGCAGGATAATATCATTATTTTTGTTGTAAAAAATATCTCTAGCGTCAGTACATGAAAAATCAAGATTGTTATTTCTATATGTCGTAAGTAAGATAGGACATTCAAAGAGTAGATGGTGGACTGATAATGTTTTTTGAACAAATACACACATTCTGTGTATATTTCGTTTTCCAAGAGTTAAGCCTTAATTTGTATATCAAGGACGCTAACTGTCTGGGGAAGTAAGGTATCAAGCTATGGGTATTGGAGAAATTTGTAAAAACTGAACGTTCTAGCACAGAACCAAGTTCATGAACTGAAAGTCGTATATTATGGCATGTTACGGTATTGGCATTTTTGGATGCTCCGTTTCTTGCTAACTGGTCTGAAACTTCATTCCAATGAAGTCCGCAATGTGACGGAACCCAGCAAAAATTTATACCAACACCGCTGGATGAAATGCAATGTATCAAATGTTTGATTTCAAAGATAATGTCATTTCGTATTACATGTTCTGCTTGTTTCAAGCTACGTAACACAGATTTAGAATAACACACAATAGTATATCGCAGATATCGTATGAGAGGCTATTGATATAGGTAAGAGCCATCAATATCGCATATAATTCTGATGTAAAAATAGAGTAGCCTTTACCTATGTAAAAAGATTTTTGTACCTTTAAGGCAGGAATGACGAATCCAGCTCCGCTATCAGATGTATCGTAAACAGACCCGTCTGTGTAAATTTTTAGGTGATTAAACTAACAGGTGGCTAGGTGAGATTTGACTTCTGATACTAGAATATTTCTTTCTGTTTTATTAAGATTTGTAAGGGGTAAAATGTTACTTTCTTTATAAGACTTCATTGTGTTTGTATGAACGGGAACACCGAGAGCCAATTTAATAGCTTTGCTGTCTACACTCTGTAATTTTTTTAAGAGTGTAGTCGAGGCAGTAAAATAGACCTCTTATCCATAGAGCAGTTTCGATCGAACCAAAGAAATCGCTAAGTGTAACATAGTTTGAGTGTCTTGGCTCCAGGACTCTCTGTTGATTATTTTTAAGAAATTAAGTCTTTTGTTTGCTTTTGTAATTAAATATTCTATATGGTGTCTCCAATTCAATTTTCGTGTTAAGTACACTCCAAGAAATTTAACTGTGGGCTTATAAACAAGCGGATTACTATCCAGTAATAATGTAGGGAGTTTTAGGCTTTTCTCCATTGTTGAAAAGCATAAGATAAGTCTTTTCACTCGATACCTCTAGACCATTGTCTTTCATGTAATTACTCAGGTTATCAAGATCACATTGGTAGAGCTTTTGTACATGGGTGATTGTTCGTTTGTTTGTATTTTTTCGAAGAGTGGTATTCATCCAGATGGCAATATCATCTGCATACTGTACGACATTAGTATTCTTCGACAAATATTTTGGTAAATCATAAAGAAGTATATTGAACAGGATGGGGGCTATGATTGACCCCTGAGGGATCCCCATGTCTATGTCTTTAAATGAAGAGTATACAGTCCCTAATCTTACACATATTGATCTA
>JAPXFY010000015.1:68568059-68578059 GCA_030674185.1 Monoplex corrugatus
GTGTGTGTGTGTGTGTGTGTGCTTGTGTGTGTGTGCTTGTGTGTGTGCGTATGTGTCTGTCTGTATCTGTGTGTCTGTGTGTCTGTGTGTGGGGAGAGAGAGAGAGAGAGAAGAGAGGGGGGAGTGCGCATATAGGTGTGGTATGTACTTGTGTGTTTGCAAAGATTACATAATCGTTGCCTTGCATGATTAATTGTTTTACAGCAGAATTTACTTAGGCCTATGTGCAAAATATTTTGAAAGATGAATTCTGTGCTTAACAATGCAAAGTAATCCTATTTGGTTGATTGTGTAATTTCCATGTACCAACGTATGAATGTTAACATTTATGAAATGAAGGATTTTTGTCTATTCAATGTGTGTTCTATTTATCATGAATTTTAAAGTGATTGATCTGTCTCTCTGTTTATCTGTTTGTCTATCTGTCTCTCTCTCTGTCTCTCTCTCCCCCTCTCTCTCTGTCTCTGAGAGAGAGAGAGAGACAGAAATAGAGAGAGACAGAGAGTGAGACAGGAAAAAGAGAGAGATGGGGAGAGAGAGAGCTGAGAATGAGAGATAAACAGATAGAGAAAGAGAGAGAGAGAGAGAAGGGAAGGAAAAGAGAGAAAGAAAGAGAGTAGTAAAGAGAGACAGCGGTAAAGAGGAGAGAAGAGGCGAAAGAGAGATGGAAGAGAAAGAGAGAGAGAGAAGTGGTAGAGAAAGAAAGAGAGAGAGAGAGGAAGAGAGTTAGAGAGAAAAGATGTGAGGGACAGATAGGGAAGGAGCGAGAGAAGAGTGAGAGAAGGAGAGATAGAATGAGACACAAATGATACACAGAGAGAAAAGAGAGAAGAGTGAAAGAAGAGAGAGAGAGAGGAAGAGAGTGAGACAAGAAAAGAGAGAGGGAGAGGTGGGAGAGAGAGAGAGAGTGAGAATGAGAGGAAGAAGAAGAGAAAGACAGAGAAGAGAAAGTGAACAGAGAGAGAGAGAGAGAGAGAGTGGGAAGAGAGAGTGGTAGAGAGAGGCAGAGAGGAGAGAGAGGAAAAGAGAGAGAAAGAGTGGAGAGAGAGAGGAGGAGAGAGGAGGAGAGAGAGTGAAGAAAGGAGAGAGAGAGAGAGAACAGAGAGAGAGAAGGCAGAGAGAGGCAGAGAGTGAGAGAGGAAAGAGAGAGAGAGAGATGGGGAGAGAGAGAGGGCTGAGAATGAAGATAAACAGATAAGAGATAGAGAGACAGAGAAGGAATGAGACAAGGAGAAAGAGAGAGAGAGAGAGAGAGCGAGAGAGCGGTAAAAAGAGAGAGAGAGCGGTAAAGAAAGAGAGAGAGCGGTAAAGAGAGAGATGGTAAAGAAAGAGATGGAAAGAGAGAGAGTGTGTGTGTGGGAGAGAGAGGAGGAGGAGAAGGAGGAGAGAGAGTGAGGGAGGGAGAGACAGAATGAGACACAAATGATACAGAGAGGGAAAAGACAGAAAGAGTGAAAGAAAACGAGAGAGATAGAGGGAGGGAGGGAGAGGCAGAGAGAGGCAGAGAGTGAGAGAGGAAAAGAGAGAGAGAGATGGGAGAGAGAGAGAGAGAGAGAGAGAGAGAGCGAGCTGAGAATGAAGGGTAAGCAGATAGATAAATAGAGAGAGAGAAAGAGAGAGAAAGAGAGAGAGAGAGAGAGAAGAGACAAGGAAAGAGAGAGAGGGAGAGAGATAGATAGATAGATAGATAGATAGATAGAGAGAGAGAGAGAGAGAGAGAGAGAGAGAGAGAGAGAGAATGAGACAGGCACACAAATAGTGAGAGAAAAGAGCAAGAGTGAGAGAAAAAGAGCAAGAGTGAGAGAGGAGAGAGAGAGAGAGTAAAACAGACAGTATATGTGTGTGTGAGAGAGAGAGAGAGAGAGAGAGAGAGAGGGAGGGAGGGAGAGAGAGAGAGAGAGATGTTCAAGAAAGAGAGAGAAAGTGACGGAAGTTCACAAAAGTGTTAACTGTTCATGTCTGAACTTAGTTGTGAGCATTGTTAACAAACGGACATTGCTGGCCTGCAATCTTCTTAAGTCAGACATCTTCACGATTTCACTGCAGTCAGACGATGTCTCCACTAGTGCTGGTGAGCATCTTATCATTTTCAAACAGATCTTATGTGAAACGTTTGTTAAGAGTTTTGGTTTCTTTTCCTGACGGTATGAATATCATAGCTACTTCTTTAGGTTAGCATTTTTTTTTCTGTTGTGGCCATTGAAAGAGTTTCAAATAATACTTCCAATCTTATCCCCTTTGCTGAATTTTGTTCTTGGTTTTTGTTAAATTTTAAGACTTTCGAGTGCCAAGGCATCAGAATATTTTCGTTGGACGAAGGTCCCAGCTTTGATTCCCGTTTTGAACAGTCGTGTTAACATTTATTTCTCTCTGTACAGATCTTAAAAAAACTGGGCATCTGATGTCACTTCCCTCTCAATGGACATTCAGCCATGACCACTGTGCTCTTCTGATATGACGCCTGGTTGTAAAGCTTACAATTAGCTAAACAGGTTAAGCACTTGAGACACGAAAACGTAATTCCCTGCTGCGGATTAGGGGGGGGGGGGGGGGGGAGTACGGTATGCAAATAATGTTTCTTATTCTGATATATCTGCATTCACACGAACACGCACGCACACCACATTATGCACACGGACGCACACATTCGCAGAGGAGCAAAATATACTCAAGGATAAAGGAATAGAACTAAAAAAAAGCTCGAAAATTCCAAGAGTAGATAATTATTTTTCTTGACTTACCATGGAAGGATTTCTTGCTTCACAACTCTAACCCAAACTCAAACTCCAATCAAATCGTAATCAAAAACAGTAACGTACGTTTTTTTTCTAAGATGGTGGGGGAGGGGGGAGGGGGGAGGCAGGGGAGATTCATCGAGGTATTATTTCTCATTTTCCTAAAATCATTTCCTCAACCTCACTTTGTTCTTTTAGATATGGTTTGCAGATGAAGTTGGACAATTGCTTGAAATCAATGTGAAGAATATAAAACCAACTGGGATGGATGGGGAGTGGGCATTTACACTTAAATAACACCAGTCATAATTTGTTTAGAGTGGAACATGTGTGGTTGGGTTGGTTGGTTGATTGATTTGTTAATTGTGGTCGATTGACTCATTCGATTTTCGGATTTACTTTTGCATGTACAGAACAAGCTACCAGCCAACTCCATCTTCCCATGGGCCATCCCCAGCTGAACAAATTTTCAAGCAGCTGTGACAGGCTACAGGACGCAGCTTTTGAAACAATTCAAGTTCAACGAAGAAGACAGCGCTTGTCATTTCGTCCTTGAATAGATTGGACACTGACACGAAGAAAAACTAATTTGTAAATATTAGAATATGAATTGTACGCCTAAGTTGTCACTAAGTTTGACGCTGATGGGTATTGTGCCTGCTTGTATGAGTGTCTGAATATGCGTTTGAAAAGTTTGGAATTATAATAAATGTATCTAGAAATGTATCTAGGTGTGCAACGGCTAACACCGAACCTGGTGACGCCGACAAGTGAGACAGGTGGTCAAGCAAACACACGTATAAATATGTGCATTACAGCTAGCAAGGGTTATCAGGTGTTTATGAGCGAATCCTGACAAGATATGAATCACTGTCCCGTTCTTGACACAGTTATAAACCATAGGTAAGTTCCCATTTTTACATATATTTTGCGTTTGCGTATTACTCATTTATTTGTATTTGGAGTGGGGTGTGAGGCCCTGTGATTTAAGTACCTGTCTAGGACGTGAGAAACCCAGATTCAAATCCCGGAATGGACAGGAATTTTTCTTCCCTCCAATAGATCTTTTGTGGTGGTCTTCAAGCTGAGACACTCACCACTTTCCCATTCATCAGGCCTGTGATCTACTGTTTTCAATGCATTGAGAAACAGCTAAGAAATCCTTGGGAGTGCTTTGTCTCATACGTATATAATCTTTTGGTAAATTCAGAACATGTCATTAGTTGAAATGTATTTTGGGAACGGTTAAATATAGCCAGTGCCGACCAACATGACTGCATTTATTTACAAATTTGATTTACTTCTACTTTTTTTGAACTACTTTGACACAGCTTGGGGAAAGTCCTTTTTTGTATTCCTTTAAGTTTGTATCTGGACCATGAAAGTGAACGAGGTGCTATACGTAGCTGCAAGCATATGAGGTCCATTGAAATAAGTAAATATAACAAATAAGGGCTAACGTGGATTGACTGATTGCTGAATGGCAGGAGGACTGCATAATTAATTTCATAACTGACTGATTGAATTTATCCATTGATTCATTTAGGTATATGGCATAGTGATGTTTTGTCTTACTGTTTCAGGTAATGGACGTGGCGTGTTCTCCATTCCCTCTGCCCTCACTCCCTCCCCCCCCCTCCCCCACCCATCCCTCCCCCTCCCTCCCACCTCTCTTTCCATAGGTTCTTTCTGGGAAGTTTGATTTTGGTTGGATCTTGTGCATCCCTGTCTTTGTGGGAAGGGTAACCACAATGATATCGGCTTCTGTTGGCTTGTGAATTGATCAATTCACCAAGTTCTTCAGAATGTTTGATAGAGTTGTGTGTGAACCCAGGCACAAGTCCAATGGTAATCGATCTGCTTCCCTCTGTCTGGGGTCTTTCTTTCTTTAGTAAGGGCGCATCAACTGGAGGAGAAGGAAGCCAGCCAACCAGGAGGAACCAACCAGAAGCCAGCCACCCAGCCAGCCAGGAGGATCCAGCCAAGCAGGAGAGCCAGCCAAGCAGGAGAAGCCAGCCAGTGAGCCAGCCAGGAGGAGTCGGTGAACCAGCCAACGGGAGCCAGGAGCTCCGAGGATTCCCACTTCTGCTGTGGTTGTCTGTTTGGTGAAGGGCAGAGCAAGTGGAGATCCTGGTGTGGAATGTTACGGGGAAGTGGGATGGGACTCTTCAGAACACTCTGGACAAGTCTGTGCCTATGGGATAGGCGACGTGGACGCATGTCAACTATTTCGGCTGCAGATTTGGCTGGGGTGTTCTGTTGACAACCTGAAAGCTATCTCTGGCGTTCCGCAGACCGGTCCCAGGTGATCCTCTCTGTCTGGATCCTTCAGGCAACCTCGTAGAAGCAGGGGCCTCACCAGCCAGGAAGAACCAGCCAAGAGGAATCAGCCAACCAGCCAGCCAGGAGGAACCAGCCAAGAGGAGCCAGCCAGGAGGAGCCAGCCAGGAGGAACCAGCCAGGAGGGGTCAGCCAGGAAGAACCAGCCAGGAGGAGCCAGCCAGCCACACAGCCAGGAGGAACCAGCCAGGAGGATCGAGCAGTCAGGAAGGTGTAGGGGAATTCCTTTCTATCAGTCTCTTTGTCCATCATTCCTACCCCTTTCTTGCCCTTACCGTCCCAGCCGGCCTGCATCCAGTGTCAACTGTGGTGTGAGGCATCAGTGCTAGGACTTCACACCACTCGCCATTGCCTTCTGGAGAGGTATGTTTATTAGTGTACAGTTGAAATGTTGTAACACTCACTATTGGCTAGGTGTAAATGTCAGTGAAACCAGTGTAAACCACAATTAGCATTATAACAACCCAAGACGGCCATTTTGTAGATCACAGTATTCATGCCAAATCTAGAGTGATCCTTTTTGTATGCATGTTTTAGCTTGTCGTATTTTATCCCTATTTTTCTAGAGCTCAAGTGGGTAATATTGATCTTGTGATTTTCCAGTGACATGTCAGTGTAAAAACAGGACAGAAATAATTACACAAATGACGACATTGTTCCTTTCCATGAAACCAGTTCCCTGCATCCTTATATTTCAACTGCACAAACGTGAGGCAGGGGACGATGTTCTCACCTTTTGACACAAGCATTTCTTTTCGTAATTGTGAGTTTGGAATGGAAATCTGTGGTTGGATTTCAAAAGTTCCCGCATTGTAACTGCCTGTTAAGCCAGTTTGGGTCTATTGGTAATTGGCAAAGTAAACCTTTACTTTTAAAATATTTTTTATTCATTTTTGTTTCACAACAAACGGACATCTAACACCCAATGTGGCAAAGAAAAATCCACACACACACACACACACACACACACACACACACACACACACACACGTATATAAAAAGAATGTTGACGTATGAACTCCATATAGCATGTAGAGTATACATTATGACATGTTAAACATTGGAAGTTTTAAAATGAACATAAGATCTAAGCACATATTAACATTTCCTCTATGAACCAGTTTCACAAACCACATCCCTTTGCTTAACGATAATCAAGCATCACTAAACAATGTGATAACAGAAATGATATCACTGTATACATGTAAAACAAATATTGTTCACAAAGAAACAACCTATAACTTACAATACATATAAGAAATATTCTAATCAATGATGGTTTTTATTATGTACATGAAAAGAAAAGAACATGTCATGAAGAAAATCTGTTTTCTAGGGAGAGAACATTATTATATAGTTATTTCACTGAGAATTGAAAATGGACAAGGGAAAGTATAATTTGGCATTATATTGTTTAATGCTGAATCTCTGATTTAGCAGTCTTTTTAAAGTATGTATATTCAGAACACATTAGTCTACTTTACATTTATATATGAATGATTTTACGAGCATTATCATAAAATCAAATACTCTATTTTTACATTTTGATCAACACTGAAAACACTAGGTTTCATATGATTTTGATGTTTGAAGGTATTTTCGCATTTTGCGTTGATTAGTTTTTCTGTTATGTTCCATAAGTTACTGACACAGTTCCATAGAAAATGTTCAATAGAGTTTTTGCATTATTACACCATGCACAATTTGTCGTAGTTGCTATTCCCATTGTTTTTGACATCATATCGGTAGCAGTAACCCGATGAACTATTCTTATTTGCAACCATTTCAAGTTAACATCATTTAATTCATGAATGTTTAGAAAAAAAACTTTTGCCACGAGATAATACTGTCTAGTTTCTCTGACCCCCTTGAACAGAAATTTGGTTTGCTATCATCCATTTTATTTTTTTCATGGTAAAGTTTTGCTTCTTTAGTACACTCATTATTAACCTTATTACACTTGGCACATTCAAAATACTATTCGTGTTGTTGTTCATTTGGATTCTGGTTGTTCTTAAATATTGTTTGATTGCAGATATCCATCCATTATAAGTGAGAAAAATTAATACGGCATCCATCCATTCTGAGTGAAGAAATTCTCAATCCAACGACACACGCCACTTCCAAAGCAATAGTCATAAATCCCAAAACGAGTGAATCAAAAGCTTTTTTAAAATCAATATAGATTAACAAACCTGGTGTGTTATTTACATTCACATAATTTATCAAATCATATCTTAATCTTATATTATCTCTCATATGTCTGTGGCAAAGTAAAACTTTTTGTGAGCGCTTGCCCATCCCTGAATACTTGCTGAATACTCCAAGATTCAGCCATGTATCTGTAGGTTTTGCCACTTTACCATTAGCCAGACTTGAACTACTTTTTCAAAAATGCATTGACTAATGGCTACGAAATCCTAGGGAGCGCTTTGTCTCACACATATCAGATATACCAGTAAATTCTGAACCTGATTTCAGTTAAATGATATTTTTGAGAATGATTAAATGTAATAATGACTGACTGAGATGGCTGCATTTATTTATCAATTGGTTATTGTTTTGAACTATTGTGACAGAGCTTGGGAAAAGAGATCTTTACTTCCTTCAAGTTTGTATCTAAGCCATGCTTCTAGTTTCATGTTCATCAAGTTAATGTGAACAAGGTGCTACATGCAAGTTCATGCAAATGAGGTTCCTTGAAATATGTAAACATAAACAATTCACTTAACGTGGATTACTGACTGACAGATTGATGTATGGCAGGAGGACTACACAATTACTTTCATAACTGACTGATTTAATTGATCGATTTCTTTCAGTATATGGCATAATGATGCTTTGTTTTACTGTTTCAGGTAATGGACGTAGCGTGTTCTCCATTCCCTCTGCCCTCACTCCCTCCCCCTCCTCACCCATTACCTCTCCCTCCCTTCTGTACGTTCTTTCTGGGAAGTTTGATTATGGTTGGATCTTGTGCATCCCCGTCTTTGTGGGAAGGGTAACCACAATGATCTCGGCTTCTGTGGCTTGTAATTTACCATTCACCAAGTTTTTCAGAATGTTTGGTAGAGTTGTGTGGTAACCACAACGATATCGGCTTCTGTTGGCTTGTGAATTGATCAATTCACCAAGTTCTTCAGAATGTTTGATAGAATTGTGTGTGAACCCAGGCACATTTCCAATGGTAATCGATCTGCTTCCCTCTGTCTGGGGTCTTTCTTTCTTTAGTAAGGGCGCATCAACTGGAGGAGAAGGAAGCCAGCCAACCAGGAGGAACCAACCAGAAGCCAGCCACCCAGCTAGCCAGGAGGATCCAGCCAGTCAGGAGAGCCAGCCAAGCAGGAGAAGCCAGCCAGTGAGCCAGTCAGGAGGAGTCGGTGAACCAGCCAACGGGAGCCAGGAGCTCCGAGGATTCCCACTTCTGCTGTGGTTGTCTGTTTGGTGAAGGGCAGAGCAAGTGGAGATCCTGGTGGGAATGTTACGGGGAAGTGGGATGGGACTCTTCAGAACACTCTGGACAAGTCTGTGGCTATGGGATAGGCGACGTGGACGCATGTCAACTATTTCGGCTGCAGATTTGGCTGGGGTGTTATGTTGACAACCTGAAAGCTATCTCTGGCGTTCCCAAGAGCGCTCCCAGGTGATCCTCTCTGTCTGGATCCTTCAGACAGCTTCGTAGAGGCAGGGGCCTCACCAGCCAGGGGGAACCAGCCAGGAGGAACCAGCCAGGAGGAACCAGCCAATCAGCCAGCCAGGAGGAGCCAGCCAGGAGGAACCAGCCAGGAGGAACCCACCAGGAGGAACCAGCCAGGAGGAACCAGCCCGGAGGATCGAGCAGTCAGGAGGGTGTAGGGGAATTCCTTTCTATCGGTCTCTTTGTCCACCATCCCTGTCCCTTTCTTGCCCTTACCGTCCCCCAGCCGGCCTGCGTCCAGTGTCAACTGTGGTGTGAGGCGTCAGTGCTAGGACTTCACGCCACTCGCCATTGCCTTTTGGAGAGGTATGTTTATTAGTGTACAGTTGAAATGTGTAAATCTTCACTACTCATACTGAGAATTGGTATGGCCCACATTTAAGATTGTAGCAACCCAAGCTGTGCCATTTTATAGATCACGGTATTCATGCCAAAGCTAAAATGATCCCTTTAGTATGTGTGCGGTTCCTGTGAGGTTTTGTCTATCCCATTTCTATAGCTCACGTGGGAGTTATTCACCTTATGGTTTTGTAATTTTGTAATGACCTGTCACAGTGAAAAAGGGGAAAAACAATTTTTGAAATTGTCTCTTTCAACGAGACCAGCTGT
The DNA here is from genome assembly GCA_030674185.1 of Monoplex corrugatus. Classification (NCBI taxonomy): domain Eukaryota; kingdom Metazoa; phylum Mollusca; class Gastropoda; order Littorinimorpha; family Ranellidae; genus Monoplex; species Monoplex corrugatus. The sequence goes on from JAPXFY010000015.1 coordinate 68,577,441, forward strand.
CTCTACCCTTGTTATTGAACCGTACAAAGTGAGGTGAGGGATGAAGATGCACTCACCTTTTGAAACGAGCATTTATTTTCTTTAATTGTGAGTTTGAAAATCAGTCGCCGGTTTTTCAATATTCCAGCATTATAACTGCCTGTTACTTCAAGCATATGACCCAGTTTGTGTCTATTGGTAATTGGCAAAGTCATCTTTGTGAAAACGTGACTACCCCTGAACATCTGCTAAGCAACCCAAAACAAGTGTGACTTCCCGCGTTCAACAAACAGGAACCAGAAAAGAAAAAAAAACACACAAAAATAAAACGCGTATTTGATACAAACAGACAAGACAGGCGCAACTTTTCAGCCAACTGGCCATTGTCAAGCTTAAGCGTAAGCTTTTCTCACAATGGCCAGAGCAGCAGGGAAGTTTCATTCTTTTTTTCCTAATTTTTGTATCTGGTATTTGTTTGTGATCTTACACTGGCCGAAAATTTGCGCCTGTCTTGTCTGGTCGTATTAAATATTCGCTAAACAAGCCAAGAAAAGACCAAGCCATTGCCACTTTCCCACTGGCCAGCTGGGGATCTATGTTTAAATATGAATTGACAAACAGCTGAGAAATCTTTCCTATA
>JAPXFY010000015.1:68583059-68605559 GCA_030674185.1 Monoplex corrugatus
AACATTTTAAAACTGTAAAACAGTACTATTGTGAATATGTGACAGATCTGGCTGTGCTCTATTCCATCCACAAAAACAAACAAACAAACAAACAAACAAAACAAACAAACAAACAAACAAACAAACAAACAAACAAACAAACAAACAAACAAACAAACAAACAAACAAACAAAAAAGAAAAAAAAGAACGTTTCAAAAAGCTTACTTTTCTTTTTTAAGGCTGAAGAATTTCAGTCAAGTGAATTTTCTACCAAAATAGTTTTGATACCTACGTAAAGTACATTATTGTACTTTGGGTGTAATTAAATATTCAAAATAATTTCGAATAAACTTGAAAGTCATATTGGTCATTTTAGCATATACCTCTTAATGTTGTTCAAATTACACAGTTGAATGGAAGTCATTCTTGTATGACAGAAGCCTCATTGTAAGCAAAGACCTGACTGTCATTGTTACCACTGTGATACCCTATGAAAGGAGATTGCAGTCGTATTCAGACCTTGACTGATATGTAGTACGTGATATATTTCGTATGAATTCATACCACATACAACTAACATGCAGCATTCCGCCACAACTTTACAAGTGGACAGACTATGAAGGAAAACAAAAAAACAATTACTGTTAAAATTACGAAAAAACTTGAATTAAATTTTTTTTTTTTTTTGAAACAAAATTTCCATTTTTACGTGTTTTAAGATCTGTTACAATACGAACAGCATATATTCAATTAAGCCATTTAAAAATAACATGACCGTCTTTTATTAATGTGAAATATTTGCTTATTGATGTTTCGTACGAGGTAGAAGAGAAATGGAAACGACAACTTAATCAGGAGACATCCTTATTGATTCCTCTTTTCACTTAGCATTTTATTGACATCTTGGATCGATGTCTGTTATCTCCACCCAGGCCATCCAAACATATACATTCGCTAGCAGTCCTTGATAGATTCGTAGTAGTGGTGGATGCAGTGTGTGTGTGTGTGTGTGTGTATGTGTGTGTGTATAAAATAATAAACAAATTGATATTTCTCTCTCTCTTTCTATCTTCTGTCTTATTTTCTTTCTTTCTTTCTTTCTTTCTTTCCTTCTTTTCATTCTTTCTTTCTTTCTTTTTCTTTCTTTCTCTCTTTAATTCTTTCTTTTATGCTTTCTTCCTTCTGCATCTCCTATTCCTTACACTCTCCAGCGTCATTGTTTTTTTTTTTCCTCAGGGATAGATGTTTCGCTGTACGTATGGAAGAAGATGACAAGCATTCTTACCAACAAATGCCTATCAATTAACATCAGAAAGAGAATCCTTGAATTTTATATAGAACCAATACTGTTGTACGGATGCGAAGCAAAGCCAGAGCAGGGTCGAGGCAGCCGAGATGTGGTTTCTCAGAAGAATGTTGAGAGTTCCATGGACAGCAAAGAAAACAAACGAGACAGTCTTGATGGAGGCAGACACAAGTAGATCACTCATAAGGAAGATTAGGAAAAGACAAGCAACATTTATAGGCCATTTTATGAGGAAGGGGGATTTGGAGTACCTGGTCACAACGGGAAAGCTGGAGGGAAAGAGAGCACCAGGGAGACCCAGGGAGAGAATGCTGGACGGACTTGCAGAGTGGCTGGGGTTGAGGAGGGTGGGGAGATGCTGTGGGCAACGAGCGATAGAGATGGTTGGAAGTCCATGGTCGCCAACGCCATGCGGCGGGGCACCTGATGATGATGATGATGACGTATGGAATCATCAGAGTAAACTGATTTCATCTGAGCAAAATGTGAAACTCCAATCCCGCAAGAAACCATTCACACCACAGACTCACTTTGAACCGGTTTTTCAAATCGACAAACTGCTTGAGAGCTAATGCAGTCAGTTTACAGTTTGGTGTAGGCCATTAAATTTACTGGAAGCTGTGGATTTGAATGTAATCTTCTGTGGATGTGTTTGTTTGAGTTTGTTGTTGTTGTTGCTGCTGTTGTTGTTGTTGCTGCTGCTGCTTGTTGATGATGATATTCCATTTGTTACTGTTCTTTCGTCGCCGTTGCTTTGGGTTGGATTTTACTCTACCAAACTTTTATTTATCATACTATGAACTGCTCATCTGAACACATATTTATGCAGGAAGTGACATCAACAGAGTGCTCGAGCATGTCATAAGCATTTCAGAGAAACACATGGGGGTGCTTATGGGACACAAGAGCAACAATGCGTCACCACTGGCCACACAGTCGCCTCCCAGCTCCCGAGGCCAATTAAAAGGAGCTGTCAGTGCGCTGCATGTCCCATTTGGGCGCAGTTATCAGTTACCTTGTTCCCCTTGGGAAGACAAAGGAATGGAATACAAAGTATTTCATCCGGCTTCAACTTTTTTTCTTCTCTATTTGAGGATGCAGCGCATGAATTTGGTGTATGTTTACACATACACACAAGAGGCTAGTTGAGTTCATTTCGGGGTCACAGAGGTCAGACCGCAATGAGGATGTCGCGTTTAACTGACAACACCAAAGAATGGATTGTATCGTTCTGTGTACTGATACACTTGAGGCTCTCATCTGTCCACTTTCACTGGCCCGCTGTCAGTTTCATGTGGTCAAAGAAATGCTGGGTCATTGTCTTCCATGCAGTACATGATAATGTGATGTCAAGCTTGGCGGCCAATGTTTCTGGCCCTTGCAGATAGATACAGTACTGCATCTGTAGAACGGTAAGATCACATTTGCTTCTCTTTACCAACCACCCCCCCCCTCACCCTGAAAGCAAGACGCCCTCGTCCACCCCCCCCTTAACGCCATCCCATAGAGTTAACTAAGAACAGGATCATCTAAACCAAACAATGTTTCCGCCAGTGTTCGTTAGTTAGTTCTGTACAGTTTAAAGTCCTACCACAGTATTTGTTTATGAGGACAAGCGATAGTTTCAGTTTCAGTTTCTCAAGATGACGTCTCCGCACTCGGAACGAATGCCATGTGCACTAACGTCACAGATGCCATGTGTATGGTGATCATGGCACAAGCCTTATGTCTGCACATAAACCCATGAGCTGGCCAGGTCCTGAGGCCCTACCTAAACTATGTTTTACCTAGTCTATATTTTACACTGGTATTTTATCAGCCTATCACTGGAATAATCTTGGTTACCTGTAAACGACATGTGTATCTGTGTATCTTACCTTCAAGAAAAGGAACATGCATATACATAAAATAAATAAACAAATAATTAAGGGTCTGAATCACAACACGACTCACGTGATCAAAAAATCTCTTTCAAAAAAGTAAGAATATTTCAAGTCCCTCCTCTTGACGGGCTGATCCGCAGAGGCCGGGAGGGGAGGAATGAGTCATGTCCTTCTAGATCCCTGCTCTTGTGCCAGTGTTGGCAAAGAAAATTTATCTAAGACGTCAAAATGTTATCTATACGCAAGCTCAGTTATATAAACCGTCTAAATAATGCAGAAATGCACAACTGATCATTTGGTTAGTCGGCTTGAGTACATAAAGTCACTCTTGGAATTAAGGCTTGATAAAGATATAATGTTAACCCCAACTTTAGTTTCCATGTCTCAGGACAAAGCCTGCATGCGTGTAATAAATCCCACCCACACTAGTGGTCATTCAGATGGTGTGACCATAGTGTTTGATAAATTCATTTTTTCCACCACCACCATCAACTACTACCACCATTACTACCACCACCACCCATCTTCTCGTTTCAAGACTTTGTCAGCGCTTGGGATTTTTGCATTCTCGGGAGCTTTCCAGATAAATCTTTTTTTTCAGATTTGTGTAGAGTGCACATGGAATCGACTAACCAATCCATCTTGAACAAACTGTGAACTCCTGTGTGTCTCTGTATTTGTGTGCGTTGTGTTATGCTGTGTTGTGTTGTGTTGTGTTATATTGTGCTGTGCTGTGCTGTGCTGTGTTGTGCTGTGCTGTGCTGTGCTGTGCTGTGCTGTGCTGTGCTGTGCTGTGCTGTGTTGTGTTGTGTTGTGTTGTGTTGTGTTGTGTTGTGTTGTGTTGTGTTGTGTTGTGTTGTGTGTGTGCGCACGCGTGTGTGTGTGTGTGTGTGTGTGTGTGTGTGTGTGTGTGTGTGTGTGTGTGTGTGTGTGTGTGTTGTTGTGTTGTGTGTGTGTTCTGTCTGTACATGTACATGTTTGGATTCCGTGTGTCTGTGTGTCTGTGTGTCTGTGTGTCTGTGCGTCTGTGTCTGTGGTGGTCGTCTGTTCGTGTTGTTGGAACTACGTTTCGTTTTTTTCCTTTTGCTATTGGCTGATGGAATTCTATTGTCGTTACTGCTGCAGCTGTTGTTGTTGTTGTTGTTGTTGTTGTTGTTGTTGTTGTCATTATTGCCGTCGACGAGGTTGTGGATGACGATGATGATTATAGTAGCAGTGGAAGTGATGGTGGCGATTGTGTTTTTCTGAAGGATCAGTGTCGTCTCCCAACGTGAACGTAACTTTATCGACCTTATCTTGCCAATTGGCTAATTAGCTAATTACATTTCCTTTACCATGCACTGCAGCTTAAAGCGAGATTCAAAAGAAAAGAAAAGAAAAGAAAAGAAAATATATATAAGACGAAAAAATACATAAAATGGGTAGAGACACTGATACTGACACTGATACTGAGTCTGACACTGACACTAACACTGTCATGTCTCCTGTTCGATCTACTTGATCCTGTTGAAGCGCAGAACATACTGCTGTTCACTTTGAAGGGACCTCAATGGACAAGAGCCATTTTCGTCCGATGAATACGACTGTGTAAATACATGCGCTATATTGTACAGTACCATTGTTCAGCCAAGCTAAGACAGCATTCCAGAAGATGAAAAGCGTTCTTACCGACAAATACCTATCAATCAACATCAGGAAGAGAGTTCTTGAGTGTTACATAGAACCGATACTGTTGTACAGTTGTGAGGCGTGGACAGTCAACACGCAATGTCAAAACGAAATTGAGGCAACTGAAACGTGGTTTCTATAAAGAATGTTAAGAGTTCCAGGGACAGCAAAGAAAACAGACGAGACAGTCTTGAAGGAGGCAGACACAAGGATATCATTAATAATGAAGAAGATTAGGAAAAGACAAGCAACGTTTATAGGACATTTTATGAGTAAATAGAAATTAGAGCACTCCGTCACAACAGGAAAACTGAAGTAAAGAGAACACCAGGTACACCCGGGGAGAAAATATTGGATGGACGTGCAAGGTGGCTGAGGACAGAGAGGGTGGAAGATGTACTTGCAGCGACAAGGGATAGATTCGTATGGAGGACCATGATCGCCAACGCCATGCAGCGGGGCACATGATGATAATGATGATGATAATGATGATGATGATGATGACGATGATGATGACCATGGTTTGTTAGCAAGCGTCCGAAGGTCTAATACCTCTGTATGACTTCTGCCCTCGAGAGAAAATGGCAATGATAACGACAATGACAATGATACTTTATTTTTCAACTGTAGACGTTATTAGTTAAGCCTATTTTCCAAACTTTGAATCGAAGCTATTTTTAAACTTGCCGTTAAAAAAGAGAGAGACAGACAGACACAGAGAGAGAGAGACAGAGACAGAGAGACAGAGACAGAGGCAGAAACAGAGAGACAGAGACAGAAACAGAGAGACATAGAGAAACACAAAGGAAAGACAGAGACAGACAGACAGAACGACACAGAGACAGACAGACAGAATGACACACGCACACACACACACACACACACACACACACACACACACACACAACACACACACACACACACACACACACACACACACACACACACACAAGAAAGACAGACAGACAGAAAGAGAAAAGAGACAGACAGAAAGAGAGAGAGATTAGAGAGAGACACAGAGAGAGAAAGAGAGACAGACAGACAGACAGTGAGACAGAGATGCAGACACAGAGACAAACAGTCTGACAGAGGCAGAGAGAGACAGAGACAGACAGAGACAGAGAAAGACACAGAGAGATAGCGAGAGAAAGAGTGGGAAAGAGAGAGAGAGAAAGAGAAAGTAGGGGGGGGGGTAATTAACATCGATTTTGAAAGTGCAGAGATTCCCTCCATTGGGATTTGGTTTGCAGCGTTTCAAAAGCACAGTAAGTCCTGTAGAGATGATACAGAACAACGCATAATTAGTGTTTGTTTCTGCAGGTAGTCACCCCGAGGTCAAATTCAAATTGATTTCATAAAAGATTTTAGCAACGCTTATTTTGTAGGATTGTGAAATCTGTTCTCGCGATATATGAAGGAAATTATCAATATTTCATGTAATTTCCTACGAAGACTTAGGAAAATAAGATTGCACTGTATTGCATTCACATTATCGTATCGTTTTGAATTGAATCGTATTGTATCGTATAGGTGCTGCCTTCATCTCCACCTCGGCCACCGCCATCCCCAACTTCGCCTGAACCATCATCGTCAGTGCCTTCTCCACACAGCCCCTGTGACTCTCGCTCCCATACTGTGCACTCACCAACAAAGGACTCTGTTCCATGGCTCACCTCCATTGCCTCAGTTTTCATCTTCTTTGTTCTCCAAGTCACTCACTCATCAATATCATGACACTGTTTCCTATGGCTCACTACCAATGTCCCAGTCTGTTTGTGACTCTGACAAACTGAAAATGTGTTTATTTAACGCTCAGTCGGTATGCAATGATGGCAAAGCAGATATCATTGTTGACTTTGTTTTAGATTAGCATGTTGATATTGCATTTCTCACTGAGACATGGCTTAACCCCCTTGGTCATGAACCCATACGTGCGAGTCTCACTCCGATTGGTTTCAGGCTTGCTTCTTTCCATCGCCCAATCCCGAAGTGGCGGTATCGCCATCCTCTACAACGACTCACTCCATGCTCGCCTATCTTTCTCGCAGGATCTGTTTTTCTCCCATCCTTCTTTTGAGCACGTTGAAGTATCCTTTCAATCCACCCTTCACCCCATCACCTTCTCCTGTGTCTATCGATCTTCACCTAGCTCTGCCAACAAGCTCACCACATCTACGTTTCTCTCTGACTTTGACCAACTACTTGACCACTACTGCCTCTTCCCTGGAAATCTCATCATTCTACATGTAGGTGATGTCCATGTCCACTATGACAACACTGGCCGTTATGACACGAGACATATCTGCAACTCGCTGTCCAATCACAATATGACTCAACACATTTCTGAACCAACCCATCAAAAAGGTCACACTCTTGACTGGATCATTTCTCGTTATCACCACAATTCAGCTACTGACAACTGCTTAGTTCTTTCTACCCGTCTAACTTCAACCCTTCCATCTGACCACTCTGCAATTCTGTTCTTTTAACATTTCTCCTCCTTCCCGTACCAAGCGCACAGTAACTCGACGCAATCTCAAATCTATCGACCTCTCCACTTTTTCATCTGATGATTCCCGTCTCCTTTCTGAAAAGTCACATAACCTTGCCGATGAATTCGATACTACTCTCCACCATCTTCTGGACACTCATGTTCCAGCCACAACCCGTCTTTTACCTGACCGCCCCCTACCCCCTGGCTCACTCATGAGATTGCCTGTGCAAAACAAAAGCATCCACCCTTATTGCATCTGCAAAAACAAGCTTTTTCCAAACCAAAATCCTGAATGCCTCTTCTTCAAAAGAACTCTTTACAACCATGAATCATCTCCATGGCACACGAAAGGATTTACCTCTTCCAATAAAACACACTAATGAAAAACTCCCATCTGTATTTTCCAAGTACTTCACCACCAGAATACAAACTCTTCGTGACAAGCTTGACAGGACACCCTGTCAACCCTGCCCACCTGATCCCTCCTTCTCTGGCACACCTCTTACTATTTTTACCCCAATCTCACAAGAAGAAATTCTCAACACAATCAGATCTATGTCGTTCAAAACCTGCGAACTGGATCCTCTTCCAGGTTCTCTCTACTCCGACTGTCTCCCTACTCTTTCTTCCAATTCATCACTGATATCATCAACACTTCTCTTCAAACTGGAACTGTCCCGGATACTTTCAAGTCTGCTATCGTTCACCCTCTCCTCAAGAAATACAATTTAGATCCTAATGAACTGAAAACTACCGGCCTATTTCTAATCTCTCTTTCTTGTCAAAACTCCTTGAAAAAGTTGTCCTCAACCAGCTGAACTCTTACCTGTCTGCCAACAATCTCCTCAATCCTTTCCAGTCAGCCTACCGCCAGTGCCACAGCACTGAAACTACCCTACCACACATTCTCAACAATCTCCTCCTTGCAACTGATATTGGCAAAGTCTCTCTGCTCACACTCCTCGATCTGTCTGCAGCCTTCGATACCATTGATCATGGTATTCTCCTTTCTAGACTTCATCATACTTTTGGCATCTCTGACACTGCTCTCTCTTGGTTCACTTCATATCTATCAAACAGAAAACAAATTGTTCTCATCAATGGCACTTACTCTCAACCTGCATACCTGACCTGTGGTGTTCCACAAGGATCCGTCCTTGGCCCTGTTCTTTTCACACTTTACGCCTCCCATTGTCCACCATCATCAACTTCCACTCTATAAAACACCGCTTCTATGCTGATGACATCCAACTTCAAGACAGTGACTCACCTGACAATGTACAGCGCCTCTTGACTCGCACCACTGATCGTTACTCGGACACTAAGAACTGGATGACATACAATAAACTTCAGCTTAACGACGACAAGACATAAGCTATCCTCATTGGCACCCATCAAAAACTTTCTCAGCTGCTTCCTCTTTCTCTCCCATTATGTAACACATCAGTCCCAATTTCTGATTCAGCTAAGAACCTTGGTGTCTACCTTGACTCTACCCTCTCCATGAACAACTTTGTTTCTCAAACATCCAGATCTTGCTACTATCACCTCCATCGTATAAGCCTGATCAGGAAGTATCTGTCTGTCGAAACAACTGCAAAACTCGTTCTCTCCTTCATAATGTCTCGCATTGACTATTGCAATTCACTCCTGTCTGGTCTTCCTGCCTCCACCATTCATATCCTGCAGCGCATTCAAAACAATGCACGCCTTGTACTCAAAAAGAAAAAAAGCTGACCACATCTCCCCTCTCCTGGCACAACTTCACTGGCTCCCTGTATCAAAGCGCATACAGTACAAACTAGACACCATGTGCTACAAAAGCCTCAATAACGCAGCCCCCGATTACTTGAGATCTCACGTACCCTCCGCTCTGCCTCTGATCCTCTCACTTTTCGCTTTCCACGCACAAATCTCAATACCTATGGTCCACGAGCCTTCTCTGTTTCTAGTCCTCTCTCCTGGAACAAACTTCCTCTCTCAGTCCGTCAGCAACCTACTTTTGTCTCCTTCAAGTCCGCTCTCAAAACTCACCTTTTCTCCTCTGCATAAAATCCTGACCTCACTCAAGCCCAACTGCAGCCTGTCTCCACTCGGTGTGGAATCACACTGTAATATACAGGGGGTGCAAAAGTAGGTATACAGTTATGAAAAAAGAAAACACGTACAATACTCATTGCATTTATTATACAAACAAATGAATATTGCATATACATGTAATAACAAGCACAGCCTTAATCCATCAGATACTCAAACTGCTTGCCGTCGGTATTCACACACTCCTCTAATCGAGAGCGGAATTAAGCATTATGATAATGATGTGATACTTACTGTACACCTACTTTTGCACCCCCCTGTATGTTTGTATACAATATCTTTTCTATAATTTTTCATTGCTTCTCTTCTTTTTCCCCATTTATAGCCATGTGTATATGTATGTGCATGCGTGTGTGCGTGTGTGCGTGTGTGTGCATACGTGCATATGTGTATGTACAGCGCTTAGATTTGATTTTTATCAAGGTTTTGCGCTATATAAATATTGTTGGGTTTTTTTTTCATCGTATCGTATCATATCGTATCGAATCGTATCGTACCGTACCATATCGGATCGTGTCGTATCCTCTTGTGTCGTGTCGTGTCGTGTATGGTGTGGTATGGTGTTGTGTTGTGTTGTGCTCTTCTATACTGTGCTGTGATGTGCAGCAATGTGTTATAATTTCATGGCACAAAATAACGCGTAATGCATGTATCTACTGGTATTCTCAGATACCCAGGCCTTGACACACAATCGAAATACCTGGAGGGTCGGGTGAACAGTTCTGTAGTGTTGTCCCCATTTAATCTTCACGGTTTTAAGGGAGAACAAGAAGAAGACAGGTTCTTAGCCCGAAACTACACGTACATTGTGGTTAATCAAAAAGCACGCTCGCACACACACACACACACACACACACACACACACACACACACACACACACACACACACACACACACACACACACACACACACACACATAAAAGCGAGCGCGCGTGTACACACATTCACATATACACAACTCATACAAACACGCACACACAGACACACACACTCATACAAACACGCACACACAAACATACACACACACACACACACACACACACACACACACACACACACACACACACACACACACACACACACACGCACACACACAAACACACACACTCTGTCTCTCTCTCTGTCTTTCTCTGCCTCTGTCTATCTGTCTGTCTCTCTGTGTGTCTGTCTGTCTGTCTGTTCCCTATCTCACACACTCATACAAAAACGCACGCTCACACGCATAGACATACACATACGTACACACACACGTACACACGTACACACACACACACACACACACACACACACACACACACACACACCATTTGTGTCTGTCTGTCTGTCTCTCTGCCTATCTGTCTGTTTCTGTGTCTGTGCTTGTGTATACATTTGTGTGAGTGCCCGCATGCATGCCACAGAATCTGACGACGATTAAGGCAATTACAGGTCGTTCGCTTTTTAGCTGTTTCCGTGCACCACTTACATCACACCGTAACATTTCAAAGACTATAATTATGAAGTTGTCAATGAATCGTTAGATCTCTACCAGCAAATAACACAAACGCACATGCTCACACACACACACACACACACACACACACACACACACACCACGCACGCACGCCCGCGCGCGTACACACGCACCACACACACACACACACACACACACACACACACACGCCCGCGCGCGTACACACGCACACACACACACACACACACCCGCGCGCGTACACACGCACACACACACACACACAACACACACATACTCATTCACATACACACACATCCACACACACGCATACAAACACACACACACACACACACACACACACACACGCACACACACACACACGCACACACACACACACACACATACAGACACATTCATACATACTCACGCGCACATACACACAGACACATAGATACAACACACATAGACACACACAGACACACACACACACACACACACACATACATACATACATACATACATACATACTCACACGCACTTACACACACACAAGACACAACACATACACACACAGACACAACACACACACACACACACACACACACACACAAACACACAGGCACACACACACACACACACACACACACACACACACATGTACACACACACGCGCGCGCGCGCGCTTTTTTGCAGTGATTTCATTATAGAATCAAGGCAGGGATGAAGGTCGTCCAATTTCTTGTGATCTTAGGTGAATAATATGGTCAAAAACATCAATTTCCTAAAGACACCTGCAGTATAAAAGCCATGGCCATCTTCTATCACTCGCTATTCCCAGCCACATATATACTGTGATATAGGAACAGGCATCCAATCACAACTGGGTGATCTGGAGGCTGCATGCATAAAGTTTCTTGGTCCACGTTTGAAGGCAGATTGGAAAGCGTGAGGTTTACCTGTACGCCAGCCAAAAATCTCACTGCATGATTAAAATACGATAAAACCATTGCCGCAGCGTTCTAAATCTTTTATGTGCTTTAAAAATGTCGCCCTTTCTAGAGAGCGAGAGAGGGACGTGGGGAAGTGATATCATAAAGGATTGACGTTATGTGATGTTTAGCACCCAAGGTGCTTAGAATTTAACTCTTTCAGCCCTGTCTGGTTTACAAGAGAAATGCACACCCAGCCTGGGGGTTTTGAGGTGGAACTGCAAAATTAACGGGTGCCCCAAATTTATTGAAAATTTTGTATGCTTCTTCATATATAAATTTTCAAGTTTCATATGTAATTTTCAGATCATTTGATGCTTTTAGTCTTAGTTAAAATTATTATGAAAATTTACAAAAACAACAAAGTATCTGCTTTTTATCATTTATTGAGGCACACCAAAATCACAAAGCAAACAAATGAACACAAAAGGAGATATATACAAAATGGGTATTATTACTTTGAAATTGTGTTCAATCCCGTCGTATCCACAATGTCGAAAAAAATCAAGGAAAAAGAAACACCTTTTTTTTCTGCCAATGTGGGATACACTCGATTCAGAGGCCCTATCATGAGCTGAGGAGGTGGTGGTGGTGGTGGTGGTGGTGGTGGTGGGGTCAGAAATTGCTCCGACAGACTGTACGGCAAGAAAGTGAAAAAAAAAGGAGCCTTCATTCTCATTATCAGTCTCACTGTTACAGTCGCCCTCTTGCCGTACAGTATGTCGGAGAATTCTAGAAGCATCAATATGACCACGCCCAGCTGATGTTGATGGTTGATTTTCCACCTCCATTTCATTAATTTCTTCAATTTTTCAGTCTTTGCCCCAGTGGAGGATTTGAGTGGGGCGATCTTGCTCTGTGTTGGTCCCAGTGCCTTCTTGATGCCATCATACATTCCTCGGATATTGCCTCTTTCAGCAGCACTCTGTATCTCTTCGCTGAGCTCTGTCCAGTACTCGTTTGCACAGCGCCTGGCATTAAGCTGAACCTTACTCCTGGCAGCCCTGAGGATTTGCAGGTTCTTCTCACTGGGTGACCGCTTATACTCGGTGAGTGCGGCGCGCTTGGCCTCAACAGTGGGAGTCATCTCTGATGATTTGGCCTCAAACCAGTCGTGGGACTTCACAGTTTTCTTCCCAAAGGTGGCCATAGCAATGCGGTGCATGGTGTCTCGTAGCGTTTCCCATCTCTCTGTGGCAGAGTCTCTGGGCTGCAATGCATCGTATTCTCTCTCAAAGGCATCTGCAAACTGTTCTACAAGATCTGGCTGAGACATCTTGCTGACGTCAATGCGAGGGTTCCCTTGTTTCTTTGAGCAGTGGAACTTCTTTTGGTTCAGTAATGTTCAGCAGGCTGTTCCTTACTGCAAAGCCTACTCCGTACTCTCTTGTGGCATCAGAACTCTTTCCTTGCCAGAAGAAGGTGTAGTCCCTTTCCTTTAGTGTTCCTGAGTCAGCCAGCCATGTTTCCTGCAGAGTGGCAATGTCCACATTGAGCCTCTTTAGCTCGCTGTTTATGATGGCGGTCTTTCTGGCGTCGCTGATGTCTTGCAGATCTTGGGAGAGCCCAAGCATCATTGTTCGGACATTCCAGCAGCCCAGTTTCACTACTGATCCTTTTCCTGATCCGTTTCCTGAATTTGAATTTTTCTTTTTGCCTGGTGCGGTAGTTAACGACCAGCTTGTCAGATTTTCTCCTAATCTTCATGCACCCAGTGAAGAAGGCAGGTCATGGCGGGACAGCACCTGAGTGGCTGGGGGCTGCCCAGCTTAGGCGGGCGGTAGCTGTCCAGTAAGACACGAAGGTCTCTCCCACCGTCAAAAGCAACCCCTGGTGTCAGCTCTACGCCAGTTGAGCAATGACTTACCACCGTTATCTGTTGCTTCCCGTGTTGTGCCGACACTACTGTTAGTAGCGAGGCTGGAGTGTCCTCTCCAGGTCGTAGGTGCAGAGTGTTTGTGGATGAGTGGACGGATGTAAGCTTGGGCAGTGTAATATGGAAGACAGGCTGTTGCCCATGCAATTTGTCCCCCCTCTCCACCTCGCTGGCAGATCCAAATGAACAGCAGGGCTGTTATGTTTTGGTGCCAACGCGGCCGCAGGAGCTGCCGGAAAGTGACAAAGTTTGCCATCCTAACGCCTTAGGGGCCCCACACCTGATTTACTGTCAGGGTTTACTCCCTTGGCTAGATGGCCGCGGGTAGCTCTTCAGAGCAGGCACCCTTTGATGGATCTAATTTATTTCCACCAGGGTTTCTAGCCACCCTCCTCACCATCCTCCTGAGAGGACTGGTGGGGGTGCTGGTTTAGTCGCCAGCAATTCGACCCTGTGACAGGTAGTACTGGGTTCCAGGTTACCAGTAGCGGATACACCTATCCGACCTGACTATCAAACCAAAGCAACACAAGGCAAAGTAAGGCAGATCGAATCAGTCCTGTGAGAATGGAAGAGGTCAGACTGATAAATTTCTAGTCAGATGCTTCCATCTTCCTGGAAATTTCTCTCTTAAAGGTCCGCATTTCGCTCTCAGTTCCTGCAGAGTTGGCGGACTTGTCTGTTTTCATGATTGCCTTCTACTATAACAGTATTCTGGTTAAAACACACTATTTTAGTAAGTCATGTATGCAGTGTTGTGCTCATTTTTATATGGGGAGAGTATTGGTCTTATCGAGTGGAGCATTCCTGTATTCGTCTACTTTCCATTTTGAACAATTCAGCAGGATATGCATATGTCAGAGTGTGCCTTAAGGCCACGTCGCATGTGAACGGACGAGAGTTTGTTTGTTTGTTTTTTGTTTGTTTTTTGTTTGTTTTTGTTTTGTTACCTCGTAAAACAATCTGACAACTGAGTGTTATTATCTGCTAACGGGGTTCAAGAAAGGAAAGGCATTCTGTTTTTGTTCTCTTTTTCACTTTAACACATTTTCAAGGACAAGCTGCACTGTTTTGAAATCGTTTGGATCGATTGTCAGAAAGCCGGGCTTACAGTTGCAGTTGGTACGCCCTATCATAGCCTTTTGTACAATACCAGATCTGCAACATCACCTAGCAGTACTGAGTGTCAGATCTTCAAGTTGTGTAAAAAAATTTGACTCGACAAAGTATAGAGTGCTCAACAAATGCCAGCTTCGTTGGACAGGGCACTTTGTCTGTATGAAGACAAGCGCATCAGAAATATGCTCCTGTGGACAGAGCTGAAGACTAACGTGACCAGAGACGACCACTGAAGCGATACAAGGACACCGGCAGAATCATAACCCAAAGCCCTCTTGCCCTCTTCACCCCCCTTCCCCTTCCTACCTCCTCACCCCACCACCCTCATCCCCCCACCCCCCACCCCACCATCATCATGATTAACACTGAACTCTTAAGACATGTCCATTGCTCCAGATTTATCTGCTGCAAACCCCCCAGTTATAGGCGCCAGAATAATCAAGTTTGATTGTGGGCCCTCAACACTGAAGACGAAGAAGAAGCCACAAGACTTCTTAAAGTACAGCCCAAGCGGAAGAACAAGTTACTTTAGGATTCGCTGTGTATTCCACATTAAGACCATACGAGGTGATTAAGTACGAGTAAGCCTACTATTTTGTCGAATCAACGAGAAGATCCATCATCATTACCTTCATCCTCCTCCTCCTCCTCCTCATCATCATCATCATCACCACCACCACCACGTCCATCATCATCATTATATGGGAACTATTGCTCCCTGTACAATCCCATTTCCATTCATTGCACATGTTTCCTACAATATCACTCAATAATTCTTTTAATGCATTTCTTTATGCAGTGGCACATATACCTTATCAAGATGAAATGTATTTTTCAGTCATAGTACAGGTTTTTCCCTTTATCATTGGAATATCATCATTTCAATCATTTCCCGCAAAGTGGGATGATACAGATAGTGGGAATCTTTATTTATGACATACACACTAGTTGGACAATGATGATCGATGCTTTGTTCGGTCTATCTATCTCTCTGTCTGTGTCTGTCTGTCTGTCTGTGTCTGTCTCTCCTTCTCTCTCCTCTCTCTCTCTCTCTTCTCTCTCTCTCTTCCCTCTCTCTCTCTCTCTCTCTCTCTCTCTCTCTCTCTCTTCGATCTATCGATCTTTCTCCCTTTCTGAAGTAGCATGCTCATTGTGATTTCTTGTCGGTTTTTCTTGGGCATTCTCTTCTTTTCGAACAGACTGCTTTGGGTTTTCATTTTGGTGCTGGTCACACTTCGGTTGTGTATAGAGAGAGAAGTTCTAGTGTTTATTTTAATATAGTTTTTGATACTTTTTGTGGAGATCAGATTTTCCCATTGTCATCTACAGTGTGTGTTTGCTCTGTAGAATGGGAGGGAATCTTAGCTCTTTCTTTTAATGTACCTTTATATGGACACAAATGGTGCATGCATTGTACTATTCATTGCACACACACACACACTCTCCCCCCCCCCTCTCTCTCTCTCTCTCTGTCGTCTTTGGCGCTGTATTTATAGTGGACTCTTCCCTTTGTTTCCTTTTGTCTCCTTTTCTTTTTCTTTCATGGGCTGCTCTGGGCATCTGATTCTGCATCTGGAGTCTGGGTCCAACTTTGTTTCTGCGATGGGATGTATTGGGTCCTTTTTCTGTCCCCCTTCTGTGTGTTCTTGATGTTTCTGGTTCATCCTTTTCGTGCGCTGTCTGTTGGCTTCGGTGAATGTTGCTACTGGGTGATGTGTGGTCAGTAACTGCACGCTGGTCATTCAAGCTTTATAAACATTCATTCATTTTCTTGAGGTTGGTATGTACATCATTCGACTTAGATAACATTCTTTTCATTTTCTACTCATTTTGACGGCTAGATTCCGTTATCATCATGTCTCCTTTTATTATTTTTTTGTGTGATTTTAGTATTATTCATCAGCATGCGTATTTTGATATTATGCGTTGTATGAGAACGTTAATAATGTAGTAAGAAATGTTGTTAAGGTGATATATACAAACAGTTACGACAATCGCCATCATAGCTACAATATCTACGATGAAGGGAATACTGAAAAACAATCATCAACAGCCATCATGTGTTATTTTTCTCCGGGTTCTGTTTTTCGATTGCTCTCTCTCTTCTCTCTCTCTCTCTCTCTCTCTCTCTCTCTCTCTCTCTCTCTCTCTTCTCTTCTCTCTTTCTCTCTCTCTCTCTCTCTCTCTCTTCTTCTCTCTCTATTTTTCCCATTTCCATTTTTTTTTTTGTTGAGGGTCAGCATTTATTTCAGTGCTTAAGCCGGTTTTGTGTGAGAATTCTTTTTTCCCAGATTAATATTCTGCAATTGTTACTGATACAGGGTTTTGCCATTATTAATATGTGATTGACCTTGCGTCTTTCTTCCTCACTCGTATTTTTATCATGATATCCAAGTAAGGCTATTGATTGGTTTATTGAAATGTCTTTATTGATTGTGTCTTTATTGTGGACTCTGCTAGTTTCCATTCATGTTTATTTCAGGACATGTAAAGAAAAAGTGTTTCGATGTAGTCCTTATCTCCAGATTACTGCACTGCAAATTCGTATTTTAAGCCCCATTTTCTTCAGTAGATATTTGTGAGGTAAAGATTGTGGAGAATTTTCCGTTGTAAGACTCTCAGTCTGTTTCTGTGTTTGATGTGAATACTGAAGATCAATGGTTATTGTCTCTTTGTGTATTCAGTTTTCGTAGCCAAAATTTTTGGGCATGGCTGTATATCTGGGATCAAAAATCTTTCTGAATTGTTTTGCTGTATACCTAGTAGAGGTTTCTCGTACAACCAGATACGAGTCGTGTCTTGTGTTTCGTTACTATCAAGATCAATATGGCCCTTTCTGTAGGCTTGTTCAAAGCTGTTTTTATCCGTTGTATTCAAACAGTCTAGAGGCTGATTGGCCTACTTTGGTTTCCACGTTTTCGAAGGTGATAATGTTATTTATTCTCGTTGACGATGTCTGTTAGTCTTTTTATTCCAGCTCTAATCCAATCTTTTAAGAGTAGATTAGTGTGTTTGTATTGGAAATAGTGTGTTGTTCCACAATACCGTGTTTGACGTGAGGCTATGTGTAACCGTGCCATTTTCTTCTTCAGGTTTGTCTTATTTTGAGGGAATATACCCAGTATTTTTTTTCCAGAAGCCCCAGTTGATTTATTGTTGTCAATAAGATCTTTCAGTTTGCATGGTGTGTAAGGGACACTCATGCTAACACCCATCTGGGGGTAAACATACTGGGGGAGATCTTCTGTTTCAGAATTCTGTGATAAGAGTTTTGGAGTCCAGCTTAAGTACAGAGCATCTACATTTTCCGTTCTCATGGTGTTGTGTTAGTACTTTACGTTTTACTTTTTCAAATGCTTTTTTTTTTATTGCATGTTTTCTTTTTCAATATGAAGGTGAATAGTGTACGATTTATGTTAGAAAGGACGTCCTCTGCAGTCCTACTGATTGCATGACATATATAGAACTGTGAAATATATAGTTTTAGCAATAAGCACTTCACCAGTATATACTGAGGTTTCTTCTAACCATTGTTTTATTATGCGTTTCATGTTAAGTATTTTTGTATATCAGTTTTTCTTAATATTGAATGCCCGTGTGTCATTTTGGAAGTGTATGCCTAGAATCGTCATTTGTTTTACCCATGTGATGTTAAGGGGACTATCAGTTCTATCTTTGTCTAGGCCTAACCACATTGCTTCCGTTTTGAGGTGGGACATGCATAAGCCTGATATGTTTGCGAATTTTTTAATATTTTCATTGATTTGTGCAGATCTTCCTCGTCTCTTAGAAACAATGTTGTATCATCTGCAAATTGTTGTATATTTATTGGGTTTTTTTTGGTTGTGCTCCCGATTGTCATTCCTTTAATATCACTATTTCAAATTTTAACAGTAAGTAGTTCGACTGTGAGTATAAAAAGTAATGGTGAAAGTGGGCATCCTTGTCATATGCCGAGTTCAACTTTAAATTCTTCAGATTACAGCCATAAAGAAGATGCAACTTTCTGTTTGTGTGGTCAGGGTGGTCACCCAGTGGATAAAATTTCTGCCAAATCCGTAATAATATAGACTGTCTGTTACAAGTCTTTTTAATATCGTGTGAATAGGCTTTGTTAAAGCTACTGCTAGTAAAATCCCTGGCATTTTCACGTATTTTAGATATTCAATCATATCATCTAGAACTCTGAGAATTGTCGATATATTTCGCCCTTTCATGAAGCCGCATTGGTCCGTATTTACTAGTTCAGCCATGATTTTCGCTAGAATTTTGTAATCAGTATTTGGTAAGGTTATTGGTTTCCAATTGGCGAGGTTATCTCGTGGTAGATTTTTGCATTTATGTAATTGGGTTATTATTCATCTCTGTTGGGTCTGAGTTTCCTATTTACAAGTATGATTTGCCCAAGGCTGTGAGCCCTCTTAGTTGAATAATACAGTTTACCACCCCATTGTAATTCCATTGACTTGCTTCATCTGTCATTGATATATGTCCTCACTGAATGGCTATGACGTCATAATTTCCTTTTCTGAAATAGTTAAAAACACAATGACGTTTTTTTTCCTGTTTTTGAGACCTGTTACATTAACACCTAAGTAATTTATCCATTATCAAACATACGTTGTGAATAGATCCCACATAGAAAATTCACAAGTCCCTAGTCGGAGCCGGGTCATAACAGGGAGACAGAGGTGAGGATGACCAGTACACGCTGTCAGTGTCGTACTGTATCTTCCTTCCTTCTGTCAGTGCTTTCTGGGTTGGGAACACTGACTGGTGTGTTGTGGTGCTGGTCAGTGTGTTCCGTTGTTCTTATTCTTGTCCTTTTTCTTGTTGTGGCTTGTGCGTGTTGGGGACAGCGATGAGCTCGAGGAGAGCGAGCGAGCTCTCTTTGTTGTTGTTGGCCTAACACATGCTTCCCCGTTTTGAGTGGAAGAAAGGATATGTTGGATTTTTTGAATTTTTCATTGTGTTGTGCAGATTTTTCCTCGTCTCTTAGCTGCTGTATCTTCTTCCGTGTTTTGGGAAGCAAGCATTCTGGATCCCCTTTCCTATGGCCAGTAGCGAAGCATTGACATTTCACTTCATGATGTCCTTTGTCAAGGCATTTGCTACACTTGAAATCTTCTGCTCTTTGTGGTAGAGTGATGCTCGGAAGGTTCCGATGTCAGCTGCTTTTGGCAGTGTTTTTTCCGGGTCATCAATGTAAACAAACTGACCTCCCGTTTTCCATTTGGTCAGTTTTCCATGCTCGTCTCTTGCTGTCTGCTCAAGCACGGCAGCTCGCATGGTCACTCCTTCCATTCTCGTCAGGCTGTCTTTTTATGTCATCGTTGGAGCATAACATTGGAATGTCTCTAATGATGAGTTTTGTTGTCGCTTTCTCCTCTCCTTGGTTGTTCACCACGAATGGGTTGACGTCACGGGGAGTCACGGTATTGCCCCGCATGTCAGTCCCTTTGTGAGCAGTGCAAGTCTTGCTTCAGTTGTTTTGGGGTAATGCACCACAATCCTCGAATGCGCTGTGCCCCGTCTAACGTTCCATATCCGTTGTTTTCTTTCAGCAGCCACACAGAGTTCAGGCACTGTGTAGTTTTTGTTTTCCACAAGTGGTAAGTCGCTGTTCACCACGAGCACTGGCTGAAGGTGGTCGGTGGTCGGTGGCCGCCGCCATTGTTCTGTCCGCACACTCTACACTGCTCCCTTACCTTATGTATGTCGGTCTACGTATTCGGTGGATATTTTCACAAAACGATGTTGT
This sequence comes from Monoplex corrugatus, assembly GCA_030674185.1. Lineage (NCBI taxonomy): Eukaryota > Metazoa > Mollusca > Gastropoda > Littorinimorpha > Ranellidae > Monoplex > Monoplex corrugatus. Next base: position 68,603,687 of record JAPXFY010000015.1, read on the forward strand.
AGATGCACAGAGAGCCACTTCAGACTATCCTTCTTCATGTTTACGCACGATGGTCTTCTGTGACTACTTAATTTACCTCAATTTTAGTTGCGCGTGCTGATGCGGGCGTCCACTCGACCTCGAGTAGAAACCGGAAGTCAGCAGTTCTGGTTCTAGTTGGTCGCTGATTTTGTCTGCTTTTCCTTTGATTTCTCTTCTGATGTGTTGCTGGTCTATATGGTTCCTGTCTCTTGAAATGCTGGTTTCATATACTGGTGGTTTCCAGTCCTGCTTTCTTCAAAAGAACGAATAACCATATAAGTTTTAGATTTTCTTTGTGGATGCCATTTCCCAAAATGATTTCAATGAACATTTGGGGACGAAAACATGTCCCCAAACGACATAAAATCAAACAAAATGAATAAACATAACAGATGTCTGCAGTTTAAGGAACATACTTCTAGCCTACTGATTCATCAACGAGTGTAACAGAGCTATTCCAATCACTGCGCCACTTACATAAAAAAGGCCTTCATGGAATTGATTGCAAAATTCTCAAATTATCACCTCCAATCATAAGCGCAACTCTTACATCTACAATGCGTGTCTTGAAAAAACGCCACTTTCCAAACAAAGTTTAAAAGGCGTAAGATAAAGTGATGTCTTTGTTTACAACTGGAAACTGCACAGGACTTTCAAACTACAGACCAATTCTGTTTTATCTGTGTGTCCAAACCCTTAGAAAAACATTATAACCAATATGTTTACAACATATTAAAATTTTAATCTTCTGAATAAAAACCAATCTGGCTACAGAAAAAAGCATCATGTCACAAAACTCTCGCTAGCTGAGATAATGAACATTATACAATACAAATGAAAATACATTTCTTGGAGTCCTCTGCACATTTACAATACAAATGAAAATACATTTCTTGGATTTCCCTCTGCACATTATACAATACAAATGAAAATACATTTCTTGGAGTCGCACATCATACAAATGAATACATTTGAGTCCTCTGCACTTATACAATACAAATGAAAATACATTTCTTGGAGTCCTCTGCACATTGTACAATAAAATGAAAATACATTTCTTGGAGTCCTCTTCGTTGACTTTGCAAAAACTTTTGATGTCATCGACAATAAATTGTTGTGCGAAAGTTTACTTTTCGTGGTGTAGCAGACAATAATCTGAAATGATCTAATCTTTCTTAACAACAAACAGCAAAGTGTATGCATAACTATTTTCATTTCAAATACACTGCCCAGTACATGTAAGTATGCATTCACACAAGTTCAGTATGGGACCTCTTCTGTTTTCTGAATACAGGAGGAATTCTATTTTTAAACAAAGGAATCATAGGAACTTGTCTCTAATTACAGTAACAACAAAACAACAAACAACAACAACAACCACACACAAAAAACAGAAAAATCCTTCGCGTGCGTCGTGGTGATAGTGGGTTACATGGAACTTTATAAAAATTAGCAAGTAGCAATATCATCATCATCATCATCATCATCATCATACATGTGCCCGCCGCATGGCTTGGCGATCATGGCCATCCATATGTATCTATCCCTTGTTGCAACAAACACATCTTCCACCCTGTCTGTCCTCAGCCACACTGCAAGTCCGTCCGTATTTTTCCCTCTCCTGGTGCTCTCTTTCCCTCCAGCTTTGCTGTTGTGACCAGGTGCTCTAATTCCCCTTTTCTCATAAATGGCCTATAAATGTTGCCCGTCTTTTCCGAATCTTCCTTATGAATGATCTTCTTGTGTCTGCCTCCATCAAGACCGTCTCGTTTTTTTCTTTGCTGTCCATGGAACTCTCAACATTCTTCTTAGAAATAACATCTCAGCTGCCTCAATCTTGTTCTCGGCTTTA
>JAPXFY010000015.1:68615559-68625559 GCA_030674185.1 Monoplex corrugatus
TGGGAATATTTACTGGGTTAGCTCCATTATTAAATAAAACTATTTTTGTTTTTTCCAGGGATAGATGTAACCCATTTTCTACTATGTATCGCGCTATTTTATCAAGTTCTAATTGGTAGCATTTGCGTGTATAATTGATACAGCGCAAAGGAGTTTTCTTTTTCATATTTACCTGAATCCACATGCATAAATCGTCAGCATATTGAGCTAAAACTACATGCTTAGATACTTTACTGGGTAAGTCATGCATTAATATCATGAAAAGAAGGGGAGCTATAACGGATCCCTGAGGGATACCCATTTGAAGAATTCGTTTCGTGGAATATACATTTTCAATCCTCGTTTGAAATACTCTGTTTTCTAAGAAACACTTAACATAGCCAAAAATGTGACCTGTCAGCCCAATGCTTTTAAATTTGAATAACAATCGGGAGTGCCACACTTGATCGTATGCTTTCGTTATATCAAAAAATGTAGCTAAAACACATTGACGTCTTGCAAATTGTTGTTTTATATTAGTAGTTAGCTTTGTTAGGATTTCTACTGGTGACCTGCCTTTTCGAAATCCTGCCTGATTTACTGGTATTATTTTATTCTTTTCACAATAGTGCATCAGTCTCTTTAAGATTATTTTCTCCATTAGTTTACATACATGTGATGTTAATGCAATTGGCCTGTAGTTTTTCAAATCGGTATTACATTTACCTGGTTTTAATACAGGAACCACTATTGTTTCTTTCCAGTTGTTAGGCATTTTCCCACTATTCCAGCATTTTTGAAATATGTCATGTAGCAAGATTATAAAATTTTCTGGTAAATTTTTCAGCATCTCATTGGAAATTGCATCTAGTCCAACTGACGTGTTTTTACTTGGAAGGGACTGAATGGCATCTTTTAATTCTTGAAGTGTGAGTGATGCATTTATGTAGTGAGTATTGTCAGAGGCAGGATCCTTATATACATTTTTCTTTTCATCTCGTTCCCTATAAATTCTATTAGAGACAGGGAGTCCTTCTACACGACAGGCCTCAGCAAACACGTCTGCAAAAGCTTCTGCTTTTTCCAATGAGCTAGGAATAGGGTTATTTTCTAGCTTTACTGGAATTGATGGCAACTTAATTGTGTGTGTGTGTGTGTGTGTGTGTGTGTGTGTGTGTGTGTGTGTGTGTGTGTGTGTGTGTGTGTGTGTGTGTGTGTGTGTGTGTGCGTGTGCATAATACTTAAAAAGAAATTGGAGACATCAATAAAGAAAATTTATAGGGTAACTGTATTTTCGTTTCTCTGGAAAATTCCTCAGGTTGCGCTGAAGCCAAAAGGATTGACAGCGATTGAGTTTAAAGAAAAGGCGTGTCAACGTTTGACTGTCTTTATTGCCAATTCACTGTCCAAAAGGTCATGGTCGGAACTCAGGGTGCTTTTCATCTGCTCCTTAGACTTGATTATTGTGGTTCCTACTTCCTGGTCTCCTTGTATGGTGTGTTTGTTAGAGAAACCACAGAATGTTGAAACCACAAGAAAGTGGTCAATGTGTCAGACAGTAGAAAGGAGACATGCCACTCTATCTATTTTCTCCTCTCGTATGTTAAAGACCATATGCCGTATTCAGTTTATATTTCGCAAAACTGCTTGTTTTAATAAAAAAAAATTCACAAGTCTAACTCTCAATGTCAGTTCTGTTTTTCTTTTATTTTTGCAACCCTTCACAGGGAGAAGAGTGGCAGAATGGTTCAGACGTTCGCCTGCCAATAACTAAACTCGAGGTTGCAGGGTTCGCTCCTCGTAGAGGCCTTGACTTTTCTCTCAGTTTGACCGGAAAATTGAACTGAATGTCTAGTCCTTCGGAAGGGGACGAAAAATAAGTCGGGGCCATGTGCCTTCTGACTGCGCACGCTAAAGATCCCACGGCAGTTGAAAACCGTGAAGAGCAAGGCATTGCCCGACTGCCCTGGTATAAAACATTGAAGAGATAGATTGATTTCCTAGGTCCCGACTCTTGAAGACCAATAACCCTTCTTGCCTTTCTGAAGTCTTGGTAAAAAAAATGTGAATATGAATATGAATTTGAAGCGAGGGAGAGGGGATGGGCGCCGCCCTCGTGGTGCTGGCCCCGGCAAAAGTTGAGGTCTCTGCCATCTCGCTCCCCTACGACCTCATGATTATAGAACCATCTAGGTAGGACCTCAGGACCCGGCCAGCTCTTGGGTTTATGTGCAGCTTAAGGCTTGTGTCGTGATCATTCAAGATTTTCTCCATCACATGGCACATGTGACGATAGTGCATATGGAATTCATTCCGAGCGCGGAGACGTGAGAAATAGAAAGTGAAACTGAAACTGCACACAACTTACTTCCCATTGGGTTACATGTGTGACAAGGAGGTCATGTTTTTCTTTTCTTTTCTTTTCTTTTCTTTTCAGAGGCTGCGGTTCTGGTCTCTATTACCGTGTCCTTTCGTCTATATGTATGAAGTCGGTTATAGCGCACTCACTAGCGGTCATCAGCAAGACTGATATTACATTCATTTCTAGCAAGTATCACCGTACAGGTCGCGATCGCGATTTACGTGAGATACCGATTTTGTCCTGAAAGTGGTTAGTGAAAAAGTGATCTAAAGACGTGATGTGTTTGTCATCGGCAGATGTGATGCGTCTAGTGTGTTGGCTAGTGACTGTGTACTTGTCACCTCTCACTTTCAGCCTGCACCGCTGGCTAGCACTGCTGCTTGCAGCTATGCGAAAAGAAGAGCAGAATGCGTAAGTTTCTTTCTGTCAGTACATAGCCTCTCCATCAGCAAGCCCTACGTTGATGATGATTATGAGTCATAACAGGAAAGCCAGAGGGGAAAACAAAAAACAAAAAAAAACAGCATCATTTAGACCTAGGGAAAATGTATTAGTTTTGTACAATGGGTGGAGACAAGAAAGATGCGATATACTATTTACTCTCTCCTATAAATATAGGTCGTTTTTCCGTGATAAAACAATTCTTTCTGCATGAGACAATTGAACCATTCATTACCACATTGTATAGTTGTTTCTGGGTTCTGTGTGTATGCCTGCTTTGTCTGCCTCTGTGTCCCGGACGGCTTGCTGCTGTCAGTTCATTTGTTCGTCTCTCTGCCTCTGTTAGCGTGCGCACGCGTGCGTGCGTGAGAGTCTATGCATGTGTGTGTATCTGAATGTGCATGTTTACGTCTGTGTGCGCGCGCGCGCGCGCGCGCGCGCGTGTGTGTATGTGTGTGTGTGTGTATGTGCGTGCGTGTGTGTGCGAGTGCGCACTCGAAGCATGTATATATCTCTCCCGCTCCCCACCCCCCACCCCTTTCTTTGTCTGTCTCTGTTTCTGTCTCTCTGTGTCTGTCCGTCTGTCTGTCTGCCTCTCTCTCTCTCTCTTTCTCCCTCCCTTTCTCTCTTTCTCTCCCTCTCTCTCTGTCTGTCTGTCAGTCTGTCTGTCTCTGTCTATTTATCTGTCTGTCTGTCTGTCAGTCTGTCTGTCTGTCTGTCTGTCTGTCTCTTTCTCTCTCTCTCTCTCTCTCTCTCTCTCTATGACACGACATACAGCCACGCACATATTCAAAAAATCATTTTGCGGGAACAACTTAAATACACACACAGACACACAGACGCACAACACACACACACACACACACACACACACACACACACACACACACACACACACACACACACACACACACACACAGAGTGTCACAGAAACATAATAAATACATATATAAACATACACATACATATATTAAGTGTATATACATGTATATGTATATGTATATACATATATATATATATATATATATATATATATATATATATATATATGTACATATATAAGTATACATGTGTATGTATAGATACACACATGTTTACATGCATATCCAATATCAGACAGACACATAGATAGAGGTGATCTAGTGTTCACATTTATTTAGGTCAGTACCACAGGGTACCCCGATTCATTACAGTGGATACTCACATAAACGCTCATAGACTTGAGCAAACGTCAGGTGCACCAATGGGAGTCATTACTTTGATGGAATTCACCCTACTGCCGTGCAGTCAAGATACCTTGCACTGAACTTTTGATTTTTTGTGGAACCCAGCACGCAACGCCAGTCCGCACAACAACACCTTATCCAACAACAACATTTTCTGTTTCGGTTTCTCATAATGGTGTCTTCATGCTCAGAACAAAACTGAGTTTGTAATAACACAAAAGAATCCATGTGATGGGTAAGATCCAAAATGATTACAGGACATGCCCTACACTCTAGTTAGGTCTTAGAGTCTTACTAAATATATGTTTTCTATGTCTATACATCTATTAATCTTTCTCAAGAGTGGAGCAACTTAGATTATGATGTGCATAAATGTACCCTTCGACTTCTTTGTCATGAAAGGAAACACACACAGAGAAAAACACACAGGTACGTCATGAAAGGAAACACACACAGAGAAAAACACACAGGTACCCACAGGCACACATGGTTTTTACTTTCGCTTATACTATAGGCTAGGTGTTCTGTGTTTCCTTTCACCAAAGTTATCTTCATCTTGATTTTATTTTCGTTTAATTTTTTGTTTCTTCATATATGTAATTATTTACTATTGGTTTTGGGTAGTTATGCAAGTCAAAAATCAACATAACACTGGTTTTTCTGTTCTTCAATGGAACAGTCGTTCAGTGAATATTAATCATCCTCATCTTCAACAATATTTATCCGTAAATAAGCATCATATTGTTGCCTTACAGTCACTGAATGTGGCAAATTGTAAATTACCTAAGTTAGAAGATTATTACTTTCCTCCAGTGACACACGTCTGTGACAATAACTCAAAGATTTATGCAGCCGTTTATGTACGCAAAGACGTGGATTATAAAATCATTCCACCTCCTGTGCCAAAGGGCACTGACGGTGTTTATTGCGTGGCTGTGAAAGTGAAGATTAACTCTGTGTCATCTATAAACATACTTTCTGTGTATTATCCACGTGGGCCTAATAGTGAAAATAGTGACTGGCTACGGACTTTAGACAACAATGCGAAATGGTTGATCACGGGGGATTTTAATGCCCATTCTCCATTTTGGGATAAGGACTGTCACTATGTATCTAACAATCGTTTTGTTGAAAATTCATTGACTCTGGATTAGTCTTGTTAAATGACGGTAGAACAACTAGAATTCCGGATAATCCTCAACATAAGGTTTCTGCAATTGACCTAACTTTGTTATCACCTGACCTCGTCATTAATAGCATGTGGGATATTACATCTGACTCCCTCGGAAGTGATCACCTGCCAGTTGTTACAGTTATAAATGAACCGTTTGATAACACACCAGAACAAGACGACGTTATACCTCGATATATGTACAAACGTGCTACCTGGGTAAAATACCGGAAGATTTTAATGGGAAAAGATTGCACGTTTAATGAATGCGCCAATATTAATGACATGTATTCCCATTTCACCGATGCGCTACATGAGGCAGCAAACAATTCCATTCCAAAAAGGAAAAATGTAAACGAAGGTACTCATGTTGGAAATAGTTGGTGGAATCAATTATGTGAAGAAGCAAAGAATGAAAAAAAGAAAATGTATAAACTCTATTTAAAAACTAAATCTCCAGAAGACCATTACAATATGAAAATGGCTAAGATTCACTCAAACAAAGTTATAGCCCAAGCCAAAAAGCGCTATTGGTCAGATTTTTGCTCTGAACAAATTGCCGGGCCTAAAGATCTTCCTAAAATTTGGAATAAGGTCAAAGAAATGAAAAATTGTTTTAATTTACCACAGTTTCCTATTAAGATTAAAGATAAAGACTTTCCTTCGTCATCTGAGAAAACTGAAGAAATTTGTACAGTTCTTTTCAAGAGCAAGTAATTCCAGTAGCTTGTCTACTCCAATAAGGGACGAAAGACGGAGAATTGGAGAGTCCGTAGCATACTCAGATCCTGCCCCTGATAGTCACATGTACATAAATTCAAAAATTACATTAAAAGAACTTAAAGATGCCCTTCTCTCGTTGAACAACAAAAAATCGGCTGTAGGACTGGATGGCGTTTCATATACCCTTTTAAATCATTTACCAGAGAAATGGATTGAATACTTACACAATATCATACTAAAATGCTGGGAAAGTGGTCGCTTACCTGACATTTGGAAGACTTCGATTGTGTTACCAATACCAAAAGCTTATAAACCCCTTTCTGATCCAGGTAGTTACAGACCTATCTCGCTTACATCCCATGTTTCAAAACTAATGGAAAAAATTATAGTGAATAGATTGAGTTACTTTTGTGAGAAAAATAATATAATACCTATCAATTAATCTGGGTTTCGAAAGGGTAGATCAACATCAGACCATTTAGTTAAGTTAACAAATCAAATAAAAAATCAGTTTGCTAAAAAAAAAATGTCTTAGCTACCTTCTTTGATCTTACAAAAGCACACGATCAAGTCTGGCATACGAGACGTTTGTTGGCATTTAAACATATTGGTCTCAACGGTAATCTTTATAATTTTATCAAAACATTTATAAGTGACCGAAGTATAGTCGCTAAAATAGGCAATAGATACTCTGAAAAACTATCTGTAAACATGGGAATTCCTCAGGGTTCCGTAATATCTCCTCTATTATTTAATATTTTGATCTATGACCTACCAACTCAAGTCTCAAACAATGTAAACGTTGCTCAGTACGCTGATGATATAGCGATCTGGATGAATGTTTCGTTAAAAAGGAAGACTTCCTTGAAAGAATTAAAATACATTGAAAAGGTCTATCAACATGAAATTAATAATATTTCCACTTACTTGACAGTTAACGGTCTAGAAATATCCAATGAAAAAACACACATGATGCTTTTTAATAATGGTCTCAGTCCGAAAGAAGTACCGTTGTTTAAAATTGGTGATGAGGAACTGAAATATACTACTCACGTGAAATTTCTGGGAGTACAATTGACTTCTAGTTTACAGTGGAAAGAATATATTGATGCCTTGTTATGTAAAGCTATGAAAAGCTATAATTTAATAAGAATTATTAGTAAACAGTCCTGGGGACAGGACACTAAAACGTTGTTACATCTTGTCACAGCTTTAGTCAGATCTAAGTTGGCTTATGGCCAAGAGGTCTATTTTTCAGCTCCAAAATGCTATTTGAAAAAACTTCAAAGCTCAGATAGTAAAGCTATTAAATGTGCTCTTGGGGTACTGGTGTATACAAAAACACAAGAAGTATATAAAACAGCCGGCATCCTTCCCTTGGAAGATTGGAGGAAGTTATCAACAGCTAAATATATAGTTAGAGCAAATGCAGTAGCTAATTATGCCAATACGGAACTTAAAATTCGGTCTGACATCTATTTCCCCAAGAGAGCAAGAACAATAAAGTCACAAGAAACAATATCCACTTACACAAATGAGCTCTTCAAACTTTCTCACGTATTACCTAACAAAGTTTCACATAAAATGATATGTTGTCCTGTACCCCCTCTGGGAACTGTTCAATGCTATTTTTGGTATCAACTACACTGATACTGACCCGACAAAAGATATTAATCCACACTTGTTTGCAATTGATGTTCTGTCACATCTACACAAAAAATATTCACATTACTTAAAAATCTTTACAGATGGCTCTGTTCTAGATGATGGTAAAGCAGGCGCTGGCTTTCTAATTCCTACATTTAAAGTAAAAAAGGCTTACTCTTTAGGACAGGGACATTCAATCTTCACTTCTGAATTAGTTGCCATCCTAATGGCACTGAAATATATAGTAGATCTACCCATAACTTTGTTTAGAATCCTATTATGTGTAGATTCGAAATCTGTATTACACTCCCTAAAATGTTGCGAACATAAAGTAAATAGTTCGTTAATATTTGAGATAAAATTTCTAATTCATTGTTTAATAACAAATAATACAAAAGTTACTTTTTGTTGGATCCCATCACACTGTGGTATCCTTTTTAACGATCGGGTCGACAGAATAGCAAAAATTGCAGCAATGAATAGGGCTGGCAGTACTAAACTTGATTTACCACTCTCTGAACATGAAATGAATGCTACATTAGAAAGCAAAGTAAAAGCGCAATGTGACCTTTGCCCCTTCTCGGTAAATTACCAGGGTTTTACAAGACAAGAGATAACTTTAGCTTACAGATTATCTCTCAATTCACTTCGAACTAAATTTAGTAAAACCATCAAATGTATCTGTGGTGATTTTATAACAGTTGTGTTGTCAGCGAATGCGACCTTATTTCCCTGCGTCATTTACAAATTTAAAACAGAAACATACTGATTTCACTCTGTATTTACACATTGCTAGGCGTTTACTGCACAGTCCTGTAGGTCGTTTCCTTTGATTCAGCCCAATTGTTTTATACCTGTAACTCCCACACAGCCCCAAGAAATCCGATGAAGCCTGACTGATATAATGTTCTGATTGTTTTTCTGTTGTTCGTTAATATGTTTGATGTTACCTTAATTATTACCTTAATTGATACAATGCCTTCATGATTACATAGATTCATTCATTCCATACACACCTCCCCCCCCCCCCTCTAAAAGCACGTATGTGAATAGACGTTAAAAGAAATAACGAACACACATCCGCACACGCATACGCACACACACACACACACACACACACACACACACACACACATACACACACACATACACACACAACCACACAACCCACACACACACACACGCACGCGCACACACACACACACACACACACACACACACACACACACACACACACACACACACACACACACCACACCACACAGAAAAACCAGGTCTGCGACAACTTGATTAATGTAAGGGAAACAACTTTGTGCATTTTCTTCGTCTTTACTGATTGTCTCCCTTGATAATGATTACGGATAGCTTCGGTTTTGTTCCGAACACGCGCACACACCCGCGTGCGCGCGTGCACACACACACACACGCACACACACACACTCTCACACAACTACACACAAAACATACACACTCGAACACATTGACTTACTGCAACACGCTTTGATCATTTTACTGAACCCACACACCAAATCATAACACGATATAAGCTTCGCTAGTTTGAGTACAATATTCCTTTGTACATGCTTCCACATACAACGACACACCATACACACCAACCACCACACCCCCCTCAAAACACAAAAACACAACAATACAACACACATGCACAACGCACGCACACACACGCCACACAACACAACACACACACTACACACATACCACAACCACATCACACAACGCACCGCCAACATCGAGTGCGGAAATTCGCTTTGCACACACACACTCACTCAGACACACACACACACACACACACACACACACACAACACACACACACACACAAACGCGTGCGCGCGCGCGCATACACACACGCACACACCACACACACATACCCCACCCCACGCGCGCGCGCACACACATCCTCAACCCCACCCCCACACCCCCCCCCCACACACACACACACAGTCGAGTGCGAACATTCGCTTTGTATAGATTCACACACACACACCACACCACACACACACACACACACACACACACACACACACACACACACACACACACACACACACACACACACACACACACACACACACACACACACACACACACGTTCGAATGCGAACATTCGCTTTGTATACATTCACACGCACTCACCCCACACACACTCACACACACACACACACACACACACACACACACACACAACACACACACACACACATACACACACACACACCACACACACACACACGCACACACACGCACACCACACACACACACACACACACACACACACACACACACACACACACACACACACACACACTCGCGGTGAAAAGACGTTAAATCAAAGAACGAACGAACACACTCGCGGGCGATTGTTCGCATTGTGTTCATTGTATACATGCAATGAATTAGATGACAATGTGGGTGGAAGATTTGGTGAAAA